>VZTB01017142.1:0-13874 GCA_013397245.1 Thryothorus ludovicianus | reverse complement strand
GGATGTGCCACAGTGACACTGCCGGATGGCCACAGTGACACTGCACCCTGTTCCTTTGGGATGTGGCACAGTGACACTGCTGGATGTGCCACAGTGACACTGTGCCCTGCTTCTTTGGGATATGGCACAGTGACACTGCACCCTGTTCCTTTGGGATGTGCCACAGTGACATTGCGGGATGTGCCACAGTGACATTGCAGGATGTGCCACAGTGACACTGCGCCCTGCTCCTTTGGGATGTGCCACAGTGACACTGCAGGATATGACACAGTGACACTGCATCCTGCTCCTTTGGGATATGGCACAGTGACACTGCAGGATGTGCCACAGTGGTATTGCTCCCTGCTCCTTTGGGATATGGCACAGTGACACTGCACCCTGCTCTTTGGGATGTGCCAGAGTGACGCTGCAGGATGTGCCACAGTGACACNTGTGCCCTGCTCCTTTGGGATATGGCACAGTGACACTGCACCCTGCTCCTTTGGGGTATAGCACAATGACACTGAAGGATGTGCCACAGTGACACTCACCCTGTTCCTTTGGGATGTGCCACAGTGACACTGCAGGATGTGCCACAGTGACATTGTGCCCTGCTCCTTTGGGATATGGCACAGTGACACTGCTCGTGCCAATGCTGGTACTGGTCATCTGGAGCTGTGCTGGTGCCTTGGCAGGGACCCCTTGAACCTCAAACACAGCAGTGGCCGAGGAGTTTGGTGCCACAGCTGACAGAACACAAACAAACGAGACAAGGCAGCCTGAGCTCAAGCTCCAGGCACTGCCCCAAGCCCTGGGCTCCTGAGAGTGGCAGCACAGACTGGCCATGGAAGGGCAGGAGTTGTGTCCCCAACACCTCCTTGACAGATCCGAGCTGCCAGGGGCTGGGGGGGCTGCAGGGGGACTGTGCTGGGGCTGTGGCACTCACAGCCACACAAACATCAGTAGAAGGTGGAACTGCCCGGACCCTGGCCGAACCCCAAGTAAGCACAGACATCCCCAGCTGGAACCAGTTCCACGGGGAGGCTGTGAGCAGAGGAGATGTGACTCACAGCTCATGCTGGGATGGAGAGCTCTGAGCAAATGAACAAATTAAACACTTTCAAACAAGCCCCTTTGAGTGCCACTGCCACATTCCTGGTGAGGCTTAGGACGTTTCAGGATCCACTCCAAAATCCTTCGTTATTCATGTGTCTAAAAATAGGTCTTGACGACTTGCAGTGGTCAGTCAGAGCAGAGTAGCCAAATACCTCTGATACACGGAACTTAAATCTTCAGACTCTTCCAGAAAAGACCAGGGAGGTGACAGATTTCTGGTGAAGCTGAACCAAATGTTGGGGGTGTCAGTTTTTGTCCTCTGACATAATGTCTCTCCTTTCCAGCCAACGATTTGTGAGTAATAATATCATTAAATCCATGAAAGCCCACAGCTGAAAAACGCTTGCCCCAGGAAAGTTAAAACAAACAGATGAATCCCACAGATACTTCTCCCAGTCATTAGTGTCTCCCAGAATATCATCCCTGCTCTGAAGGCTGTTTGAACAACGTGTCATCTTTTTTCTCAATTTCTGCTCATGAGTCAGCATCCTGTCTTTTGTTCACTCTTCTCCTCAGTCTCCTGAGGTAGCAGAATCAGACCATCAATAAACCACTATAAATCATTACTTGTTTCCATGGCTTTCAGGGAAGCAATTAAACTTTTCCTTGGCTGTGTAACTGAGTTCATCGAGCCCGTGGTTCTGCAGCCAAGCACAGGTTTTCTGGAGATGCCCCAGAGCCTCGCACAGCCGGTCAGCCTGGTGGGATCAGGCACCTGAGGATCCAGACAGACCAGCAGGTGTCACTCAGTCTGAGGCAGTTTTAGCCTAATCCTGTAGAGCATCATGCGCTGAGCACCCGTGGCCGTGAATTTAAGGTTATTTATTGGCTGCATTACTGCCTACAGCATGTCACCCAGACACTGCACAGCGTGAGTCCACCTACAACTGGCCAAGTGAAATTCAAGGACCTTTTGCCTTCCCCCATGTCCTCAAGAACCAGGCTTGGCCGTGTTCTGGGGGCCTCTTCCTGGGATTAGGGATGTGCTTTGTGTTTTGCTCTCAGCTGAGGAGAGCTGGCTGCCATCCCAGGGCCCGCTGCAGGAAGGTAACCTGATAATTTTGCTTCAATTTTCAAATTGTCATGCTTCTTTTGGGCAGAATCCCCCTTCAGTCTTGCCCCAGAATGTTTTTTATTTTATGGGAGTTATTTTCAGCCTGTTTTAGCCCTGCTGTTTGAGTCCTGGCTGTGCCCTCAGTCACCCTTATGCTGAAACACAGCTTTCCTTTAGTGGATCTATTGGGCAGCAGCACCCAAAGCCAGGTACCCAGGACATGCAGTTTGTGAAATCTTCAGCCTAGGGAACTCCTCTGATGTGCTCATGTCTCTGGTAGTTAGTGTGCATGTATAAAATGTCAGCTCAATTTTCTTGGTGATCTAGGTGTTTTAGATGAACTAAATTACCTCATTCTTTCCTGTGATAACAAATGTCTCTGACTGTTAAAACATTTTTTACCCTCTTTTCCTTGGCACTTTTCATCCTGAGCTGCTGGAGACTTCAAAAGTCTGGCATTCAGAATGCAAAGAGCTCTGGTTTTTGTTCCCTGCATGACAATTTTTTTTTTTACAAAGTTGAAAAGAAAGCTAGAAGTTGGCAGATGTGTTTAAAGAAAGCAAAAATCACTTCAATTCTGAAATGAAGAGTTTTCCTCTCTTGTTCTGAAAACAGGCAATTTTCTTTAGCAGCTGTTCCTGCTGTTTCTAGAAATACTAAGTGGAAAACATAAACTTCTGCCTCTGGATAAAGAAAGATTCCAATTATATTTTTTTTGTGAATTCTTTACCTGCCTGAAACCCAAGCAAACACACAACAGAGAAGAACCCCCAGAGGCACTGCTTGAAAAGGAGAACTTGTTCCCTTCAGCAGACTGTTATATCAGCATTGTGTGCTGGAGATGATCATAATCTAAAACCACCACGTGGGCCGAAGGAAGGGATCTCATGGGCTCTGCTGCTCCTCTGCTGGGAGCTTTTAACCAGTTTCCCAAAATCCCTGAGATAATTCAGACACAAGGAAGGAGATGACAGGGATAAAAGAAGAGAGTCTGTGATGCCAGTGTTACAGTTGTCAGTCACACAAGACTTCCAAAGTGTTTTATAGAAAAAGCCAGTTTCTCAGGAGATCCTGCCAGCAAAAGGATTTGCCATGGGAAAATCACAGTGTTTCAGCTTAATTACAAGCTTACTGAAATTGATAAAATTGAAAAATCTTGGGCAAAAAATATTTTCTGGTATCAAATTAACAAGTATACCTTTTGCAATATTTTCCTATTGCAGTCTGTTCTGTTTGCATGTTTTTATATGGAAATCTCCTGCTGTTGCTGGCACAGGGCTGCCTGGTGCATTTCTGTCACTGGGACATGGACATCAAAGCAGGGGAGCAAAAAGGAGCCTGTATTTTCTTTCTTTTTTCCATTCCAACTGTTTGTGCTCAGGCTGCTGCCTATGGCTCTGTGGTTTGCACCCACCTGCAGGCTCACACCACCAACCCCACTGACCTTGGTTTAAATGTTTCCTCATTAAGTTGGTGGGTCCCTGAAAAAAAACCCTTCCCTGTGCCTGGTACTGAGCAGACTGTGCTCCTGCCCAACAGAGCTGTCCCCTGGGAAGCTGCTCTGGGGCTTGCCCCATCCTCCTCCCACATCCTGGACAGAGTTAAAGGTGTTGGATGTACCACTGCAGGGCTTTAGTAGTTTTAAGGCATTCAAGCTTGGTTTTAATGCCTTCACTAGTGAGCCTGACAACCTGCAAGAGTGTGAGTAAGTCTCTTAATTCCTCAGGGAGCACTTGGTAATACAGTGTGAGTCACAGAAAGGTCTGGAATGTGAAATACATATACAATGGGAAGAAGGAATTGTAAAACTGGTGGGGTTTTGCTAAGCCTGGAAGTTCAATGGGAGGGTCCCCATGGCCTTCTACTACTTGATTTAATGTTCTATGGTTTTAAAGTGTATTGGAGCAAATTGCAATTAGCTCTGGGCTGATCAGGGCTTGCAGGTACCACCCTTTCATGGCGCCTTGCAAATTAGAATAAATATTCACTGAACTGGTGCTTCTGGGCACTTTCCCCTGCTCAGTCATACCCAGAGGCTCTTCTCTGGTATCACTAACTTTATGTCAAGAGTCATCACAGATTCTCTCAGTTTCTAAGAACCGAAATGTGAAGTCCAAGCCATATGAAGGAACTCTTTCCTCAGCAGCTTTATCTACTGCCATGATCAGTTTAACTGGTGCTCGTTCTGGGTGAATCACAGTTGGTGGAGAACAGCAGAGGCACTGAACTGAGGCACTCGCTGCAGCACTGCAGGGGTTAGGTACTGGTGAGACAGCAGTGGTCAGAGCAATAAGCACAGCTCATTGGAAATTGAGAGGGTGTGTGGCAACCAGGGAGATCTGTCAGATGAGGCAACAGGAGCCTGCTTGGCCTAGGCTCTGTACTGCTCATGTCTTGGCACAGGACCTTTCCCACTTTTTTTTCTTTCTTTTTTTATTTTTTTCCCCCTAATACTTTTAGATCTGGAAGACTTGTGAGCACTGTCATGCTGCTTCCCATCTATCCCATCCCTTGAAGTGACTTTCCCATAGTGGCACCTACCTCCCCACATCTTCGGTGGGACCACATCTTCTCCAGCTCCTCTCCCTCTCTCTTCTTTTCTGATGACGCTGAACTAGTCATCCTGGGCATGAAGCCATTGGGGGAGGAGGTCACAATGTTCCTGTGCAGTGATTAATGGGAAGCGTTCTTGGAGCAAAGAAGTGAGCTGACTCTTTAAAATAACATTCATCAAAGGGAAGAGCTTGCTGGTTGCTAATTTTTGAGGGATAGTCGGTATCCTCCCTCTGTGGGCTGATAATCCGGAATTGACTCACTGACTAAAGTTGTCTAAACCATCATATTTCTAAAGTGTTGCATTTCAGACCAGGGCTTAAAGGGCCAGGAGTGGGGCTGGCTGACACCCTTCAGTATGTGTCACCATCCAACTTGAGAGAACATTGCAGCCACAGGAGCAATCTCTAAACGCTCCAGCCAGCAAAAGCTGTCTCTCCAAATTGCTCCCAACAACTCCATCTGTTTTCCCATAAAAGCCATGTGCTTTGGAAAGAGGCAGTGTGATTGGGAAGCCAGTAACAGGACAGGACACAGAAAAGAGGTTCTCCCTCCAGTGTTTGAGGGGCTTGGTCAGGTAGAATCTCAGAGGGGATGATCTGGAATGATCCTTACAACTGTGTGTGTCTTGAAACCATGCAATTAAATCCTTGCCCAGCAAGTGAAAGGCTCCCTCCTTGGTGGGAAAAGGTCCTGCTGAGCTGGGGGACTTTAGCCAGTGTACCTCCCTCCTCCAAGGATATCCTTGCCTCCAGCAGTCACCCACATGGAAAGACTGAAGCACAGGCCCTCCTGTGGAAACCGTTCTACTTTAATGGTGTTTGGAGGTTAAAAATCATCTAAAACAATAATTGGCTCCTCTGCAGTTCTGTAGGGAACTGCTCAGCTCTCTTCACCACCATCACCAAAGTAGGGGGAGATGCACCAGCTGCAAGTGGGGCTAAGCAGGCACTCACAACCCCACGAACATCCCCACAGGAGGCACAGAGGGACACAGGGAGCACTGAGAAATGCAATCTTTCACAGGCATCTACATGGTACCACACATCTGAGACCCTGGCAAGGACCAAAACTCACTTTTCTAAGCCTGACTCCAGAGTTCCTCTCCTGCTTGTCCCAGGGAGAGGAACATCTGGCAGGTTTGGCAGTGATGTTTGTGTTTGGTAAAATGGGAGGCTGGACTCTGCCCTGCATCCAGAGTTCAGCCTTTGCTGTCTCCAGGCAGAGCCACCTGCAGGGAAAACAGGTGGAGGAGCAGGGTTCCCTGCAGGGCAATGCTCTCCAGCCTGTGCTGGCACCTTGTCCTGTATCCCCTCTCTGTGCTCCAGCCAGGACCACCAACAGCCTGACTGCTGCTATGTGCTGCCGTTCAAACACGGAAAAATCATAAAGCAATCAAAGAACGATCAGGAAAGCCTGTCTTTCTTGGAGTCTTACCCAGTTCTTTGCAAATTGCTCGACACAAAGTGTTTTAAAATGATCCCAAAACTGCTATAAATTGTGTGTTTGGGTTTCTTGATAGTCTGGGAATGGAAGGCTGCTGCAACCCCATTTTGCTATTATTAATGCTATTTTAACTTTCACCTCTTGGGTGGAGAAAGCATTTTATGTCTTGAATGCTTCCCCTTGCCCCAGTCATACAGGAGTCCTAATTATTGACGGTCTCATTAATTGTGCTTAGTTTTCAGCAATCAGTCAGGCAGCTGACCAGGGCTTTTGGCAATAGGAGTTTTTGGTGATAAAGTCATACTTTGGGCTACAGAGAAAATAATTCTTTTAATGGACACACTTATTGGAAAATTCAACATGTATCCAGATGATCAGGAGAACTGCAGTAGAGAAATAGTCTCTTCCAAAATAAAAATCTCCAACCATCAAAGGTGCCTCTATGGTGACTTCTAACAACACCAGTTTCCTGATCTTCCATAAAACCCACATGCATTTTGCAGGGGAGAGAAAGAGAAAAGGAAAATGCGGTGTCAGTCAGATAACTGTCCCTTCTCCCAATCCCCAATAAATATCTGAGGCATTAGTATCAGGAAAGTGTGTTCCCTGAATGTGTGCTCTGCTTTATATCTTGGTTCTGTCTGGGGAGTGCAGGATCCTGTGTGCACAACAAAATTTATCTTCTACACAAAGAGCTTTTCGTAGTAATTGCACTTCACTGACTGAGCTTGTCCAGAACTTCAAAAATATCTTTCCTAACACCTCCCCATGCTGAGATGGAGTGTTGGGCAGTCTGGGTTTCTGCTAGTCGAGATAGGAGTTTCCAGTACGTGTACCATTAAAAAGGGGGAAGGCTGTTTTGTGCCAGTGTCAAGGGCTGTTGGCATGTTCACTGCAGCCCAGCCATGCAACAGCTGGGACTGGGTCACCCCTCTGCAGGTCAGACGTGTCACTTGGTAAAAATAAAACCAGCTGAGAAAGCCCTGCCTTCAGGGCACAGCAAAGTCTGTTCCCCTGTCACAGCCAGGACGCTGGCGGGGGCAGCGTTAGTGTTCCACCCTGGTGTGATGAGCAGGGTTTGTGCCAGTGTGTTCCCACAGATGTGGCAGAGCCCCTGTGGTGCCCATGGAGTGTGCAGCCGTGCCCATGGCACACAGCAGCAGGGTCCACGGTGTGTGTGGCAGTGCCCGTGGTGCCTGTGGTAAATGTGGTGGTGCCCAGGCTGTCGAGTCTGCCTCAGGTGCCCGTTCAGAGGCAGCCAGTGTGGCACAAAGCCCAGTGAGTGGCCCCAGGTGAGGGGCAGGACGTGTTCTCCCTCTGCAGGGTCTTGGTGTCATCTTCAGGCAGAGGAAAAGGGGCTCTGAAGGGATGCTGCTGCAGGGCAGGCAGGGGAGGCAAGGCAGGGTGGCTTCCCTTGTTCCAGTGCCTGGACAACCCTGAACAGGTTGTGTGGGAAGAAACAAAGAGCAGATGTGACTGAAGTGCCATGGATGTCTCTGCTGGCCACCCAAAAAAGGATGCCTGGCACTCCTCT
Source organism: Thryothorus ludovicianus (assembly GCA_013397245.1). Taxonomy (NCBI): domain Eukaryota; kingdom Metazoa; phylum Chordata; class Aves; order Passeriformes; family Certhiidae; genus Thryothorus; species Thryothorus ludovicianus. The sequence goes on along the minus strand of VZTB01017142.1, from coordinate 6,192 downwards.
GCTGAGGAGAGGGATGGCTCAGAGATGGTGTCTTTGAGCTCTCACTCACACATTTGTACCGATTTTCCCTCTTTGCCCTCAGCAAATAATTTCTCCTATCTTTCTTTTCCATAAAGTGCGGTTAATGATAGCAATTTCTCTGCTTCACAGGAGGGCTGAGCATGAATTAATGTTTGTCAAATAGTATGAGACACTAAAAACAATATTTATGTGGAATAAAAACTTCTGCAGAGGAAGTGCAGTTTTGAAATTTTTGGGATCTCAGGAATGAAATAGCTGGACATGATGAGTCTAGACTGAGGAACACAAATTAATGTCAGAACGATTTGGGAGTTCATGTGATCTGGAATGCCTGTGGCTGGTGTGGTAAGAGCACAAGGTTTGGGAGCAGGGTGCTGGTTTTCTGCAGAGCACAGAAAAGAGTTCTGTCACTGGGATTTGAGAGGAGACCCCAAGGGAACAACAGGGATCCTGGTGACGAGCTTCATCTCCCTTTTTGCACCAGCATGTTGGCATTACACGTCAGGATTCTAACATAAACATTCCCAGCACCCGACAAACATCTCCCTTGGAAAGTCTGGTCCAGCATTTATCCCTGTGCCAGCACTGAAGTGGAAAAGATAAATGAAGAATTCATATTGTTGGACTAGAGTCTGTTCGTCAATAATTCCAAGTAGTTCCTGAATTAGGGTATTACTAATTATCTATTTTCACCATAATTGGGAGGACAAGGGGTTCTGGCAGGCCGTGCATGAGACATACAGGAGAAAATGATTAAAGCAGAGCCAAAAATATCACCATACTGGAGTCATGAGTCAGATCCTGACCTTTCAAATAGCACTGCAGAGAGCCTGAGCTCATTTGGATGGGATCCCAGGGATCCAGGTGAGAGTGACAGGATTCTTCAGCATGGCCAGCTTTGGGGAGAGGGAGGAAACTGGGGATGTCCTGGAGGAGAGACAGAAAACTAAAGGGCATGAGGAACTTTGGATGAATCTGTTTCTCCTTCTCTGTCTCTGGTCTTCCTGAAGAAAAGGGTAATTCCGTGCTCTTGAGCTTGACTGTTTTACATGCCAGCACTCCTGATCACTCCCTGCAAAGAATGTACATCCTCTGGTTAATGTGATTATCAGCAGTAATTAATTCCAGCTTCCAGTAATGAATTACAGCTTCTTCTTGATCAGCGTTTTAAAAGCCCTTTAAGCTTGTGTCAAGTCGTGTTTGCTCAGAAGGAGGAGTTATCAATCACTCCAATGGAACTCACAGTTCCTTTTGGACTGCTGCAACTGCAAGAGACTCAGTTTCAGAGGCAAAGTGCCCGTTGTGAGACTGGCCACAGCACTCCAAACCTGGCTCTGCAGGGACAGACACAGGTGGGCTCTCAGCAGGGCTGGGGATGCTCCAGGTCAGGGGCTTTGTGACACTGAGCTGCTGTGCAGAGGCTGGGAGGAAAAGCTTTGTCCTGAGCAGGGATCCTCCATCATGCTCTGGCTGAGGACTATTTTGGAGGAGCTGCTGCAGGGGGAGAACCTGGCTCTGACACCCAGCCCCACAAAGGAGCTCCAGCCACCTCCAGCTGGCACAGGGAGCAAGAGTGCCTGTGCCGTGGGGCTGACCCAGCCGAGGTCTGTCCATCCCCCTGCCCTCCCACTCCCTGGGATGTGGTGCCTGCCAAGCCACATAGACGGCTGCCAGCAGAGGAATATTTGTCTGCGTGCATTCCTTCTTAATAAAAATAAGTCTTTTTTAGGGGTCACAGGCAGAGGAGTTGTCATGTCACATCCTGTTCTGTGTCTCCACAGCAACTCCAAACTTCCCAAACACACGGAGCAGATCTGTGATGGTCTGTCTGCAATGCATGAGCTCTCGGGCTGTCCTGGCTGTGTCACCACTGGCCCCCTTCCCAGAGTGGAAGCATGCAGAACAGCGTGTGTGGCAAACTGGCAGGGTGCTGCCCTGGTGATTCTCTCTGCTTCACTCCCCTGGGACCAGGGAGATGCTGCCTGTGCACCCCAGCAGAGCCCATCAATGGCAGACGAAAAAATAATATTGGCTTTCAATATCTGGCTGCCTAGTCCAGAGTCACTTATTTTCCCTTGGCTATATGGGTGTTTGACCATGGGTGTTTCACAGGATCATGGGTACTATTTTCTTTCTCCTAAGAAAAAATTACTCAGCCAGGAAAAACTCGCCAAAAATGCTGGTTGTGCTGATTCATAAGGAAACAATTTCCCTTCTATTTTAGCAGTGTACAGCAGGAAATTGCAGAGTGATTTGCTGGAGGAGTAAGAAAATCAGGATAGGACAGATTGTACAGCCTTTTCTAAGGGTCAGGTAATTCTTCACAGCCCTAGAATCTGTGAGCAGGTTTGTGCTGCATGACATGGTGTAGATTAGAGATTCATCCACACCTTCAGTAAGCTCCAGCTTCAGGAGGAGCAAAAATTAAGAAGCCTGGAGCTCAGTGGGTCTTATTTATACCACTGGACAAGGATATCTGAGGGGCAGCGAATTCCTGTGTGCTCCTGGCTGCATTGGCTGTGCGGGGGCTTGTGTATGAACTGTTTGGGTATTGAACAAATCTGCAGAATTGCCCTTGGAGTGGTGGTTTTGGCACCCAAGCCCAGGAGGTTTGGGAAGGTCCCGACTCTGTGAGTGGAGGGGTCTGGTGGGGTCTGCATCCAGAACTGATTTCTCTGGGCAGTGGGGAGCTGGGGAGCACTGCAGGATCTTGCTGTGTCTGCTCTGTGTTTCTGGCCTCCTCCACCTTAGAACCCACACGGGGGCACGGGCTCTGCTCCTTGCAGGGATGTGGCTGAAGTTCCAGTTCCCAGATCTTAAAGTGCTTAGGGATTTCAGGAGACGTTTAGGCTTCACTTTGCACCTAACAGCCTAATTTACTGCCATAGCAGTATAAGTGCCTATTCTTGTCTGCTTTTCAGAGTTGAGAAGTGTTTTCTCCCTCCAGGGAATCCTTCTATACCTCTCTCTCCTTTGCTGCTTCTCAGGCTGTTCCAAAGCTTTCCCTTCCCTAAGTGTCACTGCAGTCCTGTCAGGGTTCAGTGGTATCAGATTATTCTACCCTTTTTGCCTCTCATAGTCTAAATGATCTGCAGTGCAGGAAAGGCACTATTTTGTGATGCTTGGAAATGCCAGTTCAGAACTTCTCAAAATTCTGAACCTCAGGGTTTGCTCCCCAATCCTTTTGCACTTTGAACAGCATCTGGATGAAGAATTAGCCCAGGTGTAACCTTCACTTTTTGTTTCTGAGATCATGGTCATCCCTGTCTGTGTGCAGTTTTTCCTGCTAATGGAGCACTGAGCCAAGCATGTGGCTTTTCAGATATGGAAAAACAAACCCGTGGAGGCCGGGGAGTGTTAAAGATCACAAAGAGAATGAGGCTGCACTGGGCGGAGGGGACAGAAGGAGCAGCGCAGCCATCCCCGGAGAGGTGACTCCTCCCTCCCTGCATTTCCCTGCCAGGAGGTCGGCACCAGCAGCTGTCCCCTCTGGCCATCCTTGCAAACTTGTGCATCTTCATAAATTTCTCAGTAAAAGTTTTCTCTGTCTTTCCTGGTTGAGGAACAAACCCATAGGAGTGGAGATGCTGTTTTCCTGGCATCTTACTAAAGCAAATCCTACAACCTATCTGAAGAGGTTCTAGGAAATCTCTGTCCTAACCCAGGGACAAACTGCCTGAGTATTCAGGAGGATTATTCTTGCAGCAGCTCTGAAGGCACGTTCCCATTCTGTGAAGAGCTGCCTCTTGCCTTCTGGTTCCTCTTATATTGTTATTGCCAGAGATCAGTGTTAATTGCTGAGCCCCGTGGAAAGGGAGTGCTTGGATGGTTTGGAGTGCCTGCAGAAGGAGTGTCACATATTTCGAAGTGTTTGATAAACAGGGGAGCAAAGGCAGATAACAGCATCAAAGCCCACGTTGTGCTGTCCTGGGGTAACAGGCAGTTTTTGAGAGAGGGAGCAGATTGCCACCATATTTCTGGAGAACATGAACCTGCCTGACTGGCGGCCCCCGGCAGCCCCAGCAGGTGATGGACGGCACAGAGGGAGGCACCAGGAGGGCAATTACACTTCACATCTTTTCCTTTAGTGCACTGACCCCTAGAAAGGAGGAGTGAGCATATATGCAGTAAAAACATTGTTTCATCTGGATTTGGAGTTCTGATTATTCATCGTTTATCTCCACTCCGGTGTTTCAAGTGTGAAAGCTACAGGTTGAGTCAAAGCTTTTATTAGAGAATTAGATTAATTTGAATCAAAATGCCTATGTAAGAAATTTGAATATCATCCAGCAGAAAGTGTCTGTGATGTCCTGACAGCTCATTTTCAGAATGTAGCTGCATATTGATTAATTTCTCATTGAATAAAAATTATTCAGTCCTGGAGAAGAAACAGAAGTCCTAAAGGAGAACTGTGAAAGCAAACTGTCATCAAACAGACGTGTGATCAGTCAGGGTTCATGTTGCTCAAGAGATCTTTACTCTGGTCATATTGGTTAGTGCTGCTCTGGCTCTGAGCCTCAGTGAGGGCTCTGCTGAGGCTCCTGCCCATGGCTGCAATTGCAGGTGAGTCTGGAACAATCCTGAGCTGGGAGAGGATGCTCTGAGCCTGTGGTACCATCAGTTGTGCTGCAGGAGCCTGAGCTGCCCCTGCTCCTGGCAACACCTGCACCTGGAACCCCCCAGACCTAGGGCATGGTTCATGTTACAGGGTAACATTATTTTGCTGTCCCTATTTCCCCACACTTACACACAACAGAGTCTTCTGTTTTAAACCTTTCTTTAAGCTGTTGGTGTGTTTGAGCCCAATCACATACCAAGGAGGGAAGAGAGAAGATTGCTCACGGAGCAGCCTGGCAGAGAACGGCTCTGCTGGAGGTCCCTCCTTGTCACAAAGGCACTCTGGTGTTCCAGTGCTCCACATCTGTGCTGATTGACTGAGTACAAAGCACAGGCTGGTGGGCAGGAGATGTGGGGGTGTGGCTGCCTCCAAAGCCACACTGAGTTTTAGCACATCAATGAGCTTCTGGTACATGGGGAATCTCACATTTTATTATCACCTGAGCAGCAAGCAAAGCAGAATCATATCGGCTCCTCTTTGTTCACAGCTGCCACACAAACTGCAAGACTGAGCTCTGTACTTTCCCTCTTCCCAGGGAACTCAGGATTTTCTCCTGAATCAGAATGGGAGGGCTTAGACTGCCTTAGAATAAGGAGCCAGCCCAAAACCTGTGGCATACCTCTGCTCTCAGATGAGGTCTTCAGTGCTGACAACAGGCTGTTTCCTTCACAGGAGTATTTTAGGGTTCAAGTCCACAGACCAGTTTAAGCCAGCTGTCCCTTCATCCCAGAAGGCCACATCAAGGCCACTGACTTGCACTTACTTGTTTCACTTAGATTCTACCCCTGTTGATTTGCACAAATGAGCTGAATAGAAAATGGAAAATGCATCTTAGAGCCCAGCACTTGGCATTGAATTCTCTATACTCAAAGGAAATTCCTGTCTCTTCAGTTTCTTTTCAGTTTTTTGTTCACAAATTCTTAAGTGAACAAAGAGAGGCTCCTGGTTCTCCTTTGCAGCCATTCATGTGCCTCTGGGAAAGGTTTGGCTTCTGTGCTTGCCAGGCTAATCAAGGAAACAGAAAACACGGAACATAAGTACATTTAAATCCCAGGCACTCTAAAGTCTCAAGAAAATAGAAAAAATGTTTGGCAGATACATCCATCTGATGCCCACAGCCGTGAGGGCCTCAGTTGGGAAAATCTAACAGGAGTGGTTTCTTTGAGGTGAAGTTTCCTGAATGATTTATCAGCTTGGACAGGAAAAAAATAGAAGAAAAAAGGAGAGGACCTGAGTTCCAGATTGGATAAGCCCCAAATACAGAAATTAATCCATCACCCAGTGTAATTAAGCATTTTGGACAGGGGAAATGGGTTTTCAGGGAGGATCCAGGCAGGCTTGCTGGAGGTCCCAGTGCCAAGGGGGATGGCATTTACCCAACCAGAGGCTTTGAAATCCTTCTCTATGTTTCCTCCTGGGAAAAGCCTCAGCAGCAGCAGTAATATTTCCCTTGGTCTCCACACTTCTGCTCAGCAGGGCCCCCTGCCACATGTGGGGCTCTTTGTGCTACTAAAAGGCTCTGCAGCTTCATGGTCAGGATTTCAGGGTTCCAG
>VZTB01017141.1:118980-188314 GCA_013397245.1 Thryothorus ludovicianus | reverse complement strand
GATACAATTTAGCATCAACCCACAACACTATGGGAATTTTATGACAAGAACTCAGCAAGCCTTAACAGCCAAAATTGTGATCCCATCAAGAAACAATGACATTTTTTTGTCAACATGTATTTTTCATACTATGTCACTGTCTGATATTAATTACACATTATGCTCTAATGCTTACTTTTATGGTCTTTTCATAATTTTTGTCCAGGGACCAACCAACCTAGACATATGCACATTTGCAAAAGGTGCTTTTTTCTAGTCCTTCAACATTTTTCTGGGGTTTTATTTAGACTTGCTGTGTATGTTATACATCATGCCAGTATGAATAATTCAGGAGACTGTACTTTGAACAAACTGGGGTGGATCTGACAGGGTCCTTGCAAAACTGTTCAAAACTTAAAAATATCTGCTATTAAATTACCCTTCAGGGGCCATATCTACATTAGTGAAACTATATTGAGACAGTTGTAAGAGAGTGTTGTCACAAATCTTGACAAAAAGCAAAGCTTCCTCAGTATGGTCAAACTTGCACTAGCAAAGATTGCTATTATACATGGGGAGCAATAACACATCCAGTCCCATACGTGAAACAACAACAAAATAAATTTATTTGCTCCTGAAGGGTCTATCTGCTCTGTGAAGGAGGTGCACCCCACAGAATCCTGTCAAGTGCTCACAACTCAGCCATACAATCAGGGGTACTAAAAGCCAGCCCTGCTGTGCAAACGAGTTCCACCCCCAGTAGCTGACCCCTGCATAACTCTGAGATGCAACTACATCAGCAAGCCGGCCATTTTGAGAATGCCTAGCAATTAACCTTAGCAAAATGAAACACTTGATGGAAGCTTTTCTGATTTTCTTCCTGGCCAGATGGATGAGAAAGGGAATGCATGGCAGAAAGGCTGAAGGAGAGATGCTTTTGTCCTTCGGTTTGAGACCTGTGATGCACCATTAAAGACTTCATACAACTGAGCCTTCTGTGTAGCTCTACCATCACAAACCTGTGCTCCTCATCCTCCAGTGGTCTGAAGGCACTGGTCTGCCACACTCTTCACACATACACAGCACCTTCTCACCCATGATACGGGTCCTTTAGGCATACTAGGGCACATGCCAGAGCAGGCTCAGGAGCAGGCAAACATCCTCTCTCAAAGAATAGGAAGGGGAATAGGAAGGCCATGAAAGTGATTATATTTTAATACTGGCATTTCAAGAAGTCAGACGGAACAGCAAGGAAGTAAGGGAGACAAATCTCCCAATATTAAGTTGGATTTTCTGAAAATAAGAGGTGCTATTTGCTGCAGTTTGGATTCACTGTTTTCTAATGCAATACCAGACTGCCCAGTAATGGGGACAAGGCTGCACTTGATGCAGAGCAGGGCAAAAGAGGGTGAGTGGTCACCAGAGTTCATCAGCAGCCATATCAAATGGGTTTCATAGTATCTTGAGGCCTGGGATAGGGATGCGCACAGGTCATACTGTTCCTGCTTGTCATTAATTATGAAGGAAATCCAGACTGATTTTAGTAGCTGCAATATAAATACATTGGGAGTTTTGCCACTGTAAGTAAACCTTGAGTTTGGTCATCAGGAGGTAAAAACCCCTCTACCTTCTCAACCACCACTTAAAACAGTTAGGTGACAGACAGACAACATTCATCTCATCACTTGACATCCTATGGGCTTAAAGTCCTTCACATGAAAAGGAGAAAATATGATTTTTCCCTCAATAACTTCTGTGCTTTTTTATGCCCTTGAAGTGAGAATTCAGCCTGAATTAGCTTGATATTTTTAGTTTGTAATGCCATTTTTGCACATTGCACAACTCAGTCTAATTATTTTCCAGGTCCTGCTGATGCAAAACAGAATGAATATGCTTCTACTACACACTTCTGGTATATCTATACATGAGGATGGAACATGAGCTGTGACTTCAAGCCTAGCTGAATCTCTCTCCAAAAACTCAAACTGGGTTCAAACCTCCTTTTCACTTCTTTGAATGTAATTGGAGCCAGCATCATTGCCACAGATTTCAGCACATACATTCAAACAGTAAGAGAAGCATCAGTACTTCCCTTAAAATATTCTCCACTAAACATACACTGTAAAATCTTCTGGTCTGTGATAGAGTTTCCCAGCCTCTGAAGCAAGGTGAAAGATTACTAGTACCTGTGACAGCTGTGAAACATGGGAAGGTACCTGAGGCCAGGCTGAAGCCTGCTGAGACTTGCTGACCTCAGGGAATGGTCCAACTTTGGTAGTGCTTTTCATTTTTACAGTACAGAGAAAAAAGAAGACCAAAAGAGAAGACTAAAAGCTAAAAAATAATAGTCTTGTCCTAGAATCACTTTTCCTTGTGAGTAGTTCCTGCAAATGCTAGAAGGAAGTTATGTGACCCTGAAAGAGAAAGGAAGCAAGTTTCACACTTGCAAAGGGTGCCCTTGAGACTCTCTTTCTCTTCAGCCATGGTATGTGTTATGAAAAAAAAAACAATCATCTTGAGAAATCCCAGAGGTCCATCAGTTCTTGCTGAGGCAAAATTCCAAGCGCATCACTAAAAATTTGTCTAAGCAGAAAGCCAGAAACAGACTATCACAACTAATTAAAAATATCTCCTAAAATACCTTTCCCTTCACTAGTCTACCTAAATATATCAAAGAGTAACAAGGACAATACTCTTGCTCCTGAAAATAAAGTGGCTTACAAGGCAACCTTAGGGTGCACTTATTCAGCCTCTCTATTGCTCTAGGTTATGATGAGGTAAATACTTTTAGACACAGATACTGTATGAATACAAGTCTTGAGGAAACTAACTATTGTAACAGTGTTTACCTGGTGTTGTACTAGAAAATCTGCTTTTGGACACCACAGTGACCAGTAAGAGTGCAGCATGCTGGTGAAACCTCCTTTGCAGCATTAAATTCCTTTTAGCATGTTTGTCTATTGTGCAGCACAACTTAACTATTTTTAAAGTCCTGCTGATACAAAACAGGATAAAAATGATTTTATTACGTACATCTATCACAGCTAGATATGCACAGCTGACAAATACAAGCACCTACTCCTTTTCCTACACGCAGCACAGGAAAACACTCTTATGTCTTAGCGTTCTGTAGCACTCTTCCTCTCCAGAGGGAAGAGGATTTCTGCCCTCCACCAGAAGGAAGAGGACACTTTTGGACACTGCACTCGCATGAAGAGATTCAACAAAGCTAAGTGAATTTTCTTTTCCCATGAGTAGAAGAAACACCTAGATTAAGTAATCTTGCTCTTCACTGACAGCCAAAGCACTTCTGTATCAGTAGTTTCTGCTGCAAAAGAATGCTGACATTTAACTGACATTAATTACCTCCCACAGGTCAGTATTACTTCCATTTAAACAGAGGAAATTACAGTGATATTAAAATCAGTGCCGCACTACCTGTTTTCTTTCATTGACTTTATACCATGGTGATCATCATGGACATGACCTAATGCTCAGTATAATCAAGTTCCCATTTTACAAGATCCTAATTAAAACCTAGACTATTTTACATTGATAGCACAGATTGCAACTACAGTAATATCTAACACAGATTAAACAGTCAGGTACTGTAAACTTGCAGAGCTCTAGCCAGGGCAATACTTTCTATTCACAAGAGTTTTTCTTTTAAAAAGTAGATCTTAGGACATATCGAAGCATTCAGAAGAGCTCACACTTCCAAGCAGTACTATCCAGACCTATAACCAAGATGGAAGACTACCGTGAAAGAAGACTGGAAACCACAAATGTAAAGCAGCAAATACTTTATGTTTGTACACACTGGCTCTGAGGATGAAAAGCAGTAGAATACAGCTTTGCAACAAGGGAAGACTACAACCTGTGCTTGATTCAAATCAAAAGTGAAAAATAGCCTCAACTTAGCCACAAACTGTGCATCAGCAAACAGAAAAGATATGGCTAGATATGTCAGAGCTAAAGATGTGGTGCTGCTGTGCAATAAACAGGCTGTCCAGTCATTGCCTGCACTATGCTTACTTGAAGCTCCAGGTCTCTGTTCTCTGGTTTTCAAGACCACTGAACTTGCCAGCAGATTTAAAGTAAAATAAGTAAGGTTAACAGCTTTGCTGATTTTCAGTTTAAATTAGCTTGGAGCTATTGCTTAGTAGGTAAAAGCATACACAGCACAGGAGTCCAGAACAGTCCTCAAAAATTTATTCTCCCCTTAATTTCTGTTGGCTTTTACTGTTGCACTCTTGACTTCATTGAATGCCTAACATTAGGTCAACTCTTCAAAACTAGTGGAAAAAGGCTTTTCTACAGCTCAGCAGTGAAGCATCTTATCACAGTAAGAGAATATCAGACATCATTCCAAGTTCACACTTCATATTCTACCATCTTCTTTAGAGAGGGAATTCCTCAGTAGATCTGAAAATGGATGAATATTCCCATTTCCTCCCAGGTGCTGAATTTAAAAATAAACTGTTTTTTAAAAAAATTGACTAAGCAAACACAAAGTGTCTCCTTTCACACTATCACTTGGCTTCTTCAGTAAAGAAGCTGCTCTGGGATACAAGGGGCAAATTCTGAAAGGAACAAATGCACATCTGAGCTCCCTGACCACTGACAATTATGTCCATAATTTCAGGCACCACTTTGAAAATCTACCCCTAATTAGTGGCAGTGCTTCAGCTGCAACCCTCACTCTGCTAACAGAATTATCCAGCTCTTGAATGCAATATATTCCACTTATCCTGTTAGCTTGTTAAGCCATTGTGCTGGCATAGTGGTATTTTTCTATCAGGTGCTTCCAAACAGCAGCCAGCTTCTCCAGCAGCAGCCTAACTCCTGCTGGGTGCTCTGCTGCTGGCTCATGTCCCTGAAGGACCACACACACTCTGAGGCTTCCCCTTGTGCCATGGTCAGCAGCATTCTAGCCTTGTAATACACCATCTTCTCAATGCCATTCCCTAATTAAGTGGAGAATCTACCTTTTGCGGGCATATGACAATTGCCCTCTCTCTGCAGAACACATCTTTTGTCCCACCCTGCAGCAGTGTTTATTGATTACTTTATTCATTCCCAGGAGACAGAAGTTTTTAATTCCAAAAACTCTTGTCCTAGAAACCCTATTTAAGAACAGGTAGCATGGAAGTGAGTAAACATTTTCCCCCCCATGGAAAATGTTATGAATTCTTTCACCAGATCCTAGATTACAAACTGTAGCAACCAAACTAAAATACTGGAAAAAAACCTGCTGCCTAGTGAAGTGCATCAGTGACTTCCTCTAGAAGGCAACTATCAACAGGCTTATGACAGGAGGATATCCACTGAGAGTACATACTTAGTATATGAAGGTTTCCATGCTGGCATGAAGCTGTTTCATATTCCCCAACTGATCCTATGTGTGTAGAATGCTCTTTCAGTATAACCAGAATCTCAAATAAGGATGCTAGGAGCAAGAACTTCCAATTATAACAAAATCAAGGACTGAGGCAAGAAATCAGTACCTCCCATGGAGTAAAGTCTTTTTCTTCCAAAAATTTATTAAATTCAGCTTTTTAATTGTTTCAACAGTTCTGTCTAATAAACTTCAGCTATCCTTTGGCAGCAGAAGAAAAGCTTTGATTAGAGATTCTGATCTTCTTCACTCTTTAAAACCTCATTTAAATAGTCTTAGATTTTCAGATACTGAAGACAATCACACATGCATGTGGTAGGCTTTGGGTTGCCTGTTTCTGGATTGAGGACTGGACTACATCTAATCAACAGGTATTTCACTTACAACTATCAAACTTTGGGGAGGATTGTTTTCTGCAGCATATCCCATCAACTGCCCCCACACTGGCTCTGAGACTGCAGGTTATTTGGTGCCTTAAAAAGTCTCTCAGCAAGGTTAAAGTGGTCCAAAGCATGACAGTATTTTACAGGCTGTCCTGGTTTAGGGCAAATTTGGGAGAGGGGAAGAAAGGAAAACAACAAACCTCTAAATGAACCACCCCTCCCCTTAGCTGAATCGGGATAGGAAAAAAAAAATTTCCTTGGTAGAAAGTGGAAAAAGTTGTTTATTTAACAGATAAAACACTCCCCAGCCCAACAAATGAAGGAACAACCCTGAACAACAAAAAAAAACCTCTCGCCGCTCCGCAGAGATGCCAGAAAGTCTCTCTCGTGGCTGTAGCTCGGTTTAGTTGCTGTCGGTTCCTCTGGTGGAAAGGCCGGGCCCAGGCCAGGCCTGGTGGCCAAGGGCTGAGCTCCTGGGGCCCTTTTGGGTGTTTAGTCCAGAGCAGATTCAAATAGTTTCAAGAAAAGGGAAAAAAAAAATGCAGTTCGGAGAACTTCTCTGCCTCGGCTAGCAAAAAACTACCAAAAAGCAAAGGAGAGCTCTCTTCTGCTGTTCACACCCTGCTAAAAGCACAGGCTGTGTGAGTCCGAAAAAAACTGCAGACTCTTATCTTTATGTTTTGAAAACAACTGCCTCAGGAATTCCAGTGTGTCTTCTTCACTCTCAGATCCAATTTTTAAAGGTACAACACTTATTTCTGAGCGAAACAGATGAATGGGGATACAATTTAGCATCAACCCAGGACACAGGCTCAATGTTCAAAACAAACTCCGATTTAGTTAGCAAAGCAGATGGCTCTTTCTGGTGCCAAACAGCTTTGTGCTTCCCAGTGTCACTACCATCCAGAAAAAAACCTCTAAGGGACTCTGGTGTTGTGATCAGATTTACACCAGGCTGCTACCTAATGCAGAACAGGATTGGCCCTGTAAATCTCAAAGGTCCATACGTAGACTATTGACATGCTCAAGCACTCTGACAACAAGAACTGCTTGTAAATATTATCCTCTCTGGAACACCTAAGCAATATCCTGCAGACCACTGAAATAACTGCAAAGTTTGTCATTGAGAGATGAAGAGGCCTACTGAACACTGACTGGATCGTGTAATTTTGCATAAAATTTGCCCAATAGACTTCAAACTTTTCATGAAAACACTTTTTTTGTATAGAGAATTTAAAAATCCCTGCCAACACCTTTTCTCTCTCCCTGTGAAATGACCAGTCACCAAAACACAGGGCATATATAGTGGAAACACTGACACATTCATGATATCTTTGGAAGGTAGGAAACTATTAGACAGCAGCTGCCTTCAATGCAACTTTAGAAACTCCTCACTCTTCTAACATGGTTTGGATGGGATGAGTGCACAGATGAGTAACGCTGGCAAATGAGGGAGAGACTGTGTCTTTCAGCTGTGTTTGAAGAAGGGCTTAGAGCATTAGTCACGCTGTCACAGCTCTGGACAAGGGAACCAAGTCAATGACCCCTTGAGCCATAAAAGAAGCAGCTAGGCAGCGAACAATGTCCATTCTTCTAAATGAATACCTCAAATATCAGTTCAACTATGAATACCATTATTTTCAGAAGTGAGTTACAGACACTTTACTTTCAACCTTGGGTCCTACTTTGGGCAGACATGAGGCAACTGTAGATGTATAGTCTGAATTTAAATGTAGAGAAATATCTGTGCTACTTCAGATGTGCCTCGATCTTGATGAATTCCTAATAAAACTTTTCACTACACAGAGCATTTTTCAAGTTAGGATGCCACAGAAAGGATAAAGCTGAGAAGAAAAAAAAATAAAGTTGTTTTACAGCATCTATAGTCAATTAATGCAGTCTCATCCACACTCAGTGTTTTCCCTTTTAGCAGATCCATTAAACTCAGCAGAAACTGCTTATCACACCTTAGCAAACCCATAAAATTTTGTTTCTTTGCTTGCTTTGCTATTTGTCTGATTTTGTGGTTGTTTTATTTTAATCTTTTCTATTTAAAAATAGCCTTTGTTTTCCAACTGGCTTCTGCTGTCTACAGCACTTGATGTTTTGTTTTTCTTAGGTTTCTGCTTTCTAGAACAGTAGGCTTTAAAAAGACAATAGCTTTCTCCAGGGAAATGGGCTTGTGAGAATACTGATAGTAATCATAGATAGTAACCATAGAATAAACAATGTTGGAAGAGATCTCCTGAAGTCACCTGACCCTTCAGTCAAAACAAATCAAAGTTAGAGCAGGCTACTCTGGGCCCTGTCGAGTTCAGCTTTGAGTGTCTCTGAGGACAGAGATCCCATAAGCCCTCTGGGCAACCCATTCTAATGTTTGACTACTCTCTTGAGCCAAAGGTATTCCTGAAGCCTAATCAGAATGTCTCTTGCTGCAACTTGTGTCGACGACCTGCTATCATTTCAACATATGCTGTGACTAGAGTCTGCCTCCTTCCCTACAATATCCCATTTAGGTAATTAAATGAATCAGTTACATTCCACCTAAGAATTCCCTTAGGACTGAATAAATAAATTCAGCTCTATCTCTGCCACTCCTCGTATGTAAAGTCCAATCTGAAGGATGAAGAAAACAGAGGCCAGACTCATTCTGAAAATGATTGTGGCAGGGCACTAAGCAAACCTGAGGTACAGGAAAGGCTTCTGGGGAGAAGCAGCTTTTACAAAATCTGATCTCCAGTAAGAGGTGTGTGAATCCATTACAGCAATTTGGTCACCACCAAGAGCCTTCTGAAGGACTTGGATTGGTGCATACTGGATGCAAGTGTTCTGACCATAAAGTCATTAAATACAATAGGAGGGGAAAGCAGTGTCAACTAAATGCAGGAGTGTTGTCATTTCAGGGAAATCATTAACTACAGCAGGTCTGCAAGCCAAGCCTAACATGGCCACAGCTCACCTCCACAGTAAGAGAGGATATGTCTCCTGCCAGCTCTGACCACCCCACTGTAAGGCTCACACAGTTATCAGCTACCTGTCTGAGAGGCAGTCAAGTGGTCCCAAAGGCTGGTTGTGGACAACATTTAGCATGTTTTCAGGCAGTGTAGACCTCTTGTAATCCAGATCTTTACATCCTAAAAACATTCCCTTCCTCCCTTTCAGATACATCTCAAAACACCCAAGCCAAACACCAGAAAAACCCCAATACCTCAACAGTGACCACTTACAGCTTTGTTAGAACTCAAATGTGATAGCAGCAGCTTTCAAACATGCCTATGACAAATCTAAGTAAGATCTTTTGGGGAAAAGTAAGAGAAATAAACAGGCTGCTTTAAAATGTAGGATTTCCTGATAACAGTGGCACTTCCAGACTTTTGTGGTATTACATTTTAAATATTCCCATGTGACTCAGGTGTACAGTAACAGCCATGGATTCTCCTCAAACATTTAACCACTGGAATCACAGTCCTAGTACAGTTGCAGTCTGACAGAAAAAAAGGACAACTGTGATGGTATTTGAGATATAGTCCATTATGCATTTTGTGAACTGTTTTAACAATTACTCAGGGTTTACTAGGTATTAGGAGCTGTGTTGGTTGTCCTTTGCTAAAAATATCAATATGTGGTCTAATTAATATGGTTTAAACTTAGGTTCACCATGAAGTCTTACCACATAGGCGTAATGGCAAAAGCTGCCTCAGTGTAAATAAAATCAGACTTGCTGAGTTAAAAAGGGAGGTGTGTAACAACAATTCAGTTGCTTTTATCAGACTTTACAGATGTAAGAATTTAAGACTCCTTTTAAAGGAGATACTGAGTGGGGAGGTACTGCATGCTTTCAGTACAGATGAAAACAAGTTTGACTAAGAACTCAGCTATCTAGCCAGGGAAAAAAGACCCAGATATTTAATGGAAAAGAAAAATATTTCTCAAGAGATTCAAGGACTAAAAATGAACAAAAAGTTCACAATTCTATTAAAGAAATATTCTTATGTGCATCTGCTGGTGTACACACTGACCTACATTGATATCCCCACTTGTAAGAAAGCCTGAGAACAAAAAAGGTCTGAGTAAAATAGGAAAAAAATATTTCAAAAAGTGTGCGCTGTTATATAACTTTATTCTATCAACAAAACCATATTAAGGGAATATTATTATCCTGTCAAGCTCCAAGAAATCAGGAAACGCAAACCTAAAAGATAACTGTGAAGCACAAAGTCTGCCTCTTGATATACAAATTTTAATACATCTTTCTTTTTTTAGCTGTCTCCCATCATAACTTTTTCCCAAGGCAATATTATAAATGTATTTTTGGATCACGCAGGTTTTGTGTCAAGTTAAGTACAGGCAATCCAAGATATACTCAACATACAGATGAAGGATAGCATGATCATGATAGGGCTTGCATGCATGTACACATGGACATCCATGAACCCTAGACTCATAGGCCAGATGTGTGCAGGCACTGATGTCTCTTGGGATGTTGAAAAACCTTCTGGCTATCAGTCACCACTTGCTCCTCCCTATTGCCTACTTAGGGTATTTCCACAGTATTGGGGGTTGGGTTACTTTCTTGTAGAATTGTTTCCCAAAAGAGTGGCTGGGAAGCTAATTGCTGGGTGCTTATGGATACTTTAAGGTATTTGAAAGACAAAAGAAGTGCTGTCCAGAGAGGGTGGGATCAACCCCACCTCCCTCTTGGAAGGGCTCAAAAGGAACGGGGGGGAGCAGTTTTTTCTGACTCTAGAGAGATCTCACTTGGAGAGGAGCTCGGAGCGAGTTTCGTGAGTCCGCAGGGAATTCTGAACCTGGTCTCTCCCTACCCTGCCGGGAGCTGTGGTTCCATCGCTTTGCACCCACGACTGCTTCGGTTTTGCTCTGGGTTTCTCCATGCCATCTCTTCTGCCTGCCAGGACGTCTTCTACAGCTCCAACTCCTGCTGCGAGCTCCGGACACACCTCGGCCCTCGGGACTCCTCATCCCCCCCCCCCCTCCACCCAGAAGGGTGCATCAGAGAAAAACCTGTGACTGTTTCCTAACCCAGTTTGGTTATTAATACTATAGTTATTGTTATTTTGTTCATCTTGTTAGACTCATTAGTAAAGAACTGTTACTCCTATACCAAATTCTTTGCCTGAGAGCCTCTTTAATTCTAAAGATACAGCAATTTGGAGAGAGGAGGTTTGTTTCCTCCATTGCAGGATAAAGATTCCTGTTTTGTCCTTTTTTTTTCCAGCAGGAATACCTGTCTTCAAACTAAGACACACTGAAATGACCTGCAAGTTATCACAGGTTATCCACAAACATTCAAAATGACCTACAAATCCACCAGTTATAAATGTGTGCAATTTCACCTCATAGTCATTTCTTCCATCATGTCTGCTGATTTTAGGTTATCTGAGGGTTTGAGTTATTGCAGAAGAGATCTTAAGTACTGGCTATTTTTATAAAGGATTATGCATTGAAAAACTGCAATAATGTTCTTCTCTCCCCAGGTCTTTCTCCTGCCCCTCTTATTTTCAGGACTAAGGAAAGCAGACAAGAAAATAAAAGAAAGATACTTTAAGAAAACAAAAAAAAGATATTTCAAGAATATTAAGTTATTTTTCTCTATTATTCTGACTACTAGAAAGTCCTTGGTTATTGAAAATCCAATCAGGACTAAATTGCTGGCATCTATCAGCTGTAGAAGATATGAATCTTCATGGCAGAGCTACGCTGAAGTTCAGTGCAGGCTACAGATGTGGCTTTAACAAATTGTATGACTTCCTTCTTTCCCCCATGTCTGGCTGTTTGTCTGGCTGCTGCTTTGATGCAAAAAAATCCATGTAGTGCTTGAAAACAGGCATGTTGGTACATGAGACCTGCTGAAGTTTGCTGAAAATTGCTGAGTGAGAGACTTGGGAACACAACTGCCCATGTCTGCTTAAGTTCATACCTTGGCTTGTATTCAGATACTTGTGATACAGATGTGTGGATGTGTTAGTGAGATGTTTGTTCATTAAATCCAAAGGGTGTGGACAAAGCCTTATGCTTTTTGCAAGTCACGATGATTATGCCTCAACTGCTTTTGCAAGCCATATTTAGGTATATCTCGCACAACACGCGTTATCAGCGACCACCACACCCGAGACGTGGCAGAAGGAGAGGCCCCAGCGACAAACGGTGGACATGCGGAGACCAAACAGTATAAAAGAAGAGCCCCGAGTCTCGGAGAGTGCGGCAGTTGGTGGGACGGTGATCCCCCTGTCGCCCAGCGCTGCATTGCCTTATCGCTACGCTTGCTGTAATCAATAAAATTCTAATTGGCAACTGTAACCGCTTTGGACTCTTGTTGCTCAAATTTCTCTATAACAGATGCAAGAAGAGGTTTTGTACCTATCTCCCAGCTTTCCTCCCACTGGGCCAGCTTTCCAGCCGGCCACAGCGAGCACAGCATCTTTTAGCATAGGAATATGTGATTCCACTAAAATCTATGTTACATTTGTGGGTGGTTTAGAGACTATAATCTGTATACCTACCCAAGAATTTATCAATATTATCAACTATGCATCAAATCTTTGTAAAATTGTAATTTGCTTTTGCACAGCAAATTCACAACTTACACGTTCAGCTTATTTCTCATCTGTGTGTCCTAAACATGTGCCTCCCATCTGAAAATCTGCAGGCTGCAGCTCTGACTGCAACACAGGGCACAGGCAGCTTGGTCAGCATCATGAGACCTCAGACAGAAAACACAGCAAAGTCCCCATAATCTTTTCTGAAAGAAAAGAAAACAAACAAAAAACTATAACCAAAACTAGCACCAAAACCAATTTAACTCAACTCTGCATTAGACTCCAAAGCAGCTTGTCCACAGTGACATGTCTTATAGCAGTAAGTAATTTAAAATAGCCAAAGAAACACAATGTACGTAACTTGCATCTAGCCTATATTTGTGCAGCAGCTGACCCAGGTTTTGAGAGAAGGACCAACTGAATAGGTAGAGAGATCTCTATCACTTCAGTGGATCTGGCTTTCAGGTTACCGTAATCTACCCCAATAGATTTAAAATCCATAGCCACACCTTTATGATCTCTCCCTGCAGATTAGCCTTCCTCTTCCCTTTTCACTTGGCAGTGTGTTTGAGACACAGTAGAAAAAAACCCTGTTAAACTAAAGATCATCTTCAAGAAATAAGATGAGTCTCTGATATACTAACATTGTTTTACAAACATCACAGATATTTTAAAAAATAAAACAATAAGACAGTAATTCTACTGTATTGACCATGTTTTCCTGATGTCCTATTTTTCTATTGGTACAGAAGTTATCATAAGAATTTTACAATTTTACAGTTCCTTGACTGTCCCACCTCTATCTACTTATTTTGCCTCATTCATTGCAAGCTCTTAAAGAGCCATTTGGGATTTCATTCATTGCCTTGGATAAGCAGAGTTCATGTTTTTCCCTGTACATCTTTTAAAATTCATTCAACATCTTAAGAAGGCTTATCCACACAAACAGCTGTCTCTCAGCTAACATTTGCATTCCTTCTTCAACATGAGTAATTTCTTCTTGGTTCTAAACTAATCAGCACAGCTTAGTATGCCAATTTCAATGAATGGGCATGTCCGTCAGAAACTTGATTACTGTGCTTTTTAGCATAGCTAATACTTATTATTAAGTCTCCTACTTTGTCTCATCAGCTAATAGGAATTAATAGCAGATTAAAGTCTATGATAACAACTTCTGTTTGAGAATTTGTAATCTATTGGTGTTAGATCCACACTGCAACAGTAACCCTTTTGGAAAGCATTAATTCTTAGCACATACCCAAGAAATAAAACTTTGCCACCCACATCTGAGGTGAAATACAAAGATAGCCAATGGGAGTGCTATATAACAAAGCTGAATAAGACAGGAAAGAAAGGCAAAATTGCTTGAAATTGCTTGAAATTGCAGGTACTAAAGATGGGTCACTATTAAGAAATTGGAATCTGAACAATTAGAATTCATAAATAAAGTCAGACAGTCTTGAAAAAGTGTCACCATGATTATAATGATAACCGGAACCCGGGCTTCTTGTCTTGATGAAAGCACAATGTCCTCCCAGAAACATGACTGGAAATTACTTCCTGGGTTCCTGGTTTCAGCTAGGATAGAGTTCAACTTCTCAGTAGTCATTACAGCTTTGGATTTGGAATGAGAATGGTATTGATAACACACTGATATTTTGGCTTTTGCTAAGTTGTTTTTATCCCAAGTCAAGGACTTCTTTTCCTTGTGTCATGCTGTTCCAGTGAGGAGGTTCACAAAAGAAACTGGGAGCACATCTGGGACAGATGACTCAACCTGTCCAAAGGGATATTCCAAGAGATTACCATGGAATGTCATGCCCAGTATAGAGTTACCTAGTAGGAAAGTCAATCTGGGTTTGGGAAAGGGGGTCTGGCACAAGTCAGTAAGAGGTGAGCAATTGTATTGTGCATCACCCATNGATTCTCCTCCCCATTCCATTGGGGTGGGTGGGGAGGGGGGTGGGTTAAATGGGTGATTACATGGTGCTTATTTCCAGCTGGGCCTAAACCAGACATTGGGTCATGGAGGCAAGAAGACACAGTCATTGGCATATCTCATCCCAGCTGATTCAGATTTCTTAGCTAATTAACACTATTCCTGTTTCAAAGGTTTTCCAACCCAGAAGGCAGAAGTAAAGCCTTTAATGCTGTCTCCCACAGCATTCTCCTGGAGAAGCTGCTGGCCTATGGCTTGGGCAGGTGCACTCTGCACTGGGTTAAAAAGTGGTTGGATGTCCAGGCCCAGAGAGTGGTGGTGAATGGAGCCACATCCAATTACTAACTGGTCACTAGTGGGGTTTTTGGGGCATGTCCTGTTTAATATCTTTATTGATGATCTGGATAAGGGGATTGAGTGCTCCCTCAGTTTTCAGATGACATTAAGTTAGGCAGGAGTGTTGATCTGCTGGAGAGTAGGAAGGCTCTACAGAAGGATCTGGACAGGCTGGATTGATGGGCTGATGCTAACTGTAAGAGGTTCAACACAGCCAAGTGACAGGTGTTACACTTGAGTAACAACAACCCCAGGCTGGAGGCAGAGTGGCTGCAAAGCTGCCTGGCAGAAAAGGACCTGGGGTGCTGGTTGACAGCAGCAGACCATAATGTATTGAATACCTAGGTAGCCAAGCAGGTCAATGGCATCCTAGCCTGTATCAAAAATAGTGCAGCCAGCAGGCACAGGGCAGTGATTGTCCCTCTCTATTGGGCTCTGGTGAGGCTGCATCTTGGGTCCTGTGTCCCTCACCTAAAGTAAGATATTGATGTGCTGGAGAAAGTCCAGAGAAGGGCAACAAAGCTGGTGAATGTTCAGGAGAGTAAGTCCTCTAGGAGCAACTGAGGGAGCTGGGGTTGTTTTGCCTGGAGTAAAGGAGGCTCAGCAGTGGCCTTATTGCTCCCTACAACTACCTGCAAGGAGGTTGTGGCAAGTGGGGCATAGCCTCAAGATGCAGCAGGGGTGGTTCAGGTTGGATATCAGGAAGAATTTCTTCAAGGAAAGGGTTGTCAAGCATTGGAATGGGCTGCGCAGGTAAGTGGTTGAGTCACCATTGCTGAAGGTGTTCAAGAAACTAATAGATGCCAAGTGTACTTGACATTAAATGCTATGGTCTAGTTGACAATGTGATCAGTCAGAGGTTGGAGTTGATGATCCTGGAGGTCTTTTCCAACCTAAACAATTCCATAGTTTTATTCTATGATTGTATACCTCAGTTGCATTTCTACACAAAACCATGAGGTTGTTATCCACACTCAACATTTCTTCTGCACATATTTCTATATAAACTCATAAAGATCAATTCATGAGTATCAGAGATTATAACAAATGCCTTCAACAGAAATTTGATTTTGCATTAAAAATTGTCCAAGAGAAGACACAGATCAGAATCATGTGTGATCTGACACACATGCATCTAAGTACCTTAGAAGAACTTCAGTGAAAGGAAATATGGTAAAGCTGTAAGCAATGCTAACTGATACACAAATGGGAGAGATCAACAGCTTTGCAAATCCTGGAACATGGGAGAAGACAATCAAATTGAACAAAGGTAAAAGCAAAAACTGAAGAAACCAAAGCTGTTTTTTTTTAATTGCAAGAACTAATTAAAGGGGAAAAAAATGACCCTGTAAGGGGACACAAAAAGCTTACAACTAAAAAGCTCAAAATTATTTCCCTGCTGCAATGACTTGCAGTCATCACGCCTCCCACTTACAGCAGGGACACAAGCTTTTCCAACAGCTGCCTCTCTATGTGGGTCCAGTGCAGAGCAGGAGAGGACAGCTAGTAAAACCATTAGGGCAAGTCATGATGTGGATAAGCAGTCCTGGAAAGAAAATGGAACACAGAACACCAAACCCTGGTCTTTTCCTCTTTATGCCCCATCAGGCAGTACTTTAGACATATCAAATTTAACCCAGAGGATTTCATGCTTATGCACTGCAAGATTCTTATAGCTTCCATGGTCTTGGGTGTTGGAATAGCTGGATAGTAGATTTATCCTGGCAACATTCCTGTTCCTTTTTTTTCTAAGTGAAAAGTGTATTTTTAAAAAAATTAAGATTGTGCTAAGTATAAATAGTGCTTTCACTAAATAATAGTCAAACATACACAAAAAAATGGGTAGAACACAATGTTCTATTTTTAAATTCATTAGGAGACCTCTAGTGCACCCAATGAGATTTAAATCAATGTGTACAGAATTGGAAATAACAAATCAAACCGGAAAATGCAGGGAAAAAGTGTAGAATAAATCTATTTTGTAAAGCAACATCAAAACAAATCTTTCTGCAACTTCTGAACTAAAACATACTGAAAAGCTGTGTAATGTAGTCTAAACTACCCCTGGTAGTTTATCTGGTGCTCACTCACAATCAGATCCATGCCCTAACATGGCAAGTAATTCCTAGAAGGGAGAGAGCAGGAGGTGCTGTATTTCTTCATTCAGCACTCTATCACATTTAGCTCTGAAGTACTCCCCAGTTCTAAATCCTTCTTTCCTTCCCCCTTCAAAAACTAAAATATCCGCCCTCAGACCCACTCTGTAATGTGAGGAACTGAATTGCTTTTCATTAATCTGACCAGATGCAGAAGAGAGTATCTAAGAATGTAAAAGGCAAAAGCAAGGATGATTACACCAGTGCAGTGTCTGAACAGTTGCTGATCTCTCCATAATTTACTAAATCACAGAAGGGAGCAATATGATGTGCAGATATTACTATGCCTATTATGTAACCATAACAGGAGACATTCCAAAAGCAAGTGGTTGGGATATACCAAACTCTTATTGAACCCATTAACAAATAAATGGCTTGTGTAATGGTCTTCTTGGTGTTGCTGAAATAAAATCACTCCAGTTCCCATCTGTCATACTTTTTATTTCTTCTCTTCAACTCTATGCTGTATTGCAAGTCTGCTAATTAAATCATTCTAAATCTACACATAGAAGTTCACATAGTATCAGATGCCTACTAAGGTTAAGTTTGATCCAAGTGTTTTCTTTGAAACAACATGTACAAAGAAAGTAGGGCAACGGGGAGAAGCCCAAAACTGGTGCAACTGACCCACACAGCGAAGGCTAGACTGTGGCCTGTCATACTTGGGGATGGCTCAGCAGCTCCACAATTAGTGCAGTTTAGGTAGAGTCCATGAGAGAGCTAGAAATTGACAATAATTTAACAGAACCTGCAAATGGTAGCATTAACCCTGGTTTTTGTTCTGTCCTACTCTGCTTTAAATTTGCAGAACTTCACATTTGGACTAGCACAATAGGAAAAAAGTCTGATGGATGAACACTTACCGAATTATTTTACTTATAATTTAAAAAATGCCAGCTTTTTCTTATGTCACCTCTTTTCTGTTTAAATCCATTTCAGCTATGTATACAGTAACACATCATGTGTGAAGCTACCAGGAATTTAAGTATACCTGCACTGGTGAAAGAGGACTAAAGACAACAGTGTCAGGACCTCCACAACTTCCATTTCAGATCATTCCACTCTTCAGCGCGCTAAACAGGACACCTGCCCCAGCCACCCTGCCTGAACAGGCACACAGCCTTTCCCTGCTTCAAGTCCTTGGTACTCTGACAGAGATACTTTTGATATAAAGGCCTAGTTTCTCCATGCTCTCACATAATACCTGGATTCACCACAGGATGCAAAAGGGCACTGGCTGTTAATGCAGCAGTATGTGCAGTCGCTGACTGACACAGAACTCCTTGGTGATTGCTCCAAGGCAGCACAGCCAGGGCCTCCTTCGTGACAAGCACCGCATCCCGGAGAAGCACAGCACTGATCCCTGCTCACCTGCTGCCCTGCATACCACAAGCACCATGCGAGAGGCTCTTCCGCTTCTCTCCTAGATATGCATTTCTTGAAGATCAGTGAGAAATATGCAAGTGTATTTGGGCAGAAAAAAAACTGAGAAGTATTTTGGGAACATTTGTTGCATAAAGTTTTTTTCAATCCATTCTGATTTTTGATGCCAAAACTAATTTTAGATACTTGTGTTTGCAATTTCATTAAGATGATCAAATAACCTGTCTTTCATACGGATGAATCAGGAAACTATTGATTTAAAGAAATATGAACATTGACTTAATATCAATGTCTATTTATTAATGGACAAAGACTCTCTAACAGTTTGGATTTAGAAAGTGTATGTTTATTGTGGTTGGGCAGTGCGTGGGATATCTCCTTAATGCACATTGTAAAGTTTCATAGGTGATTACAAAGCTTTTATGTACAAAAATGTTGAATATATAAAACACAAATACATATTCCTACCTTTGTCACCTCCCCTTCTCCGCTTCGTATGCTAATTGGCAAGGAGGTTGTTAAGCATGCGTGGTTTGTTTTTTGAAATGAGTTGGGGGTCTTTTTTATGGGGAATTAATTAAAATGATGAAGTAAACTAAGTCTTCTTTGCTTTGACCTTTTTATTTTTTTTTTGTATTTGTGACAAAGAAATCCTTGGTAGAGTTTGCAGCTTTTTGCCTTCAATTTGTTTCCTACTATGGGGAAGTTGGCTATTGTCCATAAAATTGATAAGTAATGAGTTATTGGATTTGGGATATCTTATTTAGATTTGGCTTTTGTTGGGTCTTTTTAGCTAACATAGCATTTACTCGAACTGTTTTTTTAAAATTCTTAATATTTCACAATTAACATTTCACTATGAAGACTGCAAATTAAATAACATCTAAATATGCAAACAGCTGTGTCCTGGAAAGCAGAGACATTCCTCCTGGGGTGGAACAATAAAAATGCACATACCTGCATATTGAGAGTTATGGGCTGCTGCTCAGGAAATCAATGTTCACAAAGAAAATTGTTTGTACCCCTCCTGCTCAATTTGTGCTTGTTAGATAATAAATTATGAGCACTTACTTCTCAAAAAAGGTGTAAATCTATGAATGAATGGTACTAGAAGTTTCAACTACACCAAGCTGAAAAATCAATAACAAGACAGAGAAAAAAGCCACCAGGACCATGGACCAAGATAATTTCTTATTTTAGCCACTGACACATTTGAAATCTGTCATAATGAAAATATAAGTGACCCTACTTGCCAGTTCCATTCTGTTTCGAAAGATATTGCCAATTTGAAGGAAAATAATTAAATATTTCTAGTAAAGTCAATGGGGTTTCAGCCTATGCCCCACACCTTTTCTAAATCAGAACTGTAAAAGCAAGTATTATTGAACTGCACTCAGAAGAGACCTTCATTACAAATGAGTTTCCTTAATATTTAAAGAAAATCTCAAGCATCCCTATTTAAAATGAGAGTAGGGAAACTAAAAGGAAGAAAAAGGTTATTATTTATAATACAGTGACTATAGTTATGCTGCAGTCAGAGGTCCAGTTACATCCTGGTCACGCTTTCCAACTCTGGAGGTCCATATAAATGAAGTGCTAGCTATATGACAGGGTAATTGCAGTGTAAATACAATAGACTTTATATAACTGGATACTGAAAAAGAGCCTGTGTTACTGAGGTGGCAATAAGAGTTAATTTGGACATGTCATTAACCTTCAAATTCTTTGAATCAGTGATAATTATGATATAGAAAAGCATAACCAAAAATGTAATTACACTGAACTAAGGACTCAACTGCGTAGGTATTAAGAGGCTGCTCATGGGAGTAAGTGTACTCAAATATGAAGTATGACCAAATCAGGCTGTAAAACACTACTGTGGCTTTATAATGAAACAATATGGAAGTGAAAAAAAAATAATGACATTTTTCAGATGTGGGAAGTACACTGAGGGTTGTTCTGGTATCAAAATCATTCCCTTATGTAGGTAGAGAGCTCAAATTCTGCCAGGAAAGCCCCCCTTCCCTCTGAATGCATGTTAGGTGTAGCGACTGAAATTACTGAACTATCCCTTCTCTAGAACATTTCAAAGCAAGTATACAGTGAGAGCAAGACAGGACTTTGTAACATGAAAATTCTAGTGTTCCCTATGTACATCAAACCTTTGTCAATTCCCTTCTAAGAGGTACTACTGAACTTCTCTGATCAGCTTCTGTGAGCTATGACAGCTTCCTAACTCCAGACACCACAATGTTCTTCTGCACACAATGACAAAATTGCTCCTTGAATGCCTATGGAAAACCAAGGACATACTGAACTGTCTGTTAAATGCTAAAACAACTCCCCTGTCAGTGCAATAATTTCTTTGAATTCAAAGACTTGTGTCTTCATGTTAGCCCACTTCATGATGTTAGCCTACACCAGTGGCAATGTATGAGCACATATGCAAGGCAGGGTGTGGCAGCACTGCTGCTATTGTGAAAGAAATCCTGCATCAGGGACAGCCCAAAATGGACAGGTACTTCCAAGAGATGAGAAATCCACACAGATCACTTTCCTTCCACAATTTATGGATCAGCTAATTTTTTCAGAATTAATCACCTCAAGTGGTGTCCTGGGTTGATGCTATATTTTATCCCCATTCATCTGTTTAGTTCAGAAATAAGTTTTGTACCTGTCCTAGGGTGACGTTATGATGTTTGTATCCCCATTTGTGTGTGCTATTTTTGCTGGATATCATGTTCTGTGCCTTTAAGACTGTCTCATAAGAGTGAATGTTTTGTTTTGGTAATTTGCTATCAACCTCTCCCCCAAGGCTGGCAGGACATAGAGACGGGCAATACCCAGTGCTGTTTTGGTTTTTCTTGCTTTTGCTTTTCGCTCTGGCTCTTGCTTCTGCTTTGCTTCTGCTTGCTAATTAGCTAGTTTACCTAACAATCCGAATTCTTCCTGGACTGTTTCTCCTTTCCGTTTTGGACCTACTTGAACCTGCTCCAGACTGGGACCTGGGAACATCGAAAGTCTACAGCAGCTGCCCCAGCACCGGAGGGATTGATAACCAAGCGACCACCACTGAGAGATTCTTTCTGAATTTGTCATCTTTTTCAGAGCAGTGAAAGACTGGTACCACCTAGTACTGTTCATTTTGTGTATTGGGGGGTGCTGTGTCTGCTAAATAAACAGGTTCTTTCCACTACTCTCCGATGAATTCTTCCCCGACCGGTGGGGGGGAGGGGCCTTGTGGGTTTGTTTTCTAGAGGGGCCCCCTTTGGAGAGTCTCTCCCAAATTTGCCCTAAACCAGGACAGTACCTTTAAAACTGGATCTGAGAGTGAAGGAGACGCAATGGAATGTCTGAGGTGGTTGTTTTCTAAACATAAAGATAAGAGTTTCCTTCACACATGGCCTGTGTTGTTCTGCAATGCGGATGGCGAGAGAGAGCTCTCCTTCGCTTTTTTTTAGTTTTTTGCTAGCTGAGGCAGAGAAATTCTCCGGACTGTGGTGTTGTTTTTTCCTTTTTCTTGGAACTTTTGAACCTGCTCTGGACTAAAAACCCAAAAAGGCACCAGGAGCTCACACCTGTGACCCACCGGGCCTGACCTGGGCCCTGCCTTTCCCAGCACCAGAGGGACTGACAGCAACTCAGCCGAGCCGAGCTACAGCCCATGAGACTTTCTGAATTTGTCATCTCTGCGGAGCGGCAAGAGGTTTTGTTGTTCAGTGTTGTTCATTTGTTGTGCTGGGGAGTGCTTTGCCTGTTAAATAAACAACTTTTTTCCACTTTCCTCCAAGGAAATTTTTTTCCTGTCCCGAACCAGCTGGGGGGAGGGGCAGTTCAGATTCGTTTTCTAGAGGGACTCCATCCAGAGGTTTCTTCTCAAATTTGCCCTAAACCAGGATAAATGGTTCATATGGGAAACCACTGTCTTTCAGCAATTGTTTCATAGCATATATATTGTCTGCTAGGTGCCCTTTTACATTGGAAAGGGACCATATGCTAGCAGAGACAACTTTATATTTGACTGCTTCCTTTCAGCTGAGTAAACATTTCCAGTCATTTCCCCTTCCATTCCTGAATGACATACCTTTGCAGGTAAGAGGGGGAGACGCATACAGAACATGGGTGGTACTAACAATGCTGTTCCCTGCCTTGTATTGGAAGGCAGCTGCAGCTAGGGGAGCTCTGGCTACTTCTCAGCTCAAGATAAGGAAAGGGTACTCTTGCTCACTTTTGACAAATACTCAGTTACCTAAGCATACCCATAGCTTCCAGAGAAGTGCTCCTTCCCTCCCTAGAAACGCTGAGCCTTTCAAGGTACACTGCTTACACTTGTTAAAGATGTACCTGGCTTGCATTCCTTGCTGTGATTAATTATAGCAGCCTCGTATTTTCCTTTTTTTTTTGTCCTCAATTGCTGAGCAGTGCAGAAACCACTAGAAGTTTCTGTTCCCTCTTTATTTGCTGTTTGTTATACCTACACCCTCCAAATCAGACTTTTAGATTTGTTCCATAGCAATGTCCTAGCAACATGGATAGTTTTAAAACTCATTTACCATGGAATCAGACATGAAGTGAAAAAGAAGACACAGGTAAGATTTTGAAATCCAGCCTTCCAAGAGAATGAGAGATACAGCCGCTTGTACATGCATACTCTGATAAAATGCTGTCTTGAAGCACATGGAAATGAAGCATAATCCTTCATTATCAAACACTGCTTGGCAGCCCACGCTCTGATGTGACAGCACGTAATGCAAATATTTACAGCAGGAAGTCCTCAGGAATGATCAGTCACCACCAAATAGCAGAAGCTTATCAAGAAGTAATTCCTGCTGCGGGAAACCCAGCTGAGGCAGCACTTCCACACAAACACAACACAAAGAAGGTCTCTTTCAATCAGCTCAAATTTACACAGCATTTCCCACAATGCTAAGTGTATCTGACGAGTCCCACCACAATCTGTGAGACAGAAACAGTGGCATGAAAGCTCCAGATGTTCAATCTGCTGAAGCTCCTTACATCTAATACACAGTGAGTGAATGCTCCCAATTTAGTGAAAACGTTTGTCCTGAGGCTAAAACATTGATTCTCCACTTACTGCCTTTTAATTGTGATGTATCCAATTTATCTTTTTAGGCTATAAACTCTCAGAGAAAAAGGTTCTTCTTTATTCTCCATGCTGTTCCCATGCCAGTTCTATTTTACTGCAAGAAAACCTTGTTCAGGCTGAATAATTTTTATATTAACAATATAACACTTCCCTATTGCTAGAATTAATTGCCATAATCTGTATTTCTTTCTACAATATCTGATGTAAAGTTAAATCAGAGGTGACAACATTATGAATAAATGAAGAGGAACAAATACAGGAACATTCCAGATGTTGTGAAAATGTTTTCTACTGAGAAAACTGCTCATTCATCCATACCATGGTAGTGTTTATGCTTTAGTAGTATAAGTACCTGTGCACAAGCAACATTGCTTTCCCCTAGTCCAGAAAAAAAAAGAGACAGCCAGGATGTTCCTTTTCTTTTTTTCCAGAATTGCAGGTGCTCTTTTTTACTGTCATTACCCCTTGGTCTATCTGCTGTCCCAAGTGCACATTTAAGCTTCTGCCATGTATGAATTGGCCAAAGTGCACAGACCTTTGTCCCCTGATATTCAAACTTTATGATTCACAGGCAATAAAATGTAAGAGGACTTTTCACCAACAAATGAACTGCAGGGCATCCTAATCAGCAAGCAAGGCAGCTCAAATAACTGGGTTACAGAGTAAGGAGATAAACTCAAATGGAGCAGAACATTCCTAAGACATGAAATGTGAGATGCTACTCAGCCTAAAGCACCATTATGCTATACAAAGACATTCAACTTACACAGCAGCTTTTTTTATTTTCCCTTTGGAAGTTTAACTTTGTCTTTAACTGCCAGTTAAAGATAATCTCAGCAGTGCCAGAACAAGAATGGCAACCACTTACAGCCCCCCTGCATGGCTTCTTCCAGCTTCTTTTCCCTTTTCTATTGCAGCAAACTGCAGTCAGACAGACAATGGAGGGATTCTTTTTCTTGTTGTTAAGTTGTGGTGCTAGGATACTGCTGGTTATCAGTGTTTTCAGACTCATTGACAGGACACACACCAAGCAGCCAATATGCCAGCTGCTGCCTCTGATGCAGAAGCTGCTGCACACTCAGAGGTTTGGACAGAACCCACTTGGGTGGCTCTGGCATCAGCTGCAGATGAGTCAGTGTTAGCAGTCTCCAGAAGGTCACCTGTCCTCAGATGCTGCTTCTCAAAGGACACCTGCTCTGGATCTTTTTCAAAGCTGTGCCAAAGAAAAAGGTTTGTTTATGTGAAAAGCAGAAAGCTTCCTTCCCTCTGTCCCCCTACTGACAGTCTAAGAGCCAGTGAATTTACAACACTATCACTACTATGGCAAAACTCTTCTTAGTTTCAAAAAACTTCAGCCTTGATACCCACAGTAGGGTCCCTAATGAGATTATCTCCTTGTAAAGCTATTTTTACTAACACACTTAGACCCATCAGTCACTGCTGAAACTCCTACTGCTGCAATAGAGGGCAGATTTCTACGTACAGACCACAGGATGTCTTCTTCCAGCAGAAAGGATGTGCAGGAAATTGTCCCAGGATCTGAAGAAAGCTTCTTCTGAGCAGCAGAGGCGCTCTCTGCACCGAGGCCACAGCAGTCAGAAGACCACAGCTTTGGTTGGTACTGTAGGAAATGCCATGCCTGACACCCTGGGGCAGTGCTCTGAACCACTGGAGCAATGAAAACAACTGGGGAATTTCATGCAGCCCCTTCCATCAAAAGCGCCCCATGTGTCAAATCCCACTGGGGTAAGAAGTGTCAGGGACCTCAGATGAGCTTCAGGCATGATGCTAGACTGTTATAGCCCTTAACTGATTGCACAAAATAGGAAAATCACAGTCAAAGGTGAGTGTTTGCAATTCTAGAGATAATGTCTGCACTTTGCATGGTAATATCCAGTAATATCCAACCCCCATCAGCAGGTAGTGCAGAGGCCCACAAGAACCAAGAAAAGAGTAGGGCTGGGCAGATCCCTTGTTATCCCCTTCCCCACCTGTGCAAGTGGAAGTAAAACCACTTGCCAATGGTACAGGATGCTATAAAACATCCAAATACTTCAGTAATAAAGGTTGGACACGTACTGCAGAGAGACAGATGGAGTAAACCATCTGATGGTGTCAGCTGGGACTGGAATTTGGAGCATCACACTTAGCTGAAAGCCTTCACACAGGCAAGAGTTGGCACAGTATTTTTCTCAAAACTCTGAAGGAGTTTTCAAATCTATAGCACTTTTTTCTCCTCTTTGCACTCATACAGAAGGGTCCATCCAAGTTCATACTGCGTAACCTTTGATGCCATTCCATTGCTTTTGTTGTCTTCACTTAGTATTTGCCTTACAATGCACCAAATAAGTCATGCAGCCAAAATAAGGAAGAAGAAAACAACAGACAAAAGGATGCTGTACCTACAACACTGCTGGCCTCTCTGCTCTGCAAAAAACCCACACAGGCTATTTTGAAACTCAGAAAGGCAGGAAAAGTTAGGTTACAGAAAAATAATGCTGTTTCCAAGGACACTGGTTGAGCCCTCAAACAGAAAACCATTATCTGACATCACTTTTAATCATATTTTGGTTTTTAGTTGTGTAAAGTGTACTCAACTAAAGGTCATAATAGGCAGTCCTCATCTGATTTCTATGAAGACCATGAGATTTACTTTTATACACAAGTCCTGTCTTGGCTGAAAGTGAATGGCTGTTTCATTTCCCCATAAATATGTATGTAAAGGTCTCAGCTAAAGAACTTGGAGAGATTATCTATTTGCATATTACAAAGGCACAGGTCCTCATGCATTCTTCTACTAATTTCATACATACTGCTGGTACTTAATAATGGAAGAGTAACCCTTCCATACTAGTCCTGAAAAAATTGTGCAGTTTGCTCCAACTCAGGTCTGAGACACAGGTGGAAATAATGCAAAAACAAATTCTAATCTCCCAGCATACTGACATTTATTGCCTTGGTTGGCTGGCTTACCTTTCAGAGAAGACAGGGACTAAATCAACAACAGACATTATCTCACCCAATTACAAGTGGGAAATCAGTAACAAGTCCTGGGGCAACAAGACATGACTCACTACAGGCTAAAAAGAACTTTCCAGCACCCCTCACAACGAAGATATTCAAGGCCACATACTAATGCTCTTCTGAAAAGACCTGAAGGAAACTCTCCAGGCTCTAAAACCAATGAATGGCTTTACCATGAGCACGTCAGAAAGGCGCAACAAGACATGAGTGCCTTTTAGTCCTAAAGGATGCGCTATCAGCCCCTACCCAGTTTGCAGCTAAATTGTGCATCAAGAAAAGGCAAAGAGATAACACCAAAGGTATTTTCCATGGCTCAAGGGTGAAAAAGTGAATCTTTACTGGCTCTGGTGGAATCAGATACAGCAAACACACAGCATGGGAGAATTTTCAGCCTTTCTAGAAATATTAACTTTGGACTAGGAAAAAACCAATTAAAAACCCACGCCAAAAAAAACCCCAACAACAAAAGCAACAAAAACAAACAATACCAGAAAAAAAAGACTAAAAATTAAGCTTCAGTGATATCCAGTGAAACCTACATATACCCACAGGTAAGACAGTTCTTTTCTGTTCTTTTCTGAACCCATCTTTCAGACTAAACAATATCTAAACTAGTCTTTTTCTTATGCTGGTTGGAATACAACTCCTCAGCTCATGCAGATCCCTGCCAAGCCTGGCAGGCAATGAAACACTGTCAGCAAGACCAGAGAAGCTTTGGAGCTCATCAAGTCTCTTCATGGGGTTCTGTCTTAGTTTGGAAGACAGGTGTGTCTGCTAGGAAAAGTAGGAGGTTTTCTTTGAATGCTGAATGCAAACTTCTTCTCTCTGAATTGCTATAATTTTTGAAATTAAAGGGGTTTTCAGGTAAAGATACTGGGATAGGAATAACAGCTGTTTATTAGTGTGTCTAACAAGATAAACAAATAACAACAGTAACTATAGTATTAACAACAAACAGAGCTGGGAAACAGTTACAGTTTTTTTCTGATGCTGACACCTTTCTGGAGCGAGCAGGAGTTTTGAGGGACAAGATGTATCTGAAGCTCCACGGCAGTAGCTGTGTAATAAGTATGTAAGAGTTTGTTAATCAAATCTTAATGAGCTATGTACTTTTAAGCTAAGGCCTTGTAGAAAGAAATTGTTTAAGCTAGCAAAAGATAACAACTAACAAAAGATAACAGCTAACAGAAGATAACCGCATACCTCCTGTTCTGTAAACAATGTAAAGTATTCCCGAGAAGCTACACAAGACAGCTAAAGGAGTCAACGAAAGGCCTTCCACAACCACCGGGAGGCAGAAAATGATCCCCTAGCAACTCCCTGCGTAGACGCTGAAGATACCAGCAAAAAGCCATGTATGCAGGGTATCAAAAGAAGCAGGGTATAAAAACGCGGACTAATTGGGGTGGAGTGCACGCCATTGAGGGAAGAGGAGACTCCCCCAGCCGCCCAATGTTGTTTTGCTTAATATCACTTGCTTAATAAAATAATTTGCTAATTGGCCAGGCTCTGTCAGATTTATTAGACAGGAAAACTTGTAACAGCTGGAGCTGTAGAAAATGTCCCAGCTAGGCAGAAGAAACAGCATGGACAAACCCAGAGCAAAACTGAAGCAGCAGCGGGTGCAGGGTAATGGGGCAGCAGCTCCCGGCAGGGCAGGGAGAGACCAGGTTCAGAATTCCCAGGGGACTGATGAAAGTCACTCTGAGCTGAGCTCCAGGTGAGGTCCGGTGAGAACTCTCCACAGTTAAAAACTGAACTCTGACTGTTCTCTCTGAGCATTAAAAAAAACTCTCTGAGAGAGTATAGTTGGTGCCACCCTCTCCCTGACTTAGCTACTTTGTCTTTTTCAAGTACTTGTAAGTACTCACAAGCACCTAGCAATCAGCTTCTTAGCAACTTTTGGAAAAAGATTCTATAAGAAAGTAACCCAACCCCCAACAGTTTCTAAAAGATGTTTCATTCTCAGAGTGATAAAATTTCCCAATACCAGAAAAGATATATAGCTTTTTGGAGCTATCTAAGCCACAGAGCTTTGCTAGGTTCTAGCAAACCAAATTTGCTCTCAGTGAAACCTCAGTCTGCCAGAAATGATGTTCAGTCCTTTGATAGATCAAGTCTCGAGTCCCCACTTCTTACCACTGATGGGGACATGTCACAATGTGCTTCTTCCTGGAACTCAGAAGCCCGGCTGTGAAAATGCTCATTTTGAAAAAAGCACTTTAAAAGAGGAAAATATTTTCCCTTTCTGGACATTTACAGTGTTTACTGTCCAAGGATCCCATATCCTCTAGGGGTATCACCCAAAACTCACAGCACTCAGCAGAGAGAAGACAACTTTACACAACAAGATACAGCTAGGATGTGAGACATGTCCCAAATCAGAGAGCTTATCTCAAAGTGACAGATTCAGAGCTGAATCTACGTTCTTTTGGCATACAAACCCGTATCTTCTTGGAAAGACTACCCATTCCTCTGTACACAATGCAATGAAGAGCAAACATTATGTTCATGTAATATATGTTATAAAATAATTTGTGCTATAGGAAATTAAAAATCGCAGCATTTGTCAAGCAACAAGCGGTATCAAGCAAAGTGATAAGAATGGAGATTCAAATACCAGGGAGACACTGTCCTCAGAGATATATATTCCAATGGATTTTTTCATCTGACAAGATTTCAGCAGGAGACACTTGATAGACATCAGCAAGATAATATTAGACGCCAGAAGTTTCTTTTCACCTGACAGGATTTCAACAGTTCCGAGAAACAAGGCAGCAAGAAAGAAAAATATGATAATATGCTAATGAAAAGTCCCCCTTCCAGAGCCAAAAAACCATATAAAAAATGAACCCCTTGGAAATCATCTTCAGAAAACCCAGGAGGACTTTGGTGTGATAGAGACCAAAATCTTGGGTTTCCTCAGTTCTGATCACCCGGCTCAGAATCTAATTGCTTGTGGCTTATTCCAAATTTTCTACTTTGCTTATTTAATAAATTTCTTTAATTATTCAATTCAAGCAGTCATTTATAACATTCAGGTTATATATAAAGATATATAAAGCAGGCAGGGAAAGCAAGGCACAACACAGTAACAATGGAACATACATGGAAAAAATAAAATGTCAGCATAACTTACAGGAGCTGCATTGTTTTTCACTGTCACACTTGGAGTTGTGGCTCGTAGCGCCCCACTCACACCATGGTAATACTTGAAGCAGATCTTTGTTTCAGCTTAAAAAAAAAAGAGGATATTTAGGATTAGAAAAACTGCCAGGGGTAATCTGCATGATTAACTGCAGTTCACAGGCACAAGGCTGGCAAAGCAGTTAAATTGCAAATGGTTCATTCTGGCTGGATGGCACAACAGAATACCTCCTGCCTCTGATCTTCCCCTTTGCCAAGGTGAAATTTAGAGTTTGGTTCATTTAAAACAGTTAAAATTGAAACCTCTTTTGGGCAGAAGTTACCACAGACACACCTTAGAGCACTTGTTAAGCATCCTTTAGGAAGAAAAAAAGTAGGGACATATAAATCTTCCCTGTTCAGACATACCAAGCACTAATGTGCAGAGAAATTGAGGAACTTCCTAAGGACAAGATTGCATAGATGCTCAATTACAGATTTCACTGCGCCAATTTGTTCTGGCCTTGGTCAGGGCAAGGATGTAGATCTCCACAGATTAACTGCTCTGCCAGTTCCTACATTAAAGCATTTTCCAGAACAGCAGAGTACCACTAGACCCTGCCTCAGTGTATTTCCACTGACTTCTAAGGATTTAGATTAGGTGAGGAACACAGGAAAGGTCATGATTTTTGACACTCATAGCACTGCTTTTTGCCACATGCATTGACATTCAAATAAATAATATTAAGGGAAACTCATCTCAATAACTATTGAGGCACAGAAGTGAAAATAGCTTCTCATTAATCAGCCCCTCACAACCCAATTTCTTGTCTACTACAAGAAGGAAGGACAGTTCCAGCTAGCTTTTGTGCTTGTCTGTGACTACAAAAAATGCAAAGTGCTACTAATTGCCTACCTGCCTGAAACTGGTGACTTGCTGGAGCTCATCTTGGCCTGCCTGCTGGCATGCAAAAATTTTCTCCCACAGTAAACTACATGTGAACTGGCCTGATATGTGCCTTCCTGCGGTTGGAACTCAGCAGTATTGGAAAGGCAGTGATATAAATTAATCTGAATATTATTCAGCTGGCATTTGTAAATAATATGTAATTACAAAGTCTGTTTGGATTGTAGTCTTGTAGATTAGCTTGTTCTGAAATAAAGACCATTTAACTCTGTCCTGCTGTCCTCGCTACATGGCAGAGTGCACAGGTCAGGAGCAGGTGTTGTCCAGTTAATCCCCAGTTATAAATAAATGCACACCATTGTTATTTTCATCTCTAATTATTTAGAGATCATTGGATCCAGCAATGAAGTTATGATGTTAAAGTCAGGAAGTAATGAGGTTAAATTTTCCTTTCAATTAGCAAAAATGTCAGTGAAATCTTCCAAGAGACGGGTGCCTAAAGATGCTCAGAAATAGTCATGCCTGTGGCAACTACCAAACTACTCAGCAATTCCCATGGATAAAGAACAAAACAGCATTGTACTCCCTTTACACCAGTCTTGGTATTTCCATTTGTGCCACTTTTGGCTGGAGTAATGTGCTTCACAGTGGCTATGTTTTGGATTTGTGCTGAACATAGGATTGATAATATTAAAGATGCTTTTGTTGTTGCTGAGCAGGGCTCACACAGAGCCAAGGACTTTTCTGCTTTTTGTAGTGCCATACTGAGGATTAGACTGGGTGTGCATAGAAAAGAGGGAAGAGACACATCCAGGACAGGTGACCCAAACAGACCAAAGGGATATTCCAGACCACATGTCATCACACTCACTAGTGGGGGGAAGTGGAGGTAAGAAGGACAAAAGGGGGGATGTTTGGACTGGTGGTGTTTGTCATAGAATTCCTTGTTTTGCTTTTTTTGTGTGCACGGCTTTTGTTTTTCCTACTAAACTGTCTTTACCTCAGCCCATGAGTTTTCTGGCTTTTACCCTTCCAATTTTCTTTCTGATCCCACTGGTGGGGGAGTGGACAAGCAGCTGTGTGGGACTTGGCTGCTGACTGGGGTTGAACCATGACACCTTTATATACTGACTGTATTACAGCTCTCCACTACATTGGTATAAGAAAATCCCCATTGTATGCTCAGATTCACCACTGGAACAATTACAGATGCACAAAAAAATACAGCTGCCACAAATAAAGGCCCTCAAGGCAAGACAGTCAGAACTGGGCAACAAGAGGGGTTATTCTGTTTTTCTCCTTGCACCAAACATCTGTGTGGGCTGCTCAGGTTGTGAGGAAGGGAGGGGAACTGAGATATACTTCATCCCTGGACACCACAGAGACCACTCCCTATTCAGAGGAAAGCACTGAGAAGTTTGACTTTTGCCAGAGAAGCTCTGCCACAGGGCTTCACCCCTCTCACAAGAAAAAAAAAAGTTAATTTCACAAAAATTATTTCACTATGAAAGCCCTGAGTTATCTCAGTTACCAAATCAGTTTTTCAAATTAACTAGAATATTAATTTACCAGCTGAACATTACTCAGGCAATAGCTTACAC
This sequence comes from Thryothorus ludovicianus, assembly GCA_013397245.1. Taxonomy (NCBI): domain Eukaryota; kingdom Metazoa; phylum Chordata; class Aves; order Passeriformes; family Certhiidae; genus Thryothorus; species Thryothorus ludovicianus. The sequence goes on along the minus strand of VZTB01017141.1, from coordinate 156,418 downwards.
TACCTCTGCAATGAAGCTGCCTGAAGACACTCAACTCCTTATGAACCTGAAGTGAGAGGAGACAAAATGTAGTACGGTCTCTGAAGAATTGCAACTGGAGATATTGAAGGTTGAAAGTCTCCAAGAGGTCACCTAGTTCCCCATCATCCAGCCACTTTTCTGTCAGTGTTATCTGTCCTGTTTATTTGATACCCTTTTCCTCTGAAATACTTCCAGTCCTACTCATCTTCCTCATTCCTTCAGATGCCCTAAATGTCTTCTCAAAAGTTCACTTGATCTTATAATTAATTCTCTGTCTCTTACTTACTAAGAGAAGACCTCAGAGGCTTAGTTTTCACTTAAAGGTGGATTTAGTCTTTCAAATATAAAAAAAAGCTCCGTCAAGATTACGCAGTTTCTCTTGTTGAGCTAAAAAAGCCCCAGAACACCCTAATGAGTATTTCAAGGAAGACTATATTCTTTGGGGGAGGCAGGAAGCATCAGCTGGTGTTTGCTACCAGTGTGAGAAGCACATGAGGCACTTCAACAAGTTTCTGTTTAGTCCCATGACACTTTGTTTCAGTTAAATAGCTGAGGTGACCAGGCATTAGTTAGGCATTTCTCTCTGCTGTTAAAACCTCTCAGGGAAGTAATGCCAGTCTTAAAATCTGAGTAATTTTTGATCAATTCAATCTATTACTAAAAGACCTGTTGTTGCTCTTTTGGGCAAACATTGTGCATAAAAAATGAAAGGTGTCAAAACCAGTAATGAAAAGGTAGCTGTCTCTGGTAAGTGGTTGGGAACCAAGTGAACCAAATCAGATAGCAAAATAATTAAGTTATGAGTCATAAAATTTTCCCTAGAGAGGAGCCAGAAGTGGAATAAACAAATATATGATGCTGTGCTACAATCAAATCGCTGCGGGACTATCCTGAATTCAAGTAGCCACAGTGATCTCTAGAAGTGGAGACAGTTGTGTCAAAGTGAAGACTATGAGTCAAAGGAGAAGGAGAACTGTTTGAATACAATGGGGAAACTGGGAGAGGCATATGAAAAAAACAAGACAAGGAATTACAATGGGAAGCCAAAATAGAGAGAGATTAAAGGCAGTTTATATCAGAACTAAGTGACTAAGCAACGTCCTTGAGGGGGGGAAAGGATTGAGATTATAACAAAATCACTGCACAGAATGGGATGGGGGAAAGCAGAGAGACGACAACTGTCTAAACAAGACTAGAAGAGACTAAAATAAAAGAAAGCAGGGAAAAGGAAACAAAGGAAGGAAAGGCAGACAGGGAAAGATTAAGAAAGTCAAAGTTGAAGAAGAAAGAGTCACTGAGACCTTCAGGCAGCATGGAGCAGCACAATGTACATACTGCATAAGCAGCTACCTGTGAAACCCGGTGTGCACCTCATGTTCATCTCTCATGCCTGACCTCACTTCTCTACTTGCTGCTGCCTACAGTGCCCATCTCCGCTTTATGAATATCACTGGAAGTGTAGACAGCAGGTAAATTGTGCAACACAAAAAGGTGAAACCCAGTGTTCCTGCATCAGGATGAATCCCTAAGCATCAATACTTTTTAGATAAACTTAGGTAGTTTCTCACAATATTGTACCTGCTCTGTCAGCAAATAATTAACACTCATAACGAAGATAAAAGGTAAAATTATCACTGGCAGTTCTAATTTGTACTTACAATGTTGATATACAGTACTGTTTTTTTCCATCATGTAGGCCTGTTGCTGCTCCATGTACTGTAAGCATCTCATTTCTGGTGCTCCATCAGAAAAACTGCCTGTTCCAAACATTGGCTATCTCCAACATGCAATGGTGACACTATAGCCATCAAGCTGGTTTGCTACTCAGCTGCCTATGTACCATGTATTTCCTTAAGCTGTAGACTGCATCTGCTCACAGTATCACAACTTTCTATGGCTTTCCAAAAGCACCTCAGATTTTAGACAACTAAGAGTTTAGTAACCAAATAAGGTCTAAACAGATGTTTCTTTAATCTCTGTTGAAGAATTTCTTCTAATTTTCTGATGACTTTTTCCTTGCTCTGCTCTAAAATGTGTGCAAACACTTAAGACAGGCTTCTTTGGAGAAACTGCAAGACTTGATATTTTATAGTCTCAGCTTTTAGATAACTATTTTTTCATCAAAAAAGAAAGATGAGCCAGAATGAAGGCTGACCAGTACATATCAGCAATTTGAGGCACAAATATTTGCAAGAAAACTCTAATAGCTCAAAAGCAAGCAGTAGATCACAGAAAATTTCTAATCAAGTTTTAACTTAAGCCAAAAATCCAGATTTGTCAAGATACAGAAATGCACAGTTAGAACATTCAAATAACCTTAATTCTGCACCAATAATATATTTCATTATTTGTAGTTGTAACTGATATTTGAAGAACAGATAAGATCATATTAGTATTTTATCTTCAGAAGTTGTTGCACAGACTGTTCCTTCCAAGGGTTGCACACTGAGGGCTGGAGTTATCTCCTTTACAACAGGAGAGCTGATTATTATCATTTATTATATCATTGATTCTCTGTTCATTTGATCTGGAGATACTCTCCCCTATTGACTTTCATTTTTATTTTCTTCACTTGATAATTTCATTCAACAGCTACCTGCCATAACAAAAGCAGTAGGGAAAATTACTACACTAATAACTAATGTGTAGTCACAAATCTTCATATTTAGTGGTCCAGTCTCCTCTGTCCTAACCACCTGTTTGAGCACTCAGTGTTGCAAACTCCATACACTATACTGATTTTGAGTCTAACTTTGTACAATTCACCTCTATTACCATGCTGTTCATAGGAAGTGACATGTGTCTGCTTACCCATGACTGCACAGGGAAGTTTTTCAGGTGTGGACTCCTGAGCCCAAGACAAAATCACACCATGTTTGGCTTATGAAAATAAGGCATCTAGAAGTTTTTACTTCAGGACAGATAAAACAAAGTGGATCTGTAAACTGCTGTTCAAGGAAAACATACAGATCTAATTTCAATAGGCTGCTGCTTATATGCTGCCCTCATAAAAGCTGTCCTATTGGCAAGACTCATTACTAAAAAATGCTAGCAGCTGGAATGGATGTGCTTATATATTCAGCACTTTTATGTATTTCTCCATATAGGCAGTAGAACCAGCATTGCTGATTATAGAAGTTGTTTGACAGTTTTCATTATAGACCTTGTTTTCAGATGCTTCTACATTTTCAAATATACATACATTTGGAATAGAATTTTGTGTGCTGGATGTCTACCTTACATCTACACAAACTAATTTCTAGCTGAAGATAAGGAAAAACCACGGTGTTTTTACCTGTGAAAAACTTCTGAAGACCTTTTTTTTTACCCATCAAGTTAATATAGTGACTTCTGCTCCATATCTCCTCATGTTCCTCTAAAACTACATTAAAATTCATCTAACTTATAAGCCTCTCTAAAAAATTCAATTTGATATGCTCATTTGAGATATCTTTGATTTTACATCTAAATGCCCGGGAAATCCTAGTTGTGTTGAGCATATTCCAGACTGGCAGTAAGACAGGCTTTTTCTGTAAAAGAGATCTAAGTCTCCTCTGGCTGTGCCCCATCTGGAAGCAGGAGGACTGCATCTGTGCGTATCTCCCCAGTACCCAAGTAGCATGAAAGAGGAAAATATGAATCCACTCTCAATTTGCCCCCCTTGAAGGAAGAGACAGAGGCAGCTGGGGGTATTACAAGCATAGGGTGGAAAACAGGAGTGAGGACAAAACCAGGTAAAATGGAGAAAAAAAACCCACTGCAATTTGTGGTGCTCATAGGCCTGAGTAGAGAAGAATCTGAGGGAAGTAGGTAGCAGAGCACTGTTTCAGTCTTGCTAGAACAAATGAGCACTGCCAGCTACCTTCATGGCGGGAACACAATAGATATACAGGGGCTCCTGCATTCAAGCTCCCAACTGAGCAACTACAGGGGGATGGCAATGGGATCTAAGGTCAGTCTACTGGCTAAAATTCTCTCCAGACAGGCAGGAGTTGGAATGCATTAAAATCTGCAGCCATTGAGCATCCTTCATGATAGTCCAGTTCATCATGGACAAGGGTCTGTACCATCAAGTGCCCAGTAAATCTGGCATTTAGATTGACAACTGGAGTCGAGGCAGGTCGAGTGAGGCAGAGTAGATCAAGTCAAAGCTTCCACAGATAGCCATAACAGGAAAGGCCGGTGGAAGGATTCCAGTGCCCACACTGGCAGTAGTTAAAGATGCTAAATATAACAAAAAGTTGTCCTAGCCCTTAGTAGTAGCTGGGAAGAGAACCTGCAGTTTGTATTGGCACATACTTGGCAACTATTACCCCAATTCTTAAATTTTATTGTGTAATAAGAGTAGTGAACTTGAAATTTTGTTTGCTCAGACAGTTCACATTCTTGAAAATATTAATTTCCTCTTAAAATTATCTTTAGATGGGGAGTGGGAGAGGGAGCTGGGGGCAGAAAAAGACAAGGACACAGCCTTATCATTGCTGGCACTAAGTCATCTCTCATCCCATTTAAACCAACAGAACTATTTCTTTCATATTCATAAGGACAGTAGGATTCAGCCCTGAACAGTAAAGAATTTAATCTATTTATTTACAGCTAACCCAACAGTGATATATATCTGCTCTGCCTTTATGGAGTGTTGTAAAGAAAGGACTGATAGGCACCAGTTTGGGTGAATGAGAGTTGGGAATGTGGGGGTTGTAACAACTTACCCATCTTTCATCAGGAGAAGGAAAGGCTATTTGAGAGATACATTTCAGTCATTGCAAACAGCAAATTACAAGGTCTGAACTAAGACTGAGACTTTAATGAAATTCCGGAGCCTATGAGCATCTAATGTTTTTATGTAAATCGGCTTAAGGATGATTTTTTCATCATAAGCATTAGCAAGCAAGCAATTTATTTGAGAAAAACTTGCGATCATCAAAGTACTTTAACTGTGTGATTGTTGAGTCCATAATAACTGAATAACATACCTAAAGCTAGCTCTCTGGTCCTTAGCACTTATGCACAGTGCATGAAAACCAACATTGCAGGCAAAACCTAATACATGGTTAATCTTACTTGAGGGAGATGATCTAAAATTACTTCTGAAATACAACAATTACAAGAGGCTAAGTTTTAAAACAACACTTTTGTTTTAAAAAGGTTCATCACCTTGGTTATAATGGACTCAACTGTTCTTTTTCAAAATTGAATAGTAGACAAAAAATCTCTATGCCTTCAGTACAATGGAAATGAGCCTTTTTTGCAGAAAGCCATTTATTTCACTATAGTAGTGGCCCCTTAGCTACAGTGACTCATTAGAGTCACTGACATATTCAGGAAAATAATCTGAACTGGGAATATAGTGTCTATCTGTATTTTAATTTAAACAAATATATATTCCACAAGATAAACAGACAGAAAAATGAGAATATACTGACACTCTGAGCTTCATTCTGAGTGTCATCAGAGTGAAAGGGACTCAGAGATGACAAAAGTATAAATTCTGTACAGTAATCCACAGCTCCACAAAAGAGAAGGGAAGGGCAGAGCTGGGGACCTCTCCCCTCTCTTCACTCAGATATACAGCCACTAGGGTGTCTTGGATGAAGCAAGTTCTTATCAATGGCCCCGACTGTAATATATCCTTTAGGCATTAGGTATTATGCCTGCCTTAAGTTAACTGCCTCGCAGAGCAGATGTCTGTGTACCATCAGCTCTTCGCTTTTATCAGGGCAATTGTAGTTTAAAGTTTTAATTAAGTACATATGACTGGATTATGCCTTCAAGGCACAGCTGTGAGCAAAGATAATGTATGAACTTCAGAAGCCTCAAACCCTTCAAAAGTGTTTCAAACACAGTCCTCTCCATAGCAGCATACTTTCATTCTTCTTGATCTCAAAACACGGGTGTACCTTTGGATTTATAGAAGCAGAAAATTACGTTGGCTTTATGATCAACAGTTAGTATTTAGGAAGGCACAAACCATAACTTCACCCAGTGCTTGCTTTGTGACAGCAGCAGACAACGTGAAAAAGGATACCTTGAAACTCTGAACCTGGCCAATTAGGGAGGAAATCAGGGATGATTCATGTTTTCAATTACATTAGTAGCACCTGCTATGGCACTTGTTGAACTGGTCTTTAATCGCAGACTGAGAAGTATAAATGAATTTCACCTTAGAAACAGAACATTCCCTTGCATCAGTCTTTCTTTTTTCCCCAAGAAAGTTACCTTTGAAGACCAGTGCGAAAACAAACCATCCTCGTGTTCACCATTCTCCCAGCTCCTCTTACACATTACCTCCTTTTTCATTAATCTGCCAACTCTGCCAGTCAGAGGCTCTATCTATTCACATTTCTCAGATCTGCCCAGTTACTATAACAATGCCTTAGAACAAAAGTTTATGTTTTTATCAGCCAGACCATGCATTATTAAAACTCAGCATTCTAGATGATTAGGAGCTATTACAGTCAGTCAAGCACGTGCCAAGCAGTACAGAAAGAGTGTCTGGCAGTAAAGCCCTTGAGCAACAAGATGTGAATGTTACTCAGAAAAAATCGTTTGCACTTGATGTAAAAAAGAATCTAAGACCTTAGCACCATTACCTGCAATACCATAATAAGGGTTACTTTTCTATTTTAATACCCTCATCATAATTCAATATGCACACATTCCTTTTCTCTACTCATATCTAAATATATTTTTAGCATAGTATTTCCATGAAAATGAAGCAAAAACTGGTCAATTTAAGAAGAAGGTGGAATGAACATCCAAAATTCTTGTACAAGCAGCTTTCTAATGCTCAAATGGTTTCAGTTACCCATTACACTAAGCATGTTATTCTTTGTTGCTACTTCTAATCACCAAATTAAAGAACTAATTTTGAGTGACTAAGGAGATTATGCATCATAACACAGAGGCATCATTGCTGTCACAGTACAAACACACTAATACAAGTGAAAGAAGTCATCAAAATGTTCCTTTTGATTGAAGTAAGGGCTCACAGAGAAGAATAGGAAGGGATACTGTAATACTCTCTTAAGCAGGTAGTAATGGTTTATGTGTACCAAGAAGGATGCAATGGCAAGTATGGCAATTCATACTCTGCCCTTTCCACACTCTAACTCAGAGCAGAACCATTTCCAGACAGTTTTGGAAGAGAATAATTTTTAAAATAAAGAAAACCAAAATGAAGCCCGGTAGTTCAGGCTGTAGCATTGAAGTCAAGGAAAATGTACAACAAAGCAACACAAGGGGAGGCGTGCACATCTTCCTTCATCTTGGAATTATCTGGTCTTGTTTGCAAGGCATGTAACAAGGTCTGCTCAGTGTGAGGAGAAAATGAGGACAGTTGCACCTGTGTTTTGGCACTGTAACTCTACTGAATGCAGAAGACACCTGTAGCATGATAATAGTGCAGGGAGCTTGGCACCTTTGGCACACCAGTTCCTGGTTTCACCATCTTGAAAACATTTTATTTCTTTCCACGTAACTTGTTTTTCCTTCTTTACAGAAAGGAAATGAACAGAACAAACAATATTTAATTCTAATGCTAAATAGTTCTTACTTTATTAAATACAGGGTGAGATTAACAGCCCTGCACTGTAATCACCCAGTGACCAAAATTTTCCAAAGATCAGTTGTTCTAAAACACAGTGTGCTTTGAGGTTTTTTTCTTAGTACACCAAAGACTTACCTGCATAAGTCTTGTAAGAATTAATTAAACAGAAGAAAAGAGACTTCTGTGTCTTCAAAACAGAGACTTCTCCTGTTTACACACTGAACCATTTATAATTAATTGAGTTCACCCACTCAGAACCATGACCCTTGAATCAAAGCTTCATGTCAGCTATGCTGTTGAGGTATGGGTATTTTCCCTCTGATCTTCTTTTAGCCTTAAAAATGCTTTGCATTACAACAGGGCCTACCTTCCATTTGCTGAGAAACCACTGGAAGAGAAAGCACGGTCACATCCTTTGTTCTCACAGAGCCTTGTGAGCAATGACACTGGTTGGGGAAAAAAAGTCAGTACGATGCTTTTGCAAACACTGTGCTGCACCTAAGAATAGTGGACAAAACCCTGGCCTTATTTCTTTAAAACAGTGCCACCGGAGTTCCTATCCTGGGTACCATTGCTTGAGATTGCCCACATGTGGCTGCTGACCCATTCAGAAAACTCCTTTTCACAAGGGCTTTTTGATTAGGAGCCACTGCTGTACCAACTATTGTTACTTTCCCTAGGAATTTATAATACAAAGCACAAATTATCAAGAAGGAAAAGATCAAAAGGCTGTAAGGAAACAGGTATTATACCTATTATTACTTCTCAAGTTAGAGCTCCCTCTAATTTCCTATTTCAAAATTACGTCTTTTCTTTACTAAAATATCAACTTCTGTTCACTATTTATTTACAGTCTAATACTTAGGGAAGAAAACTGCTGTAGTCACAAAATGAAATACGAAGTTTTAAAGTCCAGCAATTCTAAAAGTATTTTACTTGGTCCTGGTAAAAAGAAGGGGCTACAAATGGGTTACAGCAGGTTGAAAGACAAGATAAAACACCCTGACTGTAAAAAGACCAGCAAATCTAATTCTGAACGCACTGGATGAACACATTTGTTTTCAAGTGCTATAGGAATAGGCAACTGTAGGGGAAAAGTCACTATGAAATAGGTGCTGCATTTATGCAGGGTAAAAAAATAACCATCTTCTAACATATGTTGGAGTATAAAGGAATGGAAATTTCAACAGATAAGGGGACAAAGAATCCGAAGCAGCACAGACAAGATTCCACAGACTAGGAAGATTTCTTCTCTGGCAAAATATATCAAGAAATACATTGGGAGATTGCAAAAACTTGTCTCCAAATCACTGTTAGTTCCTATTGATCACAAGGCTACACAGATGCCAGCCTGTCCATCCCCTGAAGGTGTGTGCCTGGTGGCTGATGCATTCCCTCTGACTCTGCGCTTTACTGCCGGTGAAGGTGCAGTGTCTCAGTAGTGCAAGCTGCAGATGTTGGCTCCATTGGCAGGGCCGACAACACCTGCAAGCCCTCAGAGCTGCCATCCCAAAGTCAGAACCTCCTGTCTCACTCAAGCCCATCCAAGCTGAAATTTCTGCAGTCACACAGGTGACAGATGGGAAACATTATTAATTTTTTTTATAGTAAAGGCTAAGGTCTCCAACCACAGCAGGATTAAGCTCCAAGGGATTTACTGCACTGTGAAAAGCAAACACCAGTGCAAATAATCAATAGGCTGAGCAAGATCCAACAGCTGTTATATGACAACATACGGTAGGATGACTACACAGTCCAAACTGCAGATAACCTAGACTATTTTTAAAACACATTTTTTCAGAAATTAGCTTTTAGAGTACCTTCACAAAATCCAAAGCTAAGGCAAAGAACATCTGAAAAAAGGAAGTAATAGTGGAGAAAAGATGATTCTGGAGTAAGTTTCCTTTCAATTGCCTGCAGAAGTATAAATTTAATTATTGCTAATTTATACTTAAGTGTATTTTATGTACATTTTTCCCCTAATTTGCTAGTTAAATACGTAAAAATATGACACTTAATCCTAATCTTGACACTCAAGTCATGCTTTCAATTGACTCCAAAGTGAGAGATTCTATACCCTATATGGAGCAACACTGGAAAAGGAAAATGGGAAAATGTTCTGTTTTTTTCCTAGCAGACTGTAGAACAGCTGTCAGCTTCCTTTGCCTGAGGCAGGGCTAAAGATTTCAAGTGTCCTGCAGAACCTGGGCTACCATTTTGCCATCTCTGGCAGAAACACACTGAGCATTCCGATGAGATGCTCCAACACCAGGAAACCTGAGCTTCGTTCAAACCTCTGCCACTGACTTCCTGGAGTATTCCACTCTTTCCCTCTATAACATGAAGGAAATTATACTTCTGGCAACCTAGACCAAGGAGAGAAAAATAGTCCTTCCATAAGCCAGCTTTCACAACAACATAGCAGTTCTTCACAGAGAGGAGAATCGTATTCTCTGCTGCAAAGCAATGCTCATGGTCACATTCAGTAGAGGCCCTAGCAAGTATATTAACACCTGGGAAAAGCAGCTCAGTAACAGATAAATTCCCAACAGGGATATGGTGCAGGTCATCAGTCTGCCTCTCTAGAGGTGAGGCACTACATGCACACTATTGATCTGAGTGGATCGGATTGTATTAAGTGGGTCATCACAGGATTTAGCTCTACTTATTATTTAAACTGTAATCAGTCAGGTCACACTAAAATTGAAAATTACATTCACAATTTATTTTGAAGTATGTGTTTTTTAAAGTATCTGCCTTACATTTATTTTCCCTTAAGTCACCAACAGGTTTGTGCTTTAAAAACTCCTGGGCTGTAGCCCTGTCACTCCTGGTATTATAAATCTCACTGAGAGAGCAAGGCATTTGGACTATATTAGGCACCTTGCCCAATAATGACAAAGGAAGACAGAAGGAATGGAAAGTGAGACTGAAAGTTACTGGTCTAACTGGCTGGTTGTTGGTGTTTATAGCCAACACACAGAGGGGAAAAAACTACTATGGAAGGAGAGCAAATGGTCATGGACACCTAATGGAATAACAGCAACAGATACACTGCTTGCTACACAAGGTTGGTCTGCTCTTTCTACCTCATGTACTGCAATTGCAGCCTCACCACCATCAGGGGAGTTATAGCTGCAACTGTCTCTTGAAACCAATCTCATTTGTCAAGATGCTCAAAAACACAGCCAGGCCACAACCCATACAAGATTCTGTAGTTTGTCTGTTTGAAAAGACAACTCACAATGCCAAGAAGGTCACAGAAAGTACTTGCAGGTAATGTGTTTTAGTTCACTCAACAGGTGAAAACAGAATCTACAAAAAACATATTGTAAATACAAGTATTATTCTTACTAATTATCACCAGCAAACATGTCTTTTTTTTTGGCACTATTGAGAGCAGAAAAAGGAAGGGTATTAAACAGAGCCAAGAATGAAGTTTTGAGAACAGAAGAGGAACAAGCTGTCCTCCTAGTTTGAGTTTTTCATTTTTAAGAAGAGAGATAATGATTCCAGGATGGGTTTGCAATAGATTGTCCTGTGGGTTTGTTTTTTTTCCTTGAATACCTCTGGGAATTTCTAATCTGAAAACCAAACAAACTCTCACTTGTTGTGAACTGATACCACCTCATATAAACTAATGGATCCATCCTAGTTCATGCACACAAAATACTAAGCCTCTTTGTTTTCCATTAGAAATCCTTTACTAGCATACTTATATACCAAATCTGAAGTCTCAAGTAAGGTCTGAAGATGAACAAATTTACTTCCAAGCAAAAGACCAGCATAAAATATGAAATTTTACCATGTCAGTTTGGTCTGACAAAGGAAGCATACCTATGTGCATGTACGTTGTCCATCTGTGTAGTGCTGATGTGCACTTCCAGCTGCTGTGTGTCCCCCGAAGATTCCAAAAGAGGCAGAAGTATTTTCAGTATTGTTGTGCCACTGTTTTGATGGTTCATTTTTCAACCTCTCTGCTGGCTTGGAGAATACACCTACCATAGACTGGCAGTCATGACCTAAGAGAAGACTGGCAGATGCTACTTAGAGTCAGCTGCCAGCATGCAGGAGTATTTATGTCAGTCTTGAAAAGAAGTTGTTTCTAAAATTAAAGTGTTTTGAAGGACTAAGTAACTTTTAGTTCACTGCTCAACAAAAACTGCTTACAAATTTTTATCCTTTTAAATATTTCCCAGCATCTAGATCGCATCCCTCTTCCTCACTAGCTGTCGAAGTCTGATTCATCTTGTTAAAGCCAACAGTAAAACTCCCACTCAGTGGGATCTCAGTGGATAGAGACACCTACCTCTTCTCATTTTCCTTTCTAAAGAAATAGACAACTCAGCTGTAATCTCTTCCTCGCACATCCACATGTCACTCAGTCCTGCTGCTGCCCTTCTCAAAAATATTTCTAAATTTCCTGCAATCTTTCTGTTTGAAAATATCCAGGTAAGATCTGCTAAATGCACTACCAACTGGATTTATATGCCACAGGCAATATCATGCATAGGACAGCTAAGAAAGTAATTTATGCATGTCACCGAGGTATTATTTGGCATTTCATTGCACTTCAAATGCAACGAATTCATGAAATTTAGAAAAAAGAAATATATCTCTAAAGTAAAACCAGATTCTATTTTCCAAACTAAACAAAATGTAGATGGGCTAGTTCAGAGGCAGAAACTTTTATCTATGTACATATTATATATATATAAAAGGCTTTTGCTGAGTCATTTTTTAACAGAAGAAAGCACAGTGTGAGATTTTAAATTTGTTTTAGACGCTCAGCACACTTCATAGAGAAGAAGTAATCACAGAAGTGCTTGCTAGCAGTGCTACTGTTAAGGCTGTGTCAGGGGGTTCATTATTAAGTGAGCTTTCATGGTTTCACACTTCACACCCATGTGCTGGCCTTAAATTACCATAAAAAAATTCATCCCACTAGCAATTTATTTAGTTACTTTTTCTTCTTGTAAAAACGCAAACAGAAAAAGGAAACTATATTAAATTTTCATGCTTTTCTATATATATATTCTGGAGAAAGAGTTAATAATTTAAACAGCAAATTCTGACACTTCTGGCTGAAATCCTTAACCAGTTTAAATTAACAGCTAGCTCTCTTGACTACAGCAGGATCGGATTTCAGTCTCTGAATTCTGGAGAAGTTTAGATTCTGCTGTCCACTGAGCTGCTCAGCAAGACGAAGTGTGTTCTCCTGTTTAATCTGTGTCTTTCTTAAGCCTGTTCTAGTTGCAATATAATGTGAATTATCTCAAATTCCACTGAAAGACATGGATGTACATTTGTGCATTGTCACACTTCTCACTGTTCTGAGCATTGCTAAGTGTTTCTGATACAACTGGACATGGAATCTTTTGAAAGAGATGTTCTAGCTAGCATCTGGAAGCCCCATATGGATGGCTGCTCACACCTGTTGAAAGACACAGGCTGCACAAACCAATACTGTGCCTTCCCCAGACACAGTCACCACCTGGCAGTGTCACATGATGCACACAGCACAACCCACTAGGGACAAAAGAGCTTTGCTCTGCTACTGAGTGAGCACAGTGGGGACTTAAACAGTACTGACAGTCTTGTCAATGCTTTTAAAAAAGGATCATCTTTTGCAAAACAGTTAAAAACTGGAATGAGTTTCCAGGGTGAGGCTTTAAACTAAGATTTCAGTTTGAGTTGACTCTGTTTATGAACCCTCTACCTTTCTGAGAAAGAAATCATGGGAAATTTGGTTGATCTGCTCCATTGCCTCCCACTTTTTGGCAAAGGAAATCAACAGACTTGCAGATGAGATGCCTCCTAGCTAAGTTTCATTTTATTTCACTCAAACGTTAAAGAAAAATTTGAATGGAAAAGTAGCATGAACCCACATAAAAATTCCCTCTGCACCAGAATGTGATAAACAAAAAAGACAAGTCAGAGGCTTTCTCACAGCTGCACCCCACCCCACTCATTTTAAGTTTCTCTATATCAGCTGATTCAGCCCCAAACATTTGCTTGCATTACCTAGCATACTAACATACCAGCGCCTTTAGCAACAGCACAGAGAGGTCATCTGAACTACAAGGCTTGGAGCAAGTAATTAAAACTGGTTACAAATCAGCCATTCCAAAAATGGTGTGGTGGTGAAAGATGACTTCTGAGTGCCAACACAGACAACTAACTGAGGTTAGTTAAGCATCACAGCTGACTCTGCTGCGGCTGTCCCTGAACTGAGGCCCTACAGTAAGATTTATCATTATATACCTTTCTTTTACATTTTCACCTTAATATAAAATAGGTATGTGGTGAGTTCTCCAAAATATAAGGAGGAGACTGGGAAAAGAAGAAAATCAAGGATAAAGTCAAAGTATACTGGTATCAAAATATATTACTCATTTTTGTGAAATGCCATGCATAAGACTTCAAATGCTGCTCACAGAGGGAAAAGAAAATTGTGTCTCTGTTAGAATGAAGACATAGGATTCCTCACAGGAAGCTAATAAAGCTTACCATAATATCCTGTAAACAGGAAAATATTTGAAAGCCTGAATCCAGATGCATTCTAATTACAAACATCACTTACATGAAAATCAAGAAACCCCTGCAAGTGGAGGGAAGGAAAGAATTTTGTCTCTCCCTGTGACCATAAGATACCACAGCGACAAACCAAATAGACAAAACATTTTTTCCTAGTGTTCTCTAAGTGAGCATGGCTGGCTCTTTCCACCCCAGGTGAACACCTTTATCAACAGGAACAAGAAAAAGATACTTCTTGGAGGTCTCGGGGTAACATAGGCTGTTGAGCTTCAAAGGTAAAAATAAATGTTAGCTAATACACCACAGGGGATAAGGAGAATTTCTTCTTGTAAAACAAAATATTACTAATGCACTTGTATTCTGTTTTAAATATATGATTTTCCCCCAGATCTTGTGTAACAATTAAGCAGGCAGACTAATCTAATTCCCTGTAGGGATATCACTTTTGGCAAATCTACTGTCCAAGTGTTGCCTGGCAATCCAAGGAGATTAATCATATGCCAGTTTTTGTGACTTCTTAGGTATCCCTGGAGCAAGCCAGGGTCATCAGATTATGAAGAGATATTTTACCTTCAGGAAGTATTGTTTAGCAGCTTGCATAAACAGCAAGTTAATAGGAAGACAAATCAAGACTGAAATCTCTAAAAGCCCATGGTAGATCTTGAAAGTAGGTTTACTTTAATGGAGTAGAAAAGAGAACTGCATTCACACACCTGTAATACCTCTCTTAGACAATGGAAGTGTTAAGAAATTTTTCTGTCTGTAGATTGACATTTTTTAAGCCTGAGACAGGAGAGAGGTGTCCAAGAGATGTGGGCTGCACCAAAAGCTATTTCCCCTCCAGAATCTGCCTGCTGAGTGAGACCCTCAGAAGCCTAGAGCTCTTTCCTAGGAGCTGCCTGGGAAAGCTCTCTGGTACTCATTACATCAAAAAGATTGTACATTTATTCAGTCCTTTTACACCCTTGCGATTGCACTCTTTACTTTGCTAGTTTTGTACTTCTGCCATCCAGATGTCTGTGTCTGAGGAAACACTATTTGCAAATTTCAACAACCACATTCACAACTCAGATTCTGATACACATGCATTGCTCATCTTATTTTTAACCCCAATGTTCCAAACTTCATGTTTGGAACATTGCAGTGATGTACTTTACAATCAAAATCAATATTGTTTCTTATGGTGTAAATTATTTTCTCTTAAAAATATGCAATTTTAGGGTTTTTTTTAATATTTCTTCTTTGGATCTTCCAATGAAAGGAAATCATTGTTGGACTTGTAAAGTATCCCAGAAAAAGAAATAGGTCAGGAAAAAGAATGCAAAACTGAGAAGTACAGAGAAAGACCATCTTTGAAAATTAAATACGACTTTCCACTTTTAGATTTGGGGCCCAAGCCACAATTACATTTAGGGTTAGACAGGATCTAGAGCAACCTGCTCTGACCAGACAACCCAAGGTCATTGAACAATGGTATAAATATCCTTAAAGAGTGAAGGGGCCACTAAGAGGGAGCAAGATTATCAGTACATGCATCCTAATCATGGAAAGCTGCCATAAAATGGCCCCAGAGTGAGAAGCAATCAGATCTGTAGCTCTCAGGAGTGAGTCTAGAGCTACAAGTGAGCTATAATAGCTCACTCCAGAAGAGTAAGCAAGTCGTTTCCTCACATCTTTGCTTCCTACTGCTTCAGATGTGACCAAATATCTGCGAGGCACACAAGCTCTGATGCCAGGGAAAAGGAAGGATTTGGAATAAACACTGCTGTCTACTCTTAGAAATCTCACTGTAACAGTGGATAGTTTTGGTAAACGAGACTTGGGAAAAAATCCTCAGGCAGGACAATATTTAATGAGAGAAAGCATAATGAAATTAACACAGATAATATAATGAAAGGGTAAAGACAGAAAGAAATATCCTTATGTAAACTTAATTAAGTAAACAATTACAGCAAAACTATCTTTTTTGAGGTTGGTAGTGGATTTCTGTTTTGCTTTGTTTTTAATTGTAAAAAGCTATTAGCACTGAGACATAGGAGGAAATTATACCTGCTACTGATTGGGTAAAGTGAACATCTGAAGAATTGAAAGGGTTGAAGAAGAGTTTGAAAATATAAAATATTATTTGTCTGAGGCCCTCAAGATCCTAATACCAATATCAAAGACCTTGCAGAAAGATGCTTCTGCTGGGCAGAAGCGTTTGAACCCTGCAAAGAGACAGTAATTGATCCCTGCTGAATTCAGCCCTTCCATTCTCTGAGAAAGTCTATTCTGGGTTTAGATGATGTCCTTGACATCTTGCAGACCCTATAGCAGGAAACCTTGGATCATGAGTAAGGTAACAACAGGGCTAGATTTACTGGCTAGTTAACGAGAAAAGACAATTATCAGAAGATTTCCTGCATCACAGGTGCACTACTTCAGAAGCAGGAGAAGTTACTATAGCAGTTCACCACAGATATAATTCTGCCTTCCTCATGGAAGGCAAAGTTTTGTATGTCTATTAAAACTACCCAAACACTGTTGTATGAGTTGAATAAATACTGCTAAACTACCAGAAGGTATAAGAAACAGAGTGGCTGCTTAAAATCAAGCAATAAGATAGCAGGGTTATAAACAAGTTTCTGAATTAGGTGAAGGGATTTATCTCCCTTTATACTGAGATTTTCATGTGTCCCAGTGGACATCTAAGAAGAGCCCTTGAGATGCTTCAGTATTTCAGAGAGATATATAAAGCTTTTCTAAAAGAAAGCATGGAGATGTGGCACAAACTCTCTGCCTCTATAAACTGAAAAAAAAAAAATTATCTTTAATACTTATGCTTCCAGTTCTATTTTGATCCATTACTTTCATGGTATGCTTTAACAGGATTACACAAAATATCTCACAACTGTAAAATTCTCCAAAATTAGAAATGCTAATTATTTACACTGATCTACTGAATGCAGTATTTTATATTATGATTTATTTATTAAGAAAATTGAAACAAAGCTCAGTACCTTGACACTCCTTTGGAATAAATATGACCTTTTGATGCCTGAGCTGACACCCTTCCAACTACAGCTACTTGACAATTCCATTGCCTTTGTCTTCTTTTTTTCCACAGAAATAAAACCGTGGGCCAAAGCCTGCACCAGGAAATCTGTTCATGGTGGTCCACAAAGGGTTCTGGGGCTGATGGCATACAGGCTGCATGCAAGCAATTCTTACAGAATTCAGCAGCATCTCACTAGTCTTGCAGTAACTTCAGAAACACACCCAATGAAATATCCAAGGGGAGAGCACAGGGTGCATAGAGCAGAAAGAGTAGATCTTTCTTCCAGTGCAATTCTGTCAAATCCCTAGACAGCATTATCTGAAAAAACTTTCCAGAAGCATTTAACGGTGGCAAAGACTAGCTGATTTGTGAGTTGGAGGTGACTGTAATCTTTTACTGTCAATAGGAGAAAGATTATCAATGACAAAATAACACTAAGTTATAGTGATCCATTATAATAAATCACCTGACTTCAGCACCCATTGTGCAGAATACTGCATATCCAAAGTTCAAAGCAGCAAAACAATAGGTACCAGTTCATGCATCTGTCAAACACAAAGTTAGAAGAGAAAAAGACAGCTATTAGCTGCACTACTGCATTTCAGAAATCTCTCTTCAGTTCCTCAAATGCATTATAGGCTCAGTGGTATACAGGGTGATACCAAAAGAGAAGCACAAAACATATTGCATGTGCAGGAGTTCTGAGTTTAAAGCAAATACAATGTGGCTGAAGATACTGCTGGAAGACCAAAATAAACCCATACTTTCAAAATTTGGCACCTACAGATAGATTCCTCCATATTTGAACAAATATTGAGTTAAATGTTACTGCATCTTCTTGACCACTTTTTTTGGGAATTAATTGATGTCCAGCCTCTGAAGCATTAGTACAATGTCTATGCTTGTTTAAGTGGCTAGGAAGAGTCCATGTAAGCTGTGGTCTCTGTGACAAGGAACTAGGGCTTAGTGAAGAAAGACTTGCCCTGACATTGATGCCTAAAATGAAGCACTATTTCTCATTCAAAGCTTTCTGAAACTCCTACCTATCAAAACTCTCACTTCAGTCTTAGCTTTGCACAAGCAAAGTCCTTGTAATTTCTTTAAAGCACTGCCATAAAAAGCATGGGGCAGGTACTGTGGGGACCAGCAAGGTGCCCTAGCATGGTGTCACCAAGTATAGATGCTGCAACAGAGACATCTTCTTCCCTGTGTGCAAATGAAAACACAAACAACTGTGATCTCCACACTACAAACCAAATATCTCCAAGTGTTAAAACAAGTTGTGGAAAGGCAGAGAAAGACTGAGAAAAACTCAATCTGCAGACAAGTCTCTTGGTTAAGCTATCACAGTGAAACCATGTCAGAAGCTGAGAAATGGTTGTCTAACACCTCGTGTGGACTGCCCCATGTTTGCATTTATGATAGGCTGTTGCCTACAATCTGGCACAGACAGACTTTATAAGAGAAGAACTAACAAGAAATGCAAGAAAGGCAAAGATTAAAGGGCTGACCAAAGTATCCCAAGAGCAGGGATTAAGAAATCTCAACATCTGGTTTCAGACAGTGCTCGTCTTCCCAAAGCTAAGCTTGGCTTAAGTATGAGTATTAAACTACTATCAGGATAACAGGCTGAGGAAAAGCCCAAGGAACTTAAAAACTATGTAGATGGAAGACAATCAAACATCATCAATAAGTCTAATACATGTGCAAGGAGATAAAGAACCGTAAAACAATGTCATATCTTCCTTGGAGGACAGGAACAATAGTTACACCTTTTGGGGCACATGTCTCTCTTATTGCTTCATATCTTTTTTTTCCCTGACACCTTTAACCATCTTGCATCTAAAAAATCTTCACACTTTTGAAAATGCCTCTCCATTGTTCCAGTTTTTACTGCCTGTGGACTCATGAAGGTTAAGGTTTTGCAGCATGACTGTAGGTCATGATAAAAGTTATATCAGGATGGACTTCAACAGTCTTATCTGTATTTTCTCTTCTCATGTACTCTTTCATGAAGTGAAGAGTATATGATTTGAGAGATATTGTGGTAATGAAAATGGAGACAGGAAACTATTTAAGTGGGCTGGACGCGTCAACAATCTGTCCATAGAAAGGAAAAATCTAGCTTCATTAAAGCTTTTATTGACATGAATGTGCCTCATTTATTTGGAAATATTCAAGGCTGGAACATCCATCAATTATTTGTATTTTGAAGGCAGCCTTTAAATCAGCTTTCTAAAGATATATTTTCTATAGAGAGCCCCAGATAAAAGGGCTGATTGCCAGTTTGGGAACGTTTCTGTACAAACTCCATAAATGCACACATATACAGCATATGATGACCATAACACAGAATATATGTCTTCTATCTGAAGATGTACCAGAATCTCTCAAATATCTGACTTTAGTTGCACCATTTTTTTACCATCATTTTTCTTCTAGCCAATAGGAATAAATTACTGTTATTTCTGTTTTCTGCAAGGACCTGTCATCTTTGTTATTCAAAAATTTAGCCACAACAACAGCAACAAATTTAAGCAAACAACAGATCCATAAGTTTTCAAATAAAAATGCAACATAGATGACTGGTGACCCTTGAAATTGGTTCTCAGTTGTCAGGTAATGAACAATCTTTAGAGAGACCTGTAGATTAGCAGGGATCCCAGCTATCTAGCTATCTTCAGTGCAATTCTGAATAGTGTCAAAAAGTTACTAATCATTGTAAGGATATGCTAGTTTGATACAATGTTTATAGGATGCTTCTGCAACACACCCCAGTGATTGGATACTCTCTCTCTGTATTTCTGTGTAAACCAAAAAGCATACCAGAAATTACAGTGCAGCAGAGCATATATCCTTTCCTGGAAAAACCATTATAGGCTGGTTCCTTCACTGCAATGCCCTCCAAGCCTTAACACAAAGTGCACATCCCTAGTGGCATAGAGCCTCTCTTCACTCCTCCTTCCTCCTCTCCAACTCTGACTAGTTCATGGCTACAGTGGGTGGTTACTGTTTATCATTGACTGTGAGAAAAACTCGAATTTCCAGACTTCTGCAGAAATGCAAATCTGGCTGTAGCACAACATCACCTCTGCAGCTGTTGGGGTTTTTTGTTTGCTGAGTATTAATAGGAGATGAGTTCCGTTCTGCTGGCATTTGGAAGCAATTCCCTCTCTGGCTCATACCAATTACATATCTATCTGACAATATTATGTTGCAAGTTTGTGACATGTTTGTGACATGCAAAGCAGAAAGGTATGCCTTTCTCCCAAAAAGGTACTAGTCCATTTCAAGGTGAAAAAGCAGATTGCTAAAACATGTCATAGGTTGGCATTGTTCAATAGAACCAATGAAAGGCTGCTACATTTTTTGTAAAGACATTCTTAAGACAAACAAGCAGAGGGGGACTCACTTTACTTCCGACTTGGGAGGAGGCAGTGGGCCTGGACTGAGCAGGTTCTGGGTCCACCTGCTCAGCCCGGGCTGGCTGGGCCTGGGCTGATTTGATCTCTTTGGCCCAGCTAAGATTTTCCTGTTCTCTGGAGGGGTGGTGAGGGGGCTGCCGAGCCTCTCACTGGGGAGACCATCAACCTCCGAAGCCAGGAAGGGCTCCAAGGTCAGAAAAAGCCCCGAGACAGAGAGTGGCCACATGGCCGGAGATCACAGCAGCCAGGACGGTACCAAACAGTCACAGCCACTCCCGCATGGCTCACAATGAACTCTATCTGATCAGCTACTTAAAATTAACTTTACTGAGGTAAAAAAGAACAAAAACATCGGGTGCAGTTTTTTTCTCTCAGTCTCAACACTTCAGCAGGACGAGGCCAACATGATAGCTAACAAAGACCACGTGGCAAGCAGAGAAACATGGCAAATTATATTCCCAATACAGAAGTCAGATCAGACTAACCTTTCAATATTGTAAGACTCTATAAAAAACTGTTTCAATCAATGATAAAATTTAACTCTTGAAGTCCATAAGAAAGAAGTTTGATTTTAAATGGGAGGATTGAAGAGAATGCTTTGAACTTAGATTTAAATTCTTTTGTAAAGCTATGGTAAAGATATATATATTTATATATATATATTTGATATATCAGACTTTGTTTATTTTATCTGTGACGTATAGAAATGTATTGGGGGAAAGTAGCAACTTTTAGTACAACTGTGAGTTGAAATATTAGTAGTTGAAACAAATAGATACTACTGTGATTTAAGGAGAAATTTAAAGAGAAATGAGAGAAATGAAAAAGATAGTAAGGAGACCTTTTGTTTCTAGAGATAAATGAAAAAACTATTGTATACTAAAGTAGCTCATTCTTAAAAATAACACCCCAACAGTTGATGTAGTCTATAAAAGCATTTGTATAAAAGCTGTATAGTAAGAGAAATGCTTTGCCACTACAAAATAATTTTCTTTCCGGGCAGTTATTTTCATTTGTGACAAAGCCACAAGAAAACCTATTTTCTTGTGGAAAAAGTCTCCATAGCACAAGAGAAACTCTTCTCCTCAGATGAATTGAAGTTAAGACTGTTTTCAAAGGTAGTAAAGTGACTAAATGTTGTGGACTTTATCTTTGCATTGTCAGTGAAAAAGGAAAGGTTGTCTGAAATTTTATTCAGATTATCTTATTATTATTTTCCCCTTTAACTCTGTTAATAAAGTTTTCTTTGTATGTTTTCAAGTTTGAATCTGCTTTGCTTTCTTTCCTTTTAATCCTATCTCACAACAAAAAAATAAACCCCCCACATTAATTGGTGCATTGGCTGGGAAAGACCAAATTAATCCCATGACAAACAAATGCAAACTTTAAACATCTGTGGAATCTGAAAATACTGCACAGGTACACGTTAAAAAATTATCTGTGTTTTGAAAACTGACAGGGCTTTGTAGATGGTCTTAAATCAGGCTATTAGTAAATTCAAAAGCAACACGTTTTTTGCCCAAATATTCTCAAAGCATAGAAGCACATTCCAAAAAGAGTAAATAATTTTGCTTTGTTGTTGAGCTCTCTTAACTGGTGCAATTTTAAATATACCTGAAAAAAGAACCCTTAAAGATTCTGACTGGGCAATCCACTGATAACAGCATGAAAGTATAGTTTCAACAACAGAGCAGCATCTAAAAATTGCAGAATTTCAGTTCTATAAAAGAAGTGCAATTAAGGCAGAAAATGGTTGAAATTTCTTTCCATGTCTTCCTTTGTGCCCTCCACTCCTGGTGCACTTTTACAGATCTCTCACAATATGTTACTAGTTTCTTCTTCCCTTGTGCAAAATTTCTCTCTAGTGTGATCCTGCAGGTTGGTGGGTTTGACCAGTAATTATCATTACAACTGTGTTTGATAGATTTCATTGTGATAATCTGCTGCCATGAAGAAAATAACTTTCAGAGGCTTTTCCCTTCACTCATTCCTGTTCCAGGTCCCTGCCCATTGCATGCAAGTTACTATTTACAGTGACAATATGTCAGCAATCTATTATGTACCTAAAGAATGGGTTTATGTATAATGCCTATGGCTTACATAATTAGAGCATCATATTTCATTTTCTTGTTAATTTTCCAAAAATGCAGGAAAGAAAGGATAACTGTGGAATGTTATGGATTTGAACAAAATGCTCCTAAATATATAATATATGCCTCCACAGTCAAAATATAGAAATGGGTAATAACCCTCTATTTACTTGACCTCATTTCAAATGCTTCTTTTATTTCACATTAATAGGTGCTATACTGTTGCAAATCAGCTAGTCTTTAATATCTCTGATTTTTCAAGTTGCCTCACAAAGCTCTTTAATAAAAAAAGGCTCAAAGATGTATTTTTAAGCTGTTTATGTCAGATGGCTGGCTAGTCACCGCATAAGGGTAATTCCCTTAAATGTGGTACAAAAAAAAAGCTGTGGGGAGTCCTACAGTCTAACTGTTCACAACAGAAAAACTTTGGCTTCTGAGATTGGCCAGGATGATTCCCATGGTCCCCCTATAATGAATCATCAAAAATATTTAACCTTTAATATTTCAAGGCCAGGGTACAAACCAATCTGGACGGGGTACCTGAAATTCTTGAGAAATTTAAATTCTCTGTGTAAGGCTGATTCTTTATTTGGCCATACACCGATCTCCTCTTCATCACAGCTCCAGAACAAGCACTGCAATTTATACCATAATATTTTCTGAAACAATGTGTAGTTGATAGTCAGTATTGACTCAGGTGGTAAAAAGATATCAAAGTACAAATAGTTACAAAAAAAGCAAAAGCAGAAATTAAGAGCTGCTTTTGTAAGTGAGCTACTTTGTTTCAATAAGAATTAATGCTATAATCAGGAAAATTCCAATCAATAGTAAGTTAAGGGGATTATAGCAATATATGGGAAAACAACATGGGTGCCATGAAAATAAAATTACCACTCCTTAGCTACACTTCTTAGCTGAGTTTTATTTTGACAACCAGTATCTTTCTGATCCCTGTAAATGTTATGCTATGCAAAATAAAAGGGAGATATTATCTCTGTCCAAAACAATAAAATTCCGAAGGAAGATGGTTTATATCATCCTCTTTGGATAGAAAATACTCAAGTTGTTCAGACGCTTCAGGTTTTTTAATGTAACACTTAATCAACTGCAAAGCTGTGTGTTTTCATATGTTAGTCTCTGTGGGAACCAGGGCTTGTCTCTGACTGCCCTGAAGGTTCAGGGACCCAGGCAGGGGGCTTGGAAACCCTGGCACACAGCCCAAAACACCTGTGGTTTGGATTTTAGCCCATGGGAACGATTGCCAACCTTAAAAGAAGAATTACAGGTCACAGGAGTTTAAATAGAGCAGTAGTGAGTTTGTTACAGGATATAAAAGTAGTTTTTGAGTTCTGGTACAGGGAGGTAAATATTGCCAAGATGGAGGAACCTAGTGGCTTTTAGGTTTCTTCCTTCTTCTTCTTCTTCTCTCCATCTTCTCGGTGACGGGGATGTTAACTGTTGGTTTAGAGTAGAAACTGACTGTATAATGTAGAGAATAGGTATTGGAGACAATTAGTAAATAATCTGTACATAATTTTTAGTGTAAAAGATAAACGCCGCCTCTGAGGGTGGACAATGCCTTTGACCGTCCTGCCAGAAAGACCTCAGCAGGACAGAGAAAGAATGTTTTAGATAAGCTTGAATAAATAACCTTGAGAATGAGACCTGAAGAGTTTCTGCTCTTTTCTTTCATCTCTGGCTGGGGAAAAAGAACTTTCACATTGCCGGAAAATCACAGGAAAAAAACCAGAAAATTCGACAAGTCTCAGCAATGGTCAGGAATCCTCAAATATGTCTTTAGATATACAAAATTAGCATACATCAACATTCTTCACTGCTTTAACTCCCGCCTTGAGTAGTCAAGTGGCTCTCAGAGCATCTGTACGTTCTGTTATTTACTACTGCCTACTTCATTTTCTCCTATTTTAATTCTGGATAGGGCAATTTGTCCTTGATGAGCACACTGGTACAAAATCTCAGTGCTAATGTTCACAACCTAATGGTAGCAGTGTGACAAATTACCAAGAGGCAGCAACTCACAAGCATGGGCTGCCCAAATATGATGTAGTACAACTTACTTCCAAGGATCAATGGTTATGCTAACTTGCATTTTCTTACAGTAGGGCAAGTGAAGAATGTACATTAAATCAATTAACAACAGCTACTGCATCACAGTTAATGGGAGCAACCTATTAAGATAACATAATAATTCATTGTGCATTTGAGCCTTTAATGAAAAGTGGCCCACCTAAAGAGGCTTTCTCCTAAGCATTTCTCATGTTGCCTCTTTGTTTTGTACTGCGGATTATCCAAGGAAGCTACTAGCAGTCTTGTCACACTTCCGCCCTTCCTCAATAATCCAAGGTACTAAAGGTACTCCCAATAGTTCTTTAACAGCTAAAAGAAAGTATGATCAGTCTCATCAGTTTGTAACCGTGGCTCAAAGCCTCTGCAAAGTAAAACCTGCTTCAAAGGTTAGATCCTGCAATGAATTTCTGCCCCAAAAACAGGGTAACTGAAAAAACCCCTATGTTCTTATATGTTAAGCAGTTTGCCCATCCATGTATTTTTCAAAACACAGGACATCCTGTATAGCCTGTAGACATTTCAGCAGCTACCTAAATTTTTGAAACAATATTCTCAGTTTAGCACTAGGAATTACAGGCCTATATAGAGCAATACTACATACTGCAAAGAGACAACTTGCTTCTAGGATTGAGCACCTGTAAAATGTTTGCATGTAGCACCCTAGCTGATACCAGATATTTAAGATCGAATTCATAGATCGGACAATGATGACTCATGTCCTTTATAAATCCTTTAAAATATAGATTATATCAGAGATTCCTTTGACTGCTCTGAAATATAGAGAGTCTTAGACAGATATATCTGTCAAGCAATTTAAAAATGCTTTTACCAAACTTCTGAATTTTGTCCAGGAGGCTAAGGCAGGTCATTGGAAATATGCAGTTCAATTGTAAAACTGAAATTGCTTCATACTATTTTTCATGCCTAACACCTCCTTAAGGATATATGTGGCTTTCATCACAGATATTTTGCTATAGATTTCAGTCCAGTATTTTGAGTACCCTATTTCTATCCAAAGATGATAATAAATTGCATTTACACTAACACATGATGAATATTTGACAAGAGGAAGGATTGGAATGGTCAAGGAGATGGGACAGTCAGGGCTGGAAATATTAACTTGCGGTATAGGGAACCTAGTACTTCACAGAAGCAAACCTAATGTGTCTGTATTTTCACTGCTAAGAGGGTGGGAAAGATTTATACTGCATTGTATCAAATGCCCTGGGTAAAATATTAATATAATGAGGAACGATTAATGTGAAATCAATGTACCTTGCTGCAACTACATACAGTTATTAGTGTAGATGATAATCAGAAATCAACCATTTCAATTTCTGAACTCACTTGAATCTGTTAGAAGCCAGATGCACCATGAAGTTTTCCAATTAAAAGCCAATGTGATTCTTCCTGGAATTTTATTATGTCCCTGACTTCCTGTTTTCCTTAAAACCATATAAAAGTTAATGCAGCTCATTATATGATGATATAGTCCAAATAACAGCAAATTGAGTAAAACACATATTTTTAACTGTATTTAAAAAAATCTAATTAAGTCAATGCCCACAAAATTTGTCTGCAGAAACTGTGGGTTACTATTCCACCAAGTATTTCAGTTTCTATCAACACATTCAGTGATTTCCATAACATTTTTGGCCTTTCCTAAGGTACGTTTTGGTCATAAGAACATCATAAAAATAACAGTAACAGTTAAATTATTGTTCTGGAGTGATTGAATTAAATCATAGCAGAATTGGAAAAATACTTACGCTCCACAAAGTAAGAGCTGGCATCAATCTTCCAAATAATTTGACCACGGTGAGAGCCATTGACGCCACGGTTCTTGTAGTCCAAAAAGTTTTCTGACAAGACCTCATCTATAAACAAAGAAGACTGGTCTCAGTAAGTGCCTGTTATAACAACATGTATGCAGAGAGTGAGGCTAAAAATACCCCTCTGGCTTGACAGAACATCCTACAACTACTAGAGAGCTTGCCATGACATTTGAGAAATCAGATTTATCATTCATTTATATAATTTAAATAACAGCCAAAGTGGATGAAGCAGCAACCCAGGATGGGCTGGGCCATGGGCTCATTGCTCCAGCTTCTGTGGGATGAAATGGATTTCAGATCTGTGCTCAGACAAAACAAAAGCCACAACCTCTACATGCAGAGACCAGTGAGCAACCTCCTGGGCTTTTCCTTTTAGTGATAACAACACTTTTAATTTTAACAGAGATTTGTACAAATGTGCTTTAACCATCTCAGCCTTGCTTGCTACTGAAGAAGTCCTGTGCAGGAGCAGAGATTCAGTTCTGAAGACAATTATGTTAATTATTAGTTGCATTAAAAGTGAGAAGAAACATGAGCTAATCAATCTGACATTAAAATACTTCAGTGGTAAACATTGTGAAGAACTGGTTTAGTTTCAAGAAGAAAACAAATGTAACGCCATACAACAAGAGACACTGTGCCTGAGAACACAGGGATGGAGTGACCAACTGCAGAACAGAAGAGGCAGCCCAACAGACAAAGTTGAGAAACCCTATCACAATAGTTTGATAAAGGAGACTAAATTGAAGGAAACTAGCTACACTTTCATTGAAAGAAAAAAGCAGAAAACAGATGTCAATATTGTTCCATTGGCTTTACATAGTCATGCTCTCAAAGGAAGAAGGTAAGTACCAACACTGAATGGTGTTACTCTCTTGAGGGATTACAACAGAAATCCTTCTAATGAGGGCATTAACAATTGTAATGGATAATTATAAATAGCAATGCTATCTACAGTAAATTTTCCCTTTAATGACTTGCTAATTGTCAGAAATTATTTCATCAGCTGTGTTTCATGCTCTGTTTTGAAGTGCATCTCTGCTGTACTCTGTAATCCCTCAACAGCAAAATCCTCAGGCATGATTTCTGTTCTCCCTTTGTACTTTATAGTTGGTTGTGTCTTCTTTTAAATTCCAAATTATATATCTCTATAAAAAGCAGGTACGTATATAATTGATACTCTCAGAGCACTGTTTATTTATGGATACCTTTAGTAAAGGCCCATTCTGGATACAGATTATCAAGGATAATACACATCATTCTGTGTTGTGGTGTGTGTTTTCGCTGATCAGTTATGCACTTTTATATTAAGGTTTTGTTCTCAGATTTAGTTGATATGTCCTTAGTTTTTCCCCTCACATTCCCCCAGTTGGTATATCCCTGAGTTGATTACTATTTTGGTTAAAAGGTTCGTTTTCTGTCAATCCCCCCCCACACTGTGGTTGGTCCATACCTTTGATTGACATTTCCATCCGCCCACCTCTGCTGCTCCCCCATTGGTCAATACACTGCAATCGGACCCTGGTATAAAACTCCTGCACGAACGTGCTGGGGTCCCTTTTCTGCCTATGATCCCTTCAGCTACAATAAACCTGGGCTGGAACCTCACGGCAAAAGGTCTCCTCTCTCTCCCTTGCTCAGCCCTGGTCGCAGCCACCGACGTCATGTTTCAGAGCTTGCCGCTCTAAAGGCCCCGCCCGCAGGCACCCCCGTTCGCCCGGGCGGCTCCCCAAAAACGTGCCTCGGCTCCCGGAAACCGGGCTCCGGCTAGTTGCAACAATTCTGTACAAGTAAGAACATTATATAATTGCGAGAAGACTTAAAACCTGTCCCTTCTGCTTTGACAGGGAAAACATTTTACACTTAGAGGCAAGCATATACTGAAATGTTGCACCGAGCTGGAAATCCTGCCTGGCCCTCATCCTGATGGAGCAGAGAGAGTATCCCTCAGTTATGGCATGCTGCTCACTGGCTTCATCACTTGTGATGCTTATCTGTCATATTTAGTCTCTGTAAGCTGCTGGAGATTCTCCAACACCTGCCATGTTATGATGATGCATGGGTAATTACTGTCCACCAAGATACACTGTTTATAAAATACCATGCTTGCTTAAGGAGGTTTAGCTGTGCTGGACTGTATGGTCTTGCTTAAGAAACTACAGGCATTTTAGGCCAGAGTTTAGTGCAACAGGAGACCCCAGAATCAGCTTTAAAATGCTGTGTTCATAGGTAGTATCTGTGGGAACCATCTGGTACTTCAACTGTTGATGCTTTCCGCAGTTGGCACAGACAATCCCTCCAATTTGACAGAGGTGTTGACATATACCCATACCCAAACTAAAGCACATCCTTATTGCAAGCTGAGCCAATAGGGATGACTCCAGAAAACCCTTCCCTCCATTTTGTTGAAAAAGTGTAGGAAGCCTGGAAAACCAGGCTGAGAAGAGCCACTATCTGCATGTCCAAGGCAGAAGACCACAGGAAGGGAAGGACAAGCAAGCCAGTCTATGGTACAGCTGACAGGTGAGATCACAGGAAATCTGGAACAAGCTGCTCCCACTGAGTAACGCCTGCACACTGCCACCTGCCATGGAAGCGAGAGACAAGGGCATGCGGGAAGCATCCAGAGAATAGAGCTAGTCATGTGCACACAGTTTATGGACAATGGCCACCGATGGAATACAGGCTCAGGCATCCTAATATGAGCTTAAGGAGCTCTGCAATATGCAGAGCACTTGAATAGGAGCAGTGAAGCCTCTGCGTATAAAACCAATTTCTATACAAAATGTATTTACAAATGTCATGATTTAAAAATACAATAAGCAGGTTATTCTCACAGTCAGTTTTAACCCTGTCTGTTTCTTTTGAAGCACATAAGTCCCTAATTCCAAAGAAATAAAAATTATTTTTATTCTAGTACAAATTTAAGTTCATTGGGATTTTTAAGCCAGAAAAATTTTATCTCTAGAAGAATATATTCAGTGAGTGACTTCCCAAATGGGAAGTCTTGCTCTCTCAGTTTTTGAAGGTATGTATTTTTGGAAGGTGAAAGATAAAAAAGAAATATCCTCTGGCAACTTAAAAATAGCAGTAATTGAAACTCGTCAGGAGGCTGGAATGTATGAATATGCCTGGTCAACCTGTTTTAATTGGCAAGTAACACTATTCCAGGCATGCTATTCCCTGAGCACTCACATTATGCAGGTAGCACATTAACAAAGAAAACTGTGCATGCGAAGTACAATGCTGTTTACTGGTGCATACGTATATACACGTAATTATCAACAGACATGCTTCAGATAAATGAACAGGGCGGTATGGTATGCTAAGGAGAAAGAATACGGTCAAAGGAAAATAAATTTTATTTCCTATTTCTATTGAGCATTCCTATAACAAAGGAATTGACCTTTAAAACATGTTGCATTTTGATTCTCAAAGGTAAATGGAGAAATATTTTGTTTCACCTCCACACAAATGAAGAGCGGAGTTAATGCTGTTCCCTTTCATATATTTCAGGCAGCAGCTAATGCTTTCTGACATTTTTCCAATGAAGCATTGTAACGCATCTCCTTCCCTCTATTTTTGAAATGCGACTAACCTTTAAACTAGCTATCTGGTTCCTCTGCATAGCTTGAGTTTGGCCCTGTTTGGCCAAAATGCAAATACTTAGCAATTGCTCTCAGGTCTGTGGCTTCATTTTCTTAGGCAGTAGACTAGTAATAATTAGTAGCTTACTAATTAAGGATTAAAATGTGGGAGCATTTGGGATGTGCTCCACTTTGGACATCCTGGAGCTAGAGCTGGGGATAGTGAGGGCATTGGCAGACATTTCTCTTTGCCCACCCCTGCCCTTGGGCATGCAGAAGTGCCAGCTGCCCCGTGCTTGAGAGGGGAGATGGCTGCAGACCTACAAGACTTTGCTGGGACAGGAGCAGAGCAGCAGCTCCCACTGACCTCCCTACAGGCCCTAGAGGAAACAGGGAAGGTGGTGCATGACCAGGAGCCAGGTAGGCCAGATCCAAACAGCAGCCAGAGGAACCAAGGCATGCTAGCAGGAAATGAAAGCAAGTGCTTAAGGAACCAGCAGCAATCTGATGGACTGCTTCTCCTCACCAAACCAGACACTGCCCACCACAGCCTTTACTGCTAAAAATATTCCGTGCTGTCACTTTCATGCTGAGCATCCCAATATACTTCACAAGCACTAGCGAGAAACAAAGACCATGGCCATCAAAGAAAGTTATCTTTCAGATGAAAGACAGAATTCAATTTACAAAAAGCATGCTATTCTTCAGAGGAATTAGGGAAAATGTTGATAAAGGCCACCCCTGAAAATGATCTGTGAATAATCTAATGGGGACTTCATATGCTGTCAGCAGCCTACACTAAACAGACAGGACTTTGGTATCTGAAAGTTTGTCAGAAATTCCCACAGAGAAGCAATCAGATAGTCAATCCATCTTCCTCAGGATTGATGGAGTTTAAGTTACAAATAGCTGAGCAACCCTTTTGGTCTGTTTGGTTTTACTTAGGAGGCAGAAATGAAAAACAAACTCCCCCTTCTCATATAGTATTTTCCTGATATATATGATTAGTCTATCTTTTCACATTTTTAAAGACTAACAACTACAGAATTTAGAATAACGTGCTACTTTCAAAGAAATAAATAACTAATGTGAGACAGGAATGCAACGTCAGATAGGTTTCTGAACTTGATACAATATTTCAGTCTCTTATGCATCACTAATTTGATTTAACACTACATACTATAACATTTGCTTCCTGTAAACATAATGCAATTATGGCACAAAAATAAAAGCTACACTTCCTTGTCTTGATCCCTTCTGCAAAGGAAATGCCATACTTCTGAAACAACACCAGGATTTCTAGTCTTCAGCTAAATAAATCTGCATTAGTTTGAAATTTAAGTGTCTTTGGTCAATATGTATATCTGTATTATGACACACAATGATAGCTAGAAAAATGCTTTTAAAAATTATTTTCTGTACAGAAAGGTTGAGCTCTGGTTGATGTGTTTTGCAAATAGCATGGAAAGTTGCTGGAAAGAGATTTCATAAATCACAGAATCACAGAATCAATTAGGAAACGACCTCTGAGATCATCGAGTCCAACCTAACACCACCTTGACAACTATTCCATGGCACTGAAGCCACCTCCAGTCTTTCCTCAAACACCTCCAGGGACAGTGACTGCACCAGCTCCCTGGGCAGCCTGTTTCAATATCTAATCACTCCTTCTATGATGAAATTCCTCCTCATGTCCAATCTCTCCTGGAGCAGCTTGAGACTCTGTTCTCTCATCCAATCACTGGTTGCCTGGGAGAAGAGGCTGGGCCTCACCTGGCTACAAACTCCTTCCAGGTAGTTAGACAGAGTGATAATGCCTTCCCTAGCCTCCTCCATGCTAAACATCCCCAGCTCCCTCTGCCACTCTTCACAGGACATGTGCTCCAGACCCTTCATAAAGTATCAATAAAATAAAATAAAATCATCTTGCAAAGTAATAATAGAAGGGATAAGTCATAAATAAGCGTCATATTTCTGATGTTTATTCTCTTATCACCCAATCTATCACTTGAAGAAGCCTCTGCAATTCACAAGTGGAACTTAAAGTAATTCGTATCAAGTCATGAAAGTGTTTCCTTTTGCAATTCTTTAGCATTGCAAAACCCTGCCCTTTGGAAGCTGCTCTTCCAAAGAGCTGTACAATACAAGCAGTCATTATTCTGTAGAAGTGAAACTATTAATAAGAAACATATGCCAAAGATGCAGATCCCAATTTCTTATTTACAAAGATACCACATTGCAAAAAAATAACAAATAATAGTTAGAAACATTTCCATTTACTTCAGCTGCTATGTATTAAGCTCCAGTGTGGATTGAAACTTCAGTGTTAATTCATTTGTCAATTTCTGCTGCAGGCAATTAATATACTGCCATTTACCGTTAGCATCCCTCCTTCTATAACTTCTTAGGGAGAAGAGTTCTGGAAAACAAGGGCCTAATCCTTCACTGGTGCTGCAAGCACAATTCTCAATCTAAGAATTTTGCATATGCTTTTTTCAAGCACATGAATTGTTCCATTTTAATCCCACAAAAATTAGCCCCTTGCCCAGCTAAAGGAAAAAAAATTGGGAGGGAGAAATGTGAACAATGAGTGGAGAAGAGCAGTATGAGGAAGACATGTCAAGAGAAGGATGAAAGGCAAGTAGAAAGGGAGATAAACTGTAATGAAATGGGGAGTGAGTTGGCAAAGTTAGAACAGTTCTTTGTCACCGAGTGCAGAAGATGGTGGCCGTAAGTAGAACTGGTCCAGGCACATTAGAAACCCGGACATGGTGGATTTCAAACCTGAAGCAGAATGAATTACGCATTAAACCCAAACAACATGTCAACCACTCCCAAAACCAAGGAGTCTCAACTTTCAGTGAAACACTTTTATCTTTGAACATCTAGCTTATTTTCAGAGGTGCTTATCACCCTTTACCACTTCAGAATTCTCCAAATTACTACTGGGAGATAGCATTGCCACTTTTCATGACACCACCAACAATTAAAAAAGCCAATGACTAGCCATTACAGAGACCCTAATAAATCTTGGCAATGATATGTCTGTGGGTTTTCAGACGTCTCTGGATGAACTGTGGATCCAGTTCTTTCTCACTTGCACTTGAGCTAACCAAACTGAGAGTTTAAGCTCAATCACTCAAGGAACGTCCCTCTCCTTCCCTGCAACAGTGGAATCTCTGGCTAAAAGCAGAGCTGATGGAAATGGACTCTATTCTTCTATGGTGTCCTTGCAGTGATAGGAAGCTGTGCTCCAGAACAACCCACTACTTTCTCTCCTGTAACCACAAATCTTCTGCTGAAAAGGCAGAAAGAATGAGGAAAGCAAGGAATGAAGACTCAGCGATAAAAACTGGTGGGGCCTAAAACCCCCACAGCAGATGTTAGGTTGCAGAGGGATGGACATCTGTCCAGTAATACTGGGGTCATTTGGTTCTGCATACCCTCACAAGTGTGATAGCACCACAAGCTGTCAGTGCTACTTCAGCTGTGCCCATACCAGCTACAGGCTTCTCCTTTAAAGCTCCTGCACTTCTAGATTTATTCATGTTCCTGCAGCAGGTGGACCACATTTGGGTCTCAGTACAGCAACAGCTCTACTTCACCTATGCATTGCATAAACTTATTCACAAGTAACGACATACAGTTTGCACATAGAACTGAAGATGGGAGGGAGGAATCCAAACAGGGATGATCCCGACCTCCCCAGTGTATACTGATGTGTGGCAAGGTACAACATGGAAGAATTTTGTTTGCTTGTTTTTAATTTAACAACAAAGTTCTCACAGTCAGTGGAAGCCTCCCCACTGACTACAGCGCAATTTGGAAAAATGAGGATAAAGTCAAAGCAGTGCAGCCACGAAATCTGCTAGAAAAATTTAAAATAAGAGATGCTGCAGGCCCAAGGCAGTATGAAGGCAAGATATAAAAGGACATTAGAAAATCTGAAATGTGAATAAAGATGACATTTTTCTAGGTTAACAATGTTCATTAAATAGGGAGGAAATCATTTACAGTATTTGAAAAATGGATTTACAGAAATATTAAAAGATATAACAGCAAATATAAATGAGACAGGAGATTGTGATCTGATAAAGCCGTAGAAAAAAAATCCAAACACAACTCAGATGTGTACACTGAAGCACCATAGTGCAAAGAACCTCTTGAGAACCTGGACTGATTTTACCTAAAAAATGGCATTCAGTTATAAACTTACTACAGAGTGAAAGATCTCCAGTGAAGAAAAAAAAATGCCTTTAGGGCTGGAGAGATCAATGGATGAGAAAGATTACAAAACCTAAATGCATACAAAGTTATTACAGTAGCTGTGGAAGGTAGTAGGGGAATATTCCTGTGTTACGAAGAGGGCAATATGTTATAAACACTAAGGAATGGGAAGGATTTAGTTCTAAACCAGAAAACTAAGAGAAGAAAAACATATGCTGAACCTTCAAAATCCAAAAGGCTGGCTTGACAACCTCTCCAAAACAAATCTTATTGCTTTAAGCCTTATCCTGCAAAGAATTTTATGTCTGTTCTGTCCACTGTTTGTGCCATGATTGATTCTATCCAGTCAATGGTCTGAATGTGCTGCATGGAATATGCTTCTTCTGCAGGACTGAGGCTAAAACTATGGGATTTGGTGCACCAATATCCACAGCTGGTTTCTTCTGAAATATTTTAGTACATGATCATTACTGACTTCAACGTAAGTCTGGGATATACAGCAATATGGGCCATCCTTGCACAGCACAGAGGCAATTTTTTTTTTAATCCACAGGCATAAGAATCCTAGAAATCACTGAGAAGGCATGAGGATGCAGTATTCCCTGTCTGCATTATTTCCCTCTCCTGATACTCAGCATCAGTTGTTGCAATGGAAAACTTTTCTACCCATTCACCTAGAAAGATGTTCCTAAGAGCTATTTTACGGAAAAGTAATACATGAAAATGGGTATCCTTTGGCAGTGTCATGGTTTAGGGCAAATTTGGTAAAAATACCTCCGGATGGAGTCCCTCTAGAAAACGAATCGGAAATGCCCATCCCCCCAGCTGGTTTGGGATAGGAAAAAAAAATTTCCTTGGAGGAAAGTGGAAAAAAGTTGTTTATTTAACAAACAAAGCACTCCCCAGTACAACAAATGAACAACACTGAACAACAAAACCTCTGACCGCTCCACAGAGATGACAAACTCAGAAAGTCTCTCCCGTGGGCTATAGCTCAGTTCAGTTGCTGTCAGTCCCTCTGTAGCTGGGAAAGGCCAGGCCCAAGCCAGGCCTGGTGGGCCACAAGGTGTGAGCTCTTGGTGCCCTTTTGGGTGTTTAATCCAGAGCAGGTTCAAACAGTTCCAAAAAAGGGAAAAAAACACAGTCCAGAGAACTTCTCTGCCTCAGCTAGCCAAAAACTAACAAAAAGCAAAGGAGAGCTCTCTCGCACTGTCTAACAACACAGGCCGTGTGTGAAGGAAAGCTGAAAACTCTTATCTTTATGTTTAGAAAACAACCACTTCAGACATTCCACTGCATCTCCTTCACTCACAGATTCAGTTTTAAAGGTACAAAACTTATTTCAGAGCTAAACAGACGAATGGGGATGCAATTTAGCATCAACCCAGGACAGGCACACAGTAAACATCTCTACTACATATTGAATGTATTTAAAGAAAAGAACTGCCAATCTCCAGACTTCTGTACTATGAGTTCCCGAAAAGACCATAAAGCACACCACTACTACACTAAGCACTCTACAAAAGCTTTTTGTTGCATTGCTACTACACAAATGACAGCTGAACCACAGAAGGAGTGAAAGGGAACATATGTCAAAAGCCGTATGTGTTGGGAATATTCAGAAACCGTTGCATTTAAGTGTTGACTGTATCTACTTGTAAAGGGGTGAATCAGATGCAAAACCTATCTGTGTTCATGTCACAGTAGGTGGGTCTGCAAAGAACATATCCAGGTTTTGTCTGGCTGAAGGGCTGCACCAGATACAGAACTGGGAAAGTGTCCTAGTTTGAAAAGCAAAACCAGTAAGACACTCCAAGTCAGAAATACAATTTATTAGAAAAAGGGAAAGTAAAACAAAAGGAAACAAAACACATTCAATAAGGAAAAAGACAAAATCACTGACAGAGTCAGAATACAACCTGACACCCTGTTGGTCAGGGTGTTGGCAGCAGTCTACTTGCAATGGTGGCTGCAGTTCTCCTGGAGTGGCAGTTGTGGCTCTGTTGAAGCAGTGATCCTGGAGAAAAGGTGCAGCCTTCCGCTGAAGGACCAGTGGTGATGGATGGACCTGTTGTTCCTCTGGGAGTCCAGTGGAAAAGGCTGACTTGGTGTTCCAAGTCTCAGGTTTTTATCCAGGTAGAGGGGCTTGGTTCCCTGCCTGGCTGGAGCATTTCCCAATGGGATAATGGAAGTTTATCAGTGGACTCAATGGCCCATTAGCAGAAGACCTATCCCTGGAGGGAGGATGGGCTGTGAAAGAGATAAGGAAACTGCTCTTGATGGTTTCTTATCAGCTGGCTTATCAACGGAAGATTACGTCACTACTCCCCATCCCAGTTCCCAGGGATGGTAATAGAATAACACACTCCTGATTATATTTTACATTGCAACCCATGACATTATCCACCCCTTATTCTATTACCATCTCCATTACACTCAAATTAATATACTCTTTAAATTCGAATCTATATAAACACATATGTACACAATGAGACCTTACATACAGTTCTCGCTTAAGATTAAGTTTCCCTGAGGTACACATTGAGTTTCTCCATCTTTCTGCATTACCTACCAAGTGTAACCAGGCCCCTGAGTAAAAACTATCCCATGGATGGGTTTGCCTTTGCCTGAGGTGGGATTAATCCAAACAGTCTTTCTTAAAATACCCTTCATGTGTACCACAGGAACTTTATCTCCATCCACTGTGTGCAAGGGTTCAGACTGGGCAGGGCCAGCTTGATTGATAGATCCTCAAGTGCTGACAATCCAGGTGGCTTTTGCTAAGTTCATTTCAGGTCCTGCCACCAAGTGCCTTCAAGGTAGTTTTAAGTAGTCCATTGCACCATTCAACTTTTCCAGCAGCAGGTGCATGATAAGGGATATGATATCATGTTCCCTGGCCCAGGTGTTTATAAGGCCATTCTTGAAATAGGTCCCGTTGTTGGACTCAATTCTCTCAGGGGTGCCATGTCTCCACAGGACTTGTTTTTCCAGGCCCAAGATGGCGTTCCGGGCAGTAGCATGAGGCACAGGGTAGGTTTC
>VZTB01017141.1:82905-116813 GCA_013397245.1 Thryothorus ludovicianus | reverse complement strand
AGTCCAGGAAGAAATTTGGACTGTTTAGCTAAACTAGCTAATTAGCAAGCAGAAGCAAAGCAGAAGCAAGAGCAAGAGCCAGAGCGAAAAGCAAAAGCCAGCAAAAAGCAAAACAGCACTGGGTATTGCCCGTCTCTGTGTCCTGCCGGCCTTGGGGGAGAGGTTGATAGCAAATTACCAAAACAAAACATTCACTCTTCTGAGACAGTCTTAAAGGCACAGAACATGATATCCAGCAAAAATAGCACACACAAATGGGGATACAAATATCATAACGTCACCCTAGGACATGGCCCATTAGCAGAAGACCTATCCCTGGAGGGAGGATGGGCTGTGAAAGAGATAAGGAAACTGCTCTTGATGGCTTCTTATCAGCTGGCTTATCAACAGAAGATTACATCACTACCCCCCATCCCAGTTCCCAGGGATGGTAATAGAATAACACACTCCTGATTATATTTTACACTGCAACCCATGACAGAAAGGCAAAAACTGACATAGCCTGATAAATCACTCTCACTGGATCGAAGAACAGTCAGATGAAGGCAAGCCAGGTTGGAAGAAACAACTGATATTGCTGCACTAATATGTCTGCCATGGCCTGTGATACCTGCTCCTCTGACCCTTTTTGTTCCTGAAATAAATTGTGCTGTGCCTAGTGAAAGCTGCCTGGCCACTAGGTACCTCTGTTGATGTTTCACAGAGGGAGCATAATTGCAGGTGTCCAGCAAAGCTTGACTTACTGAGGTGATCACAGCCAGCCTGGCAAGACATCCAACTACAAGACAACCGACTGAGGGGGAGCTCCAAGACCACAGTGAAATTCTCTTCCAAAGGCCATAAAAGGATTGGAAAGATGGGTGACCCCTGGACAAAACAAATTCAAGTATCAACAGAATTCACTCTAAGCAGGCACATTGTAAAGAGTTTTGTTTTACAGATGGCTTGTATCTGAGGCAGAGGTGGAGGAACTATCCAAACACAGAGAGACAGAGCCTAAGTTGAGGATTAGACTTGTAGCAAAGACACCCACAACTCCCAGCCTTGCACGCACATTGCTGTTTCCAACATTTTATATCTCTGCTGGCAACATTGACACGCTTTCTGCTTTTATATATGGGATGTTTGGTAAAATGACTGCACAAAAAAGTTCTGGTCCAATCTAATGGAAAGAAGAATGTACATGTCTTCACTTGTCTCAGTAGGAAAAACAGCAACATAGGCCATCTAAGCCTAAAATCAACCCAGGGAGTGTTTAAACAAATGCTTAAATGTCTATTAACCAATAGTTACTAGATTTGTCAGATTGTGGTGAATTGCCTTTCTAAGGAAGAAATAACACCACAGGATGAAACAGAGGAGGAAAAAAATCTTAACGCTAAAAGTTTAAAGCTTCAGTCACTAATCAGGTGAAGACATTTCGACTTATATAAATTTGACAGGAACTACTCTGGAAAAAGCCAGCTGTGCACAGGAAATTG
Source organism: Thryothorus ludovicianus (assembly GCA_013397245.1). Taxonomy (NCBI): domain Eukaryota; kingdom Metazoa; phylum Chordata; class Aves; order Passeriformes; family Certhiidae; genus Thryothorus; species Thryothorus ludovicianus. The sequence goes on along the minus strand of VZTB01017141.1, from coordinate 115,332 downwards.
GACCCTCCAAGATTTGCCTACAAAGACATTTTAAATGAATAGCCTTCAATAATGTTTTGCTTTCATATAAGGAAATATTGAAAGAAAGAAGCCTACTTTACATGGGTAAAAAAAGTATAATATTAGCCCTGATAAACCCTTAACATCACTGTGCACAGACACCAGAGCAAATAATTTTTTTAAAAGCCTGCTTTAAACATTTCTCATTAGCTTCTTTACATCAGATATGAAGGTGATGACAGAAGTGAAATCTAGTAGCAGCTAAAATGCCACTACAGTAATTATAAGATAGCTCTTTATCTACAGGCAGCTGCCAGCAGTCTATATTAATTTATCTAAAGGGGCTTCACAGTGTAGCAAATTGCAAATAGCAAATGAGGTAAGAGAGAGAGATCCTTGAGATAAATAACTGCAAATATTCTAGCTGCCTCACAGTAGCCATTAAATGAGAGCCCTTACTTTAAAAAACATACCTTTTCTTCATTATAACTTTCATTCATAACTTTGTTATAGTTTCATGTTTTCACAATGAGCCCTTTCTTTACAAATAGCTTTTCTGCAAAGAAAACTTAAATTCCAGAGACTTTTAAATAGCAACAGAGTTTTATTATGTCCAAATTTCTTAGAGAACCTTTTTGAGTGTTTACAAATATTTTTGATTGTGGGTCTGTTTGTGAAAAACTGCTGAATGTTCATAATATTATAGTTCTCTTGAGGGAAGACAAATGCACATTTCAGATTAATTGTCACAGAATGTAGAGGTTCCTCTGCATTGCTCAGAGCTGATATATAGTATATAGAGGGGAAGTCAGAGCATCTCCAGAGTTTAAGCTTAGCAGGCATGAAATGTAATTCCTGTTCCTGAAGGCACAGTGTGTCTTAAGAAATGCTTGTTTTCCCAATTTACATATTTTTTTGTCATCTTCCCACAGGTTATCTTAAAATGTGCTGAAGTATTAACATCTATATTTTAAGAGAGTCAACATTTACTATTCTCCCTTCAATTAAGGAGTTTTTCTATGGCCCTTCATGAAAATCATGTAGGTGTGTGCATGGATATTTTCAGGAAGCTTCAGAGTGGATATTATTTTTTGCCATGAGACACATAAGCACCATTTTCTACAGAGCTTTATGAGAGACTAACTGGACACTTAGTCCATTTCCTGAGACGATGAGCAAATATTACATCTAACAACCAGTGCTAAATCCAGCTCTTACCTGCTTCTGCAAAGATTGCTTTTTCTTCCCAGCTGGCCACCCTGAGGAATGCATAAATGAATCAACAGAGGAGAAGAACAGATACCTTGTGATAAAAGGAGCTGTGTCTCTTCAAAAGAAGAGCAAGCAGACAGAATTTCCACACAGGGAGGACTCCCTCAACTCCTCTTTCAGGCTACTTTAACTTTTGAATGGCACCCCAAAATGTTCCACAGTATAAAAACATATGAGATACGTGACTTCTGCTCCTTTTTTTTTTTTTTATTTATTTTTTTTAAGCCTTTTATCCTTTTATATCATCTCTATTTCCCCAGACTTGGAATACCATTATTCTGAAGTATGAAGCTTTTTGGGTCTCATCATATTCTTAGTGATGGCAGTGGTGGTGAAAACAGAGTAAGTTTTATGCATTTCAAATCCAATATTCATACAGAATTATTTGGAGATATTTTCCAGAATACTACAATGGCAATAATTAAACTCATACAATGTGCAACTGTCTGCTGTTCTGCTTCTGTACAGTCCCTTCCTGGGATACTCCCACAAGACATATAACAAATACCAACTCAAATGATTGTGGCTTAAAGAAAATTCACAACACGCTGTCTGATATCCTGAGGATGCAATTAATTTCCCAGTACTCATGACTCGTCACAATACTACACAGTACTACATTCAAACCTCTCAGCTCCAATTTCACCACTCCAATCACAGAAAGGATTGGGCAGTATCGACAAGCTCAATTGACACGAACACTAGAATGACTAGCAGCATTGCAAGAGTTAACAGAGTTGCCAGACAAGTGATAATAATAGGCTTCAACACTAATCCTCTCCTGAGCAGACTGGGAAAAGCTCATAGTTTCTTTAGGTCTCTTGCTCCAGTCTGGCTGCTAATTCAAAACACAGTTATAGATCAGTTTACATTGTTAAGGTCATACCCACAAGGCCCGGAACATTCCTCCTCTTAACAGGAGCACAGGTTCACAAAATCTGTGCAAATTTGTGCAGACACAAATCTAAACCATTAGGGATGTCTGGATCTCCCACCCCTATGGACTGGTCACAAACAGAAGGCACCAGTGCTTTATTTCAGGTCAGAAGGGTGCTTAGTACTGAGCGTTCTAACTATCCCTGCTTTGTCACCATGAGACTCTGCCGTAATACAGCCACATGAACTTGATTCTGTCCTGATGAAACTAAACTGAAAGATCCATTACAGCAACTCAAGGGCATTCAGTTTGCCAGACTGAAACTGTTCTAAGTCAAGCCCCCTGTCTCAGTTTGAAGACAGGTATGCCTGCTAGGAAAAAAAAAGGACAAAACAGGAATCTTTCTCCTGCAATGGAGAAAACAAACCTCCTCTCTCCAAATTGCTATACCTTTAGAATTAAAGAGGCTCTCAGGCAAAGAATTTGGTATAGGAATAACAGTTCTTTACTAATGAGTCTAACAAGATGAACAAAATAACAATAACTATAGTATTAATACCAAACTGAGTTAGGAAAACAGTCACAGGTTTTTATCCAATGCACCTTTCCCAGCGGGGGGGGTGGGGGGGGGAATGATCATGAGGAGTCCTNATTCCCAGTGGACCCACGAAAGTCGCTCCAAGCTCAGCTCCAAGTGAGATCTCGCCAGATCTCTCTGGACATAAAAAAAAACTGTCCCCTTCCGTTCTTTTCGAGCCCCCCAAGAGAGAGATGGAGTTGGTCCCACCCTCTCTGGACAGTCACTTCTTTTGTCTCTTTCAAGTACTTTTAAAGTGTCCATAAGTAGCCAGCAATCAGCTTCCTAGCCACTCTTTTGGGAAGAAATTCTACAAGAAAGCAACCCAACCCCCAACACCCCCAAAATACCTTCATCAGATGTTTGCTTCTACAGACCTATTCCTACTGGATCACCCTGCTTTGTAAACATGGATACAGCCACAGTGCCAGTTACCTTTGTAGATTCTGAGTGTTTTCCATGTCAAACAAACTCTAAAAGACAAGTGATCTTCACAGTCTGCCATATTCTTTAAAGGGAACCAAAACCAAAGCTCATATTACATGAGAATTGCAGGGGGGTAGGAGTGGAAAGAGGGAATGGAAGAGAAAAAAGGTAATGAGGGATGCTGCTTTCTGCTTTTTCCTCAGTTATTTAGAATGGAAACCTGAGAGAGTGGAGACAAAACACCTTCAAAGACATCAAGGATCAGTTATTGTTTTCTTGGAGACTGGACACATTATTCATTTTTTATTTGGCAGCAGAGTTCTTTGAAATGAGACATTGGCTATGGTCATAAACAACAGGCATCCAGCCAGCAGGGGCAAGGATACAGTTCAAAATTTGCACCTATAATTTACTGGGGTGTCTGGGGCAATGTATCCTGTTTGATACGGTAAATTAAGCAGGAGTATCAGTGTGTATTTTTATTTTGCCCAGTTAAATGTCTATGTATTCATGCTGCCTATCGAAAAAAAAAAAATTGAAAAAAATTGGAGTGTGTCTTTACAGCTCAAGCTGTGAAACCTGGCTGAAAAAGTTCCGTCAGTGTGAAACAGCCCTATGCACTTTCTGTTAACTTCAGACCATCAGAAGGAATACCTCACCTCTATCCACTGAGGTAAAAGTTCATGAGTTGCCTGCACTACTTCAGAATAGGCATACAATATTTCTTAGTGCCCAATGCTGGGGGCTGCTGTGTCTTCTCATATATTCCAGCAAAACACTTCACTTCAAACTTAACTGCAAACAAAAGTAATTTTCTGTTAGGGCCAGATTTCAAGGTATCTGTTTTAAATCCAGTCTCTGTTTCTTTCCTAAAAGATTTAAATTTCAGAAGGTTATTTTCTTTTCAAAGAAGGACATTTAATGAGGTTACTCACAGGAACAAGTATTGCAGCTTGGCTTATTGCAACCTCCACTCCTTTCCCTCCATGTCCTAAATAGCCACCCTTGAATATCTCTTTTTACAGCCTCTTCAATACCCTGAACTTATTTTCCAATGCCTAACACCTTGCCACCATGATTCTTCTACATGCTCAGACCTACTATCTAGTACTTTTTCACATATGTCCAATGTCACCAGCATTTATGTTCCCAATATCGTCAGTATGCGAAGCCAAGCCATTTTTGGTTTTATCCACTAAAGCACTTAAATAACACCATGGCTCCTCATGACATCCCCTCTGCCTGCTCCAAAAGCTCATCTCATATATGCTTTATCTGGTTTTGGTTCTCTGTGTGGGCAAAATGAAACAGGGCTATTAGAATTAAAATATCTGCTTAGTGCCAGGCATATCTTCCAAATAGACAAAGAAAGCAATTTATCAACATTTCCATTTGTGGGGGCACCAATTCTTTACAAAATCACTGATTTTCAGGAAACATTTAAGAGCTTTACATTTTTAAGATCCCTAATACACAGAGATATGTGTCTGAAACTGATCCATCATTTTCAAAACTAACCAGAGAGCAGAGATAACATAAACTCCAGTCTCAGGAGCAGGACTATTTCCATAGGAACCAAACCAGGTTAAGAAAAGCTAACTTTACACTGAACTGAAGTAATCAGGTAAAAGTGGAATGAAACCATTTTTTATTACTCTTATGTGGGGCTGGATTTACTAGATGAAGTTGCCAAAAATATGCTAATGTACATGGCTCAATATAGCTTCCAATACACAATAAAAGGAAAAAAAAAGCAAAACTTTTTGGGACAATTACAGACTGTCTCAGCCTATAATTACTGTTTATAACAAAATATCCTGTGGATATGGAGAAAAAGGCATTCTCACAAGCCTTTTAATTTATTAATATAATAAAACCGCTTATCTGTCACAGATTATTCAAGGACTCTCAACAGGAAACCCTGAAAATATTCTACTGTCTTGATACAGGAGGCATTTTCCCAACACCCAAATGGCTTTAAAATTAATTTATCTTGAAATGTGAAGAAACCATCAACAGAAAGCCCTCTTGTATCTTTGCTAATGAAAAAGTGAGTGCGAGGACCGTAACCAGTAATTCAGAAAGGAGCAGAAAAGATTCTTGTCATACATAAATCCACTTTAAGATTACACTTAAGGAAGCTGTATTAGCTCATTACTATTATTAGCCCACATTACCACAATGCCTACAACTACAAAAAGCAGCAATAAACCCAAAGGCGAAGGGGTAACAGGAACTTACCTATGAGATACATGCCAATCCAGTCCCCTGCATCCACTTCCTCTTTTATATCCCAGTATATCACTAGGTCCTGTGAATGTCCAATGGAGTAGTAGGAGCTGCTGACCATCAGGGTGGACCGGCTGTCTGAGGTGACGAGGTCTGTGTCACTGGTAGACCTAGGAATAGTGACTGTCTCATGGGAATTGTTCCTGATATCCATGTTATGGAACTGGTCAGGGTTATAGCTGTATCTGAGAGGCTCTTTGCACCGGCGCCGATTTTGTGAGCTCCTAGATGGAGATGCCATGGCTGCCAGGCCCAGGAACCTGTTTTGGTACAGATTCTGCGAAGAAAATAAAAAAGGATAGTATTTACAGTGCAATTAGTTTTTCAGTGATCACAGAGCTCAGGAAAAGTAGTAAGTTACAGCAAGAAAGTAGCAGATCTTTTTCTATTTATCACTGCAAAAAAGAGACACGAAAAGAGGCAGAAAGAACAGTGCTAACTCAACATCTACTCTGTAACTCCTACCGTGAAGGCAAGTGTAAGAGCAAGCCTTGCACCACCAAGCTCAGCAACAACTGAGCTTGGCAGTGTAAAGAAATTCATAGGAGCTAGCTTCCTCCATGTTAATGCACATATTCAGAGAAAAACATCACAACTATTGATCTGCCAGAGAGCCAACCTCTTTTGAGGTCACATGACTTCTCACTTTTGACACCTGGAGTTAAGTGCTAGCCCCAGTAATTCTTGCGACATTTGCAGAGGAATCCTTCTTAAGGCACAGTCATTCTAGAGACCATATTTCATCTGGAGAGATCAGTTAGCAATGGGTAAGAGCTGTTCCTCCCTGCTGGGTATCTGAAGAGTGAGTGCTATGAAAACAGAGTTAACCCTGCTACAAAAATAGAGATGCCTTCACAGAAGTATAAATACAAAGTAAGTGTTGCAATGTCGCTCTGTACAGCTGATAGCTTCCAGTGCTACAGCTCTGATCTGGTTTTTGCGGAAGATTGTGAGATACTAAGCACTCCCTGCTCAGGTAGGAATTTATGAATCCACCAGACAATTAAAGGCAATTGAGAAGGTTTCTGCAGAGTAGTCATCATCCTAGCAGTTGAAAAATATTTTAATTTCAACCTTTCCTCAAGGCAAGCTGAGTGACTTGTACAAAATGTGTCTTGGTGCACGAGTTAAGAGCTTCTGTGAGATGGCAGATGGAGAATGCTTAAGTTATGACTGGATTAAATTCTGATGTGAAGACACTCTCTGATACTGATTAAAATACTAACTATTCCTGACTTCTGTACTGCTTATTTTTCCATTTTCCTTCCCAGCTTTCCCTCTTCTCTCCCTGCACCTCTGCTATTTCAATCATTCAGCTTTTCATTATTCATTAGCCTTCCATTATCCATCTGTTGCCAACTGTGTTGTCAAGTCTGTTAGATACAAAATCAGACAGCTTTCCAGTATGCAATGAAATGCTTTTCACATGATTAGAAGTCAAATCATCCTTTTGAACTCAAATTAAGTGGCAGAAAATCACAACTCTTTTGTCCAGCCAAGTAGTTATTTAATACTGGCTTTATTAAGGCTACGGTAGCACAGAAGAAGAGTAAGACCTGAAAAAAACCCAAATGTTTTCTTTATTAATATGGTTTTGGGGGGAATAATTAAGCAATCTATTATAGTATCTTAGGATTCTGTTGCACAAAAACTGTACAGAGAGCAAAAATTCAGCTAGCATGTTTGCACCCTGAGAATATGCCGTCACTTTGCAAACACTGCCCAACAATGCTTACAATCTGCTGACCCAAATCCTCACTGCATTAAATGGGGTTTATAAGCAAAAATAGCTCTGGTGTTAATGCCACACATTATAGAAGTGTTGCAAGACTGAAGCTAATAATGCAAAATGTATATTTTCCTCTACTAGAGGTAGAGGAATAGAAGGAGGGAAAGGGGAAGGGGAAGGGAAAGGAGAAGGAGAAGGAGAAGGAGAAGGAGAAGGAGAAGGAGAAGGAGAAGGAGAAGGAGAAGGAGAAGGAGAAGGAGAAGGAGAAGGAGAAGGAGAAGGAGAAGGAGAAGGAGAAGGAGAAGGAGAAGGAGAAGGAGAAGGAGAAGGGGATTGTATTGCATTTGCTGTGCATCTCATCCTTTTTTTGCTGCTTCTTTTCTTGCATTTATTCACATGTTTAGATAAAGAGTTCACTTCACAATATAAAGACCAAAATACCATGTAAACAGAAAATGCATCTTTTTTCATCAAAAAACAAGCTGTGAACATTTTCTAATCTGGGATGCACAAGCAGGTACACAAACTATCACGGTCTAGTCAGTAAATTAAAATTGTTGGTAGTTTCTGTCACTTAGCAAAGAAGGCACTGGCTGTCACAACAGTATGTGACATACCTAGAATTGTTTTTTATAATTGTGAGATATCAATGTAACAAACATGAAGTTCACTCTTCTGGGTTAGTCTATATCATTAACATGGGTTCCTTTGCCCACTGCGCTTACCCAAAAGCTACTTCAATTCAAAGGCAGACATTTATTTCGGCTGACAAATTACTCCAGGGAGTAGTGGTTCTGCAGATACTTTCATTTTTGAATGTTAATGAATGTAGAGTTCTAATTAACTGCATACCTCAAAATTAAATTAGACTTAAAATATTCTTTTTTCAGCTTCAGCATGACTTTAAGCAGTTTTAATAAAATAGTATATTTATCACTCTGTTTGAATTCTGTAAGTTCCTGTTTTCTGGTATGTTGATGCCAATAGAACAAATGACTTAATTTCAAAGCAATCCAGAAGGCCAAATTCTCTATAAATCCAACTTCCTTGTATTTCCAGAAAATCTCCAAACTGAAAAAAACGCAAATGAATTAAAATAGCAACACATAATTACCTGGATTAAATAATGGCATCAAAATACAAGCATGCCTGCATGAGTAAGTAGAAAAGAGGTTAGGTAAAATAGTTATTCCACATTTTATTACCAGCTTTTCATGTTTTCTGTGTAACTATCTAAAGCCCCCAAGCCCTGGTAATAGAGTCCCAGCCATGGTGAGACAGCTTTAAAAAACTGCAAAGACATCCTCTTGATGTCATGTGAAAGCAATCTGATCCATGATGAATACATAATATATTCAAAAAAACTATCTCTTTTTTAAGGTGTGAGATTAGTATTCACTCAATCCTCTTGCAGAGGTGTGTACACTACACACACTACACTAAACACTCATTTCTAATATAGAGTGTAAATTATAAAGCGAGAACAAAGAAAGGCCAAATATTGGTTGTTAACAAACACCTCTTCATTCCTGCCTCAAAACAGTCATTCTACAGCTGCTTCTACAGTCAGTCCTTGCAGGGGAGTTTCCACCCAGGGACATTGCACAAAATGACCCCCAGGCTTCACTTTCCCACTCACTCCCCTCACTGCTGATTTTCAAAGAGCTCTGGGAAGCTTTGTCTCTAAAGATCTACCAGCTACATAAAAGTCCAAAATCAGATATTTGGAGGATTACCTGTGAGCAGTAGTTTGCCTCTTATTTATCTCACTTCATCTATCTAATGCAAACAAACATCAGAAAAATTAATTGAAGATCTTTTTTTCCTCCTATATAAATTCAACTGCAATACTATCACAGAAAGTGGGAAGGAGCAATCTAAAGGAAATGACAGATGAGATCTGACTGTAAAGAAAACTGCCTTCAAAAATATAAACATAGAAAGCTGTAATCAGTAAATACCAAGAAAAAGATTTCACAATTTCTTCCCACATACTCTCCCTTTCTCACTCATACTTCTCTCCTTTACCAGCTGCTGTTTGGCATTCGAAAAATACAGAGCTGCGGTGACCAATACCTTTTCCTTCACCATCTGAAAAAAATGCACCATGAATGGTACTTGTCTCCCTCTTTGAGACAAGAAGAATCCTCTGGCTAAGAGGCTTCACACCATTATTGCTAGCTGAATTTCACTACAGGATTTAGAGCTGCTATGGAAGTGTCCCCTGGAAGTTTGTAGGGTTTTATGTAAGGGATTTTTCTTTATTTTTTTTTCTTTTGGGAATATTTTAAATTATGCTAGAAAAGTCCATGATGTTTTAGCAAAAAGAGATAGATCCAGCTAAACATCTGCAAGGATTCAGCTCTGTTTTCTGTTCAGATAATTAAGAGCTGTCGTCCAAAAACTTGGACTGACAACATTTATCAATTGCTGGAAGATGGATTTGTGCAGGTCAGGGTGGTGGTACAATAGACTTTCACTGCTCATACCAAAGACAGAATCTGATTGAAACACAACCCATCATTGGAGCCCTAGCAGATGAAGAAATTAAAGAGAACAAGGTGACAATATTACCCACCATGACAGCGGGCTGAGTAGTCACTCAGATGTCTGCAAGCATCACTGCAACTCAAATTTCAAGGGCAAGTGCTGAGAAAGACAATGAGATAGCTTTCTGTGATGGGAAGCTTGAGACGCAGCGCATTTATTCATTTGAAAACTTAATGTGGCAGTAATCAAGTCTGATATCATAGGCAAATCAGATGTGGAATCAGTCTCTTGGTTGCTCCACCAGAAATTAAGGCTCCCTAATAAGATTTTAGCTGTCTTTTGCAAGGATTATGTGGTTTTTTTTTAAAGACAAGAAGGAGCTAAGACTGAATTAAAAGTAAAAACTCAGTCTTAGACTGGTGAAAATGATAAAATACCTCAGTAGAACTCTTTAGACCAGCTTCCAAGAAGGTAAGAGCATGTGTGTCAACAAGGATATTGTATTAACAGAACAGTAAGTAAGGTGGTAACAGCCTGGATGAAATATTTGGTCAGCTGGATGAGAAGAAACCTAAAAAGATTAGAAAACCTAGTCATAGTCCACGTATGAATACCCAGGGCAAAATCCTGAGGCTGTTCCAGAAAGACAAGTAGGAAAACAACAGTTCCTATAGTTATCAAAAGATGTTGTGATGGGAATCTGCAAGGCAGAGCTTTGAGGAAGACCTTTAACTTGAAGGTGATGCTGCTAAAAGGGCTTTCAGCATGTAAAACTGTTTTATTAGAACTTAAATTAGAATTGGGTAAGTTCTGAAGGACAAGGAAACTTACCTTCATGGAAGAGTAAAAGATCTGGGTGAAAGTAAAAGTATATGATAATGAGTCTTGCTGCTGCTCCTTGCAGGGAGCCTTGCTCTTTCCCCTCCAGCCTTGCTCTCAACTCAGCAATGTGAAGTCTTTCCTCAGAGCAAACTCTCTCACTTTCTCATTTGAATATTTATTGCAAGATCTCCTTCTTGCTCTTTCCAGGAACCTTCTCATCCTCACCTCCACTGCAGGCTTGCTGTGGTGGCATCTCTTCCCCATCTGCTCTCCCCATCTATAGCCCTGAGGGCCCCTTAGCTGCCACCACTCAGCTGCTTTCAGGGAAACTACGTTATCCCTCCATCAAACTCTCAGGCAGAAAAAGACAAATTAAATATTGTGATTTCTTCCTTTCTGCCTGGGGACAGTCCTCAACACAGCACATGGTACCTGCATAGCAAATTTAACCATGAGAACATTTCATTTTCCATCATTAAAAGTATAGTACAGTTGACTACACAAAATGCAAGGCAATGCAGAGGTAAGAAAGAATACAGTTCAAAAGTAAGCTGTAATTAAGGTTACAGCTTCAGCTACCATAACCACCTCCCATCAACCTACTGCCACTTATTTATTATCCTGTGAGAAAAAATCTTTTTGGACATTTGAATTTTGGAAGAATTGTTAATATAATCCTAAGAGGAAAAAAAAGGATTTTTAAAGCACAGCTTATACTACAGTCAAATCCAGTAAACAAGGGCTTAGAGTGAAAAATGCTACGCGAAGTCTTCTCCATACCATCTAGTATCTGACTTGCTGTAAACGTAAAACCCAACATGAAAGTCATGAAGCCAGGGATTGGAGAATACCATGATGCCAAAGGATTTGGAGAGCACAGAGGACTCTGAAGCATTGGTCCATTTATTTCAGAGGCACAGGAATGGCTCCTTAGCAGTCCAAAGAAATTTTTTAATAGCCCAAGGGAGTTGGAGGCTTACATGATCTACTGACACCCTTTCCCCTGCAAGATATTACAGAGCACATAGATGAAACTGCTGCTCTTGGGAAAGCTGAAAACATTCCAGAGGAGTGCATGCCATAGAAACACTAGAGAACTTTAAGAACATTTGTCACAATATTGCACATTTCTGGCACTATATATATACGTATGCCTATAATGACCACTAATCAGAAATCAAAGCCATTATACAAAAGCAGTGGGGCAAATGGATATTATTAGGCAGTTCATTTTTCCATTTTCTGACCTCTGTGCGTTTCCAGTCCAGCTGTAGTGCCATGTTAATGTGTCCTCTTACATTTAACTTTGCTTTAGTGATGTGCAAATCAGTGCACAAATTAGAATCAAAATGAAAGAGTTGCCCTGAAGGTCAGCCTGGCAAGGTTTGGGGCTGGTGGGTGGGATTGATTCCTGATGCAGGCCTATTAGTCATAAGGCAGAAAAAATTGGCAGCACAGTAATTGAGGGTACTCTTACCATCTACAGAGCAAAAGCGCAATTAAGAGCAGTCCATGTTTTCTGAGAGCACTTAAGAATCTCCTGGGGACAAGAAGACAGATGCTGGAATATGGGGCAACAACTGAAGGGAAATTCTTGGGGTTCAGAAAAAGGAAGAAAATTAATGCTTTTTTCCTTCTCTTTGTAAAAGTACTACAAAACACTAATGTCTGATGAACCCAAGAGAACATGCTAAAAGACACACATCATATTAAGATTTTTACTCCCTTAAGTATATAAACTAAACAATTTTCTGAAAAACAGCAACAATAAAAGAGACATTTTACCAATTACACATGAGCTGACCCCAAATTTCTCCACTTTATGTCTAAGAGCAATTAATTATCTTACATTCAAGACATTTTCACTGAGTGATAATCCACTCACAGTTCACTACATAAAGCACTAAGAAGTTTCTGCGATGGAATGCAACTAAGTACAAAATTAATTTCTTATTTTCTGTTAAATCAGTAGCAGCAAAAACAGTCTTGTCTCAGCAGTTTAGCACAGCAAGCGATGAGAAACAGCCATCAGATTTACCCGTTACAGAAAAAAGACCTGAAAACACAGCCAATATTTTTAAAGGACATATTCAAGTACACAAGAACAGGTAAATATGCAATATGGCCTGAATAGAAAATCTCAAAAAGATAATTGTAAGGAAATTAGAAAAGGGTCAACATGATAATATCGTTAATTGAGATACATTATGCAGCTTCACTCTGTTCTTTCCACATGACAAAATGAAAGAAATAAGCTTAGGATCTGCTCATGTGCTACAGTCAAATACTCCAAAGTCCACAATACTCACCTTTGTTAATGCTTTATTATGCACATAATAGGAAATTTATATCTTAGTTGGTTTTAAACACCAGAAACAGGCAGAGAAGTCTGCAACAGGACCAGATAGAGGAAGGACAGTGACTACCTCTCAACAGGTGCAAATGAAGCATTTGTGCATAGCAAAACACACCCCCTCCTACCAAGCATCCTTGTGTCCACAAAGGTCAGTGTGGACTATGCCAGATTCACAGATACACAAGTCATTGTGACTGTGGTGCCAAAGACTAAAAAACTCTATTCTTCATCATTTCAAACCCAAGGACAATACTTATGGACAACAATAATGGCAGGAAGAAAATAAAACATTCCATAGGAGGCACAGAAATAAACATTGGTTTAATCCACCTTTTAAAGTAAAGACACATCACTTTAAGAAGAGGGTTGTCTCAAAAAGCCTGTGTGTCTCACACTGATCTGTTTAAGAATCGTTACCACATGTATAAGGTCCATTGCAAACCAGGACTCTGCTGACCTCACAGGACCAGTACTTAATCCAAGGGGCTTTCAGGAAGGATGAGGTTAAGAATAGGTATACTCTGCTACAGGCTAAAAACACTTCTGCTCTTCTGTGAGGTGATCCACTGATACTCCTACTGAGAAACCCTGACCATGCTGGATGTCCAGTTTCAGGTTCTGCCCAGCTCATAATAACAGACATAGCTTACCTGGTGGATTTTTATAACCAGTGGCTTTGGTTCTTCAAGTACTTTGTCCATGAAAATGATCAATGTGTACAGAGGTCCAGATTCATTCAGCTGAAGTTCTGAGTACTTGAGCCACCCAATTTAGAAACGCAAGACTCCCTGAGTATAGAGAGGGAAGGGACAGGCTTCTTGTGAAAATGACTGATACCCAGGTAAGGCTTTCCCAGACAGAATTCAGCTCCATCTCACTTTATCCCTTTTTATGGAGTCAGTGACTGTTGGGATTCTAGGTCAGGCAGGAAGGGGTCAGACCTCTCAAGCTGTAAAATTTTGGATTATATAACGGTAAGTGGGCAAAGCACTCCTGAGGGCAGCAGAAAACATTTATTCTAAGTACATTAATGGATGTAAAATAGAATCAGAAGGGGAATTAAAAAAAACATACTAAACTAATATCTGATTACCTAAGAATAGTCTAATTTTCTAGATAACTATAAAATTGCAAACTAGAGGGGACATTCAGAAAAAGAGCACAGAAAATAAAATACTTTGTATACTATATGCACTCTATGTACAGCTCTTTTAAAAAATGTAATACCAGTAAATATAGCAAAGGTTTACAGGAAAACCTGTAAAGACATTCTGCACAATTTAAGAGACTAACAATGAAATGATGTAAGTACGAGCTGCAGAAAGAGATCCAGTAATGTACCCTGTTTCCCAGAACTGTCAGATAGAGTAATTTCTCAGTCATTGCTCAGAAGCAGTCTGAGATTTCGCATATCTCTTCGCCAAAGTTCAGTAACCGGACGAGTCCTTTTTTTGTGGAAACCACTCTTAATTTCTTATGCAACATGAAAGTTATACAAAACCTACCTATACTCTACCATGAAGAATGCATTATACCATCCACTAACACAACTGTTTAGTTAGAAGACAAGCCTTGTGCGATGTCTGTAGTGTATGCTGCTATCAGACACAAGAAGACTTGTCTAATGTATAACACGGGTGTCAGGCATAGCTTATCATGCATAAAATATACACACAAAATGAAGGCTACAGAAAGCAACTAAGCACAGATATCAAAAGAGAAATTTTTAATATTAACCTCCTTTCAGACACAAGTATAAATTTTTGCAAATTAAAAGTTCATGTGTGTATGTATCAAAGGATTTAACCTGCAGATCTATGCATGTAGCATTCCCACCACCCAAGCTTCTCTTTTTGCCTAAACACTCCTGTGCAGCACAAGTGGATCCATAGACATCACAAGACATTTACCACTATGACATGTAAAACTTCCATTGACTCTGTGCCACCCCCTGAAAGAGCATTGTGCACTTTCCCTCCTACCTCCCTCTTATTCCAAGCTGTTGGCAATGACCCTGCTCCTCTGTGCCATGTTGCTCACATCGCAGCCCATGACAGTCATATTCCAGGTGACCATGCACCTTCTTCTCCTCCCCACTCCTTTTGATTCTCAGGGCCTATCTCCCCTTTCTCACTTGTCAATACCACTGTCCCCACACTTGTGGGTAGGAAAGACAGGACACACAGCATCACTTGCTGTATCAGGTATAAGACAGGCACTGGATTAACTCATGGGGACAATAAACATACGAAACTCAAGAGGGCTGGAAGGAGGCTCTTTTTACTCATGGTTCTTTGCAGCTGACCCCCACTCTACAGCAAAGAAAACATTAAAAGTGTCCTGTTTCATTCACTGCTGCTAGACTCTGTCACGCGTCTTACCTCCACCTGTATTTCTTTAAGAGTGTGTTTTGAAGTGTCAGTCTCTTAGCCTCCTCAGTCAGTGAGGCAGGTAGGTACCATTAGCAGCCTGTCGAGTATAAATGCCTATATCAACCATTGCTTTGATCAATGAACAACAACAAACCATTGCAATAAACCAGTCTTTCAACCAAATGCCAGCTTCAGAGCATGCCCTCAGTTCCATCATGTCCCTTTCAATAAGGCCTGAAATATTCCCTGACGTTTTAAAATTAATTGGCTACAGAGCTCCTGTTATTACCATATTACCTCCAGACAAATACAGAAATGCCATCCAGTTGAGTGTGCTTGATCCTGCTTACAATAAAGGCAAAACTCTCCTTGATTTCAATGGGGAACAAAGTGACTTTGTAAAGCAAAGGAAAACCCATAGAGCTGTCAAAAGCTGCAGCTTACAAGGACTAATCCAGACCTGGAAAATAAAGAGTTCATATTTTAACAAAACACTTCAAATGTTTTCATTCATGGACAACCTAAGGTGTAGGAAAACACATCACAAAACATACAGAGCAGCAAGTTGCATTTTGGAATGCAGATCACAGCAACTACTCTTAGAATGAGATCTAAAAACTAAAAACAAGCATGATTTGATGGGTTAGGATTAATTTAAGATATAATTAGTTTTAGACCATGATACCCAAATGGTTTGTTTCCTATGCAATTATAAGAATAGAAATCAACACACTTTTCATTTTTTCTAAAGAAAACTGGAACATGAGACACTGAAGCATTGTCATCATTACTGTACATTTTCTGTCTGATGTCACTGGATGTCAATGAAAATGACAGAATGAAAACCTCTTACAAGTACTAAGAGTTTGAATTCCATGTTTAAGTATGCTTATTCTTAACAGATTGTCTCCTCAAGTATGTATACTTTTGGGGAGATTGTGACAACAAAACATCTGAAGTTTGTTTTTAAAGAAACATCTATTATGACCAACACTTTGAGGAATAAGAGCTCTTAATTTCCACAGAAGAACACTAAAGAAAAACTGACTTATGTTAAATAATGGCACAGATCCAATATTTTATTCTTGAAAATAATTCTGATGCAATTAAAAACCTAATAATAGTGATTTTGAACCCACAAGGCACAGATTAAAGGGTGAGATGTCTCTGTTCCTGCACAGGTAAAACTAAGTATTTTCAAACCCGGCTGCTACTTGCTGTTTTATCTTTATTAGAAGTTGTTTATGTTTTGATTGCATAAATCATAATAAGCTGCCACTATAATTGTATTCATAAGAAAGCAAAAAAGCTAGGGAAACCATGCCTAGAGAAAAGTAGTAGTTCTGGTATTACAGTCTCTAGTTGAGGAACAAGATTCAGATTTCACAAAAAAGAACATGTGGTGGCTTTATCTAGGGCTCAAAAAACTCCTACATGAGAGAACAGAACCTGTGTTCAGAGACTGTTTTAATCTAAATCACCATAAGGCAAATATAAGCCACATATCTAAGGTTTCCAGGGGAAATGCTAGCCAAGGCTAGATGAAATGCAGCCTGGTAGTTTCCCCCTGGAAACAATTACAGGCATAAAACAGATTTTCAAAGCAGAAACCACCTATAACAACTAGAGCAGTCTAGTTCAAGCAGATGAAGAAGAGAAAACTGGTACAAGTTCCACCAGCCAAATAGAAACAAAGAAGAGAGACAAGCTCTATGACTATGATCTCAAAAAAAAAATCCTGGAGCTGCACATAGAGATGGCCAAGCTCCATGGTGACTGTATGATTTCTGAACTCCATACTGAGTTGGCTGCCAGTACACCTCCAACATAATAATTAAATATTACTATGAGGTATCACACAATCATATGTAGAGGCCTGTACATCTGTTTACCTTACTGCACAAGGTTTTAATTTACTTTTTTTTCTCTTTTAATCCAGTTCAAGAGGGTTTTTAGTCTCATGTTCAAAAGGTCTTGTGAGAGTTTTCAAAGAAAAACATCTGCAAAGGTGATGGGAAATATTTTATTTCACTCATTCACAGACAAAAGCCTGAGAATGTGTTCTGAATAAAGGTTCAAACAACAGTTTAATTTAATTTTAATAAGGACCATTAGTTAGATGTAACACTTCTTTGCTACCATTGAATCCTCACAGAAGGAAAGTAATTACAGTTTTTAATACTGCACCTAAAGTAAGGCCCAAAGGAGAATTTTTTTTAATCTATTTTTCTAGTAACAAATCCTCTGTCAAGGAAGTGTCCTAAATTCATCAAGGATTAGGTTTTAGAGCATTGCAATGAAAATCTACAGTTTCATTAATATTTATAGAAGCCTGTACAAGTAAGCAAGCTGAAAAACTGTACAGTTCTGCAGGCTTTAAATATGAGTTTTGGAAGAAAGACTGAAACACACACATCACCCTGCAACAAGGCTGTGGCTACGCAAGCAGCCATGCTGAGGTGTCTCAGCATGGGATTTAGTTCTGTTCTCCTAAGGATAGCAAGAACTTCCTGCTCTCCAATTTGTGCACATGCTTTGGTCCACGGATACTAATTTAAATTTATACGATTATTTGCTAGATGAAATGCTATTCAACCTAACCCTAGGCAGTAAAACTGGAATGTCAGTGGATTTAAAATTTGACTTGTGAACAGGCATTTCCATTAGAGGTTCCAAAGCAGCGTAGGAATTCATTTCTGTGTATACATTGGGTTTGCTTGACCAGGTTTTGGAAGCAGGGGACTACAGGGGCAACTTCTGTGAGCAGCTGCCAGAGGCTTCCATGATGTCCTGTGGAGACAGTGCCAGCTGGCTCCAAGAGGGGTCCACCTCTGGCCAAGACTAAGCCTATCAAAGATGATGGCAGAACCTCTGGGAAAACATTGTTAGACAGGTAAAAAGTTTCAGCGCAAGACAAGACAATGAGAGGGGTGAAAAAAAGTGTGTCAAGCAATTATGCAAACCCCAAGATCACTGAAGGAAGGGAAGGATGTGTTTCAAGCATCAGAGCAGAGATTCCCCAGAAGCCTGGGATGTAGACCATGGTGAGGCAGCTGCCCCGGAAACTCCTGGAGGCCCACAGTGAAGAAGAGATCCACCTATAGCCCAAGGAGGACTCTAAGCCAAAGCAGACGGATGCCTGAAGGAGGCTGTGACCCCAAGGGAAGGCCACACTGGAGTAGGCTCCTGGCAGGAACTGAAGATCCATGGAGAGAAGAGCCCACCACTGGAGCAGGTTTGATGGCAGGACCAATGACCCTGAAGGTACCCCACACTGGAGCAGTTTGTGAACAGCAGAACATGGGAAGAACTCACATTGGAGAAGTTTGGAGAACTGTCCCCTGTGGGAGGGACCCCACAGGAGACCCTTTGCTGGGGCAAGGTAAGGAGTCCTCCCACTGGGGAGGAAAGAGTGGTAGAAAAAACACGTGAAGAACTGGCCACAACCCCAGGGGGAGAAAGTGTTTTTTAAGATTTGGTTTTATTTCTCATTACCTTACTCTGATTTGATTGCTAATAATTTAATTTGTCTGAGTCAAATCTGATTTTCCCTTCACAGTAACAGGTGAGTGATCTCTCCCTGTTCTTATCTCAACATACAAGCCTTTTGTTATATTTTCTCTCTCCTTGTCCAGTTGAGGAGGGGAATGATAGAGCAACTCTGGTGGGCACCTGATGTCCAGTCAGGGTCAGCCCACCACAGTATAAGACCTGCAAACAGACAAAGACATAAGTTTAACAAATTTATCACTTGTAACACTTATTAGCTATTAGCTTAGTAGCCACAAACCAATGTTTCTGGTACTTTTTCTCTCAGTATTAGTGATAAATTGATTGCTGTATTTTTCTAACCTTTAAGTAGAAGCTAAATGTTTGATTCAGGTCTGATTCCAAAAGTATTCCTGGAAATAAAACAAACAACCCTGTTAGCAGTGGAATTAATACAGCTGTTTTCCTGCAGAGCTCTATCCTTCATCATCACCAAAACTTTATTGAAGTCCCAGATTTTTCCTGTCCATTTCAATGTAAAAAATCCACCTAAGGCAAACGTAATGATAATTTCAGAGACTCTGTCAGCTGCTTAAGCAGGTGACAAATGACTCTATCTGTCTTTCCTCCAGTCTCAACCTCTCTCCGCTTCCCAGCCCCAGAGGCCTGTAGAAACCTAATTATCTCAGATTCCTTTCTGTTTCACTTGAAATTAGCCAATGGCTTCAGAACTAGTTAGGTAAGAGACTAACAAACAGAAAGGCCAACCCAAAGTCTGATTATCCAGGAAGGTAGGCTATAAAGAAAATTATACATAGCCTCCACTGATTGAATTGATTACTCACACAAGGAAATTTCCTCCTGTGTAGAAGTCTGCAGAAATAGGTGTTATGGTATTTCAAAGGCCTTTAGAAGCACACAACATAAATCTAATCAAAGCAACTTTAGTGGGAGGAGGACCTGATCAAATATGCAACACAACACTACTCCCTTTCCAGATTCCTTCTTCCTAATTAATACTTTGTCATACAGAGTTCAGTGTGTTCTCATCCTGGTTGAAAATTTTAGTTACAAATTAAACAAAATATGCTTATATTTTCTGTATAGATTTTGTGACAGATTTCCAGCTTACTAGTAAAACTGGTGTGAATTTTTTCTCCTACGTTGAATGAGGCATCAAATGCATAATTTTTCTTCAAGAAGCAAAGAAATTAATAGAGGTGAAAACTCAGTGTCATGAACAATCGACTAATTTAAAATGCAAAGCACAAAAAAAACTCATTTATATTTTTCATTTTTAAATTCCCAATTCATTTAAAATATATAATCACATGAAGAGTCAGAGATAATGTATTTGACAGAGCTTTCTTGGTGTATCATAGAATAATTTTTTCACTATGTAACTAGTTCTGTAAATGGTTTAATATTAATAAAATTAAACATTAATTTAATTAGACTTTTATCATCTAGAGGGTCAAAAAATAATGGTTTTTCAGCCATTTTCTCTGCTTTAAAGAGACAGGCCATATTTTGAGAACATATTTGAATTTCCCAGTAAAATCAAAATATTTGTGCATGTCAAAATCAAAGTATTTCTACACATCACGCAAGAGCAAAGCTGCAAAACACTGTGGAAACAACGTAGGTTCTCAGTATAAAAAACCTGAAAGTTATAAGCATATTTGCATTTTACCAAAAAAAAATTATAATGCCTTTTATTTCAGATTTTTTTAAAAGTTCATGAGTTGTTAGCTGACAACAGCCAGTACTGCAACCAGGAATTTTAAAGTGGCATCAAAACTCCGAAGGCACACATCATCTGCAATGTCATCAATTTTATCCAGAGTGAACAATAGCTTGTGCATGTAGGTATGCAAGAGTGCAAAAGTGAATGCAGCCTAGGCCTCATCTTGCATGTCTTGGATGTGATGGAAGATGAGGCCTAGGTCTGACCTTGAAACAACTTCTGTCCCATACTCCTGTCCCCCTAAATACTTGAAGTTAGATGGAAAGCACCATCTTCACAAATTTTCAACTGGGTGATATATGCACCCAATCCATATATGTTGGGTGATATACGGCCAGAATGACAATCATCATCAAATTTCCTATTAAGTGCTACTTTCCTAATAACCTGGACGATAATATTGGTCAGTTGTGCTGTTTTTTAAACCATGTCTTAATTTCTGGTGGTGCCCTTAAGCACCCTTGTGTTCTTCCAAATGCATAATTATTCCATTACGTCTGACAGATAATAAGCAAATACAGAGAATTGTTCCTTCAATTAAACTGGTGCTGGAAATAGAGACCAACGTAAAGGAAGAGGGAATTGTGCCAAAAATCAATCTGTTTCTTAATTTCTCCATTAAGATGTAACTGCAACCCCAGCCAATATTTATGTACTCTAATTAAAAAGACATTAGGAGAGCAAGAGCTCTGGTTCACAGCTCCACATCTCCTCCAACCACTCTCCCTTATCTTGCAGCCACTGTTGGGATCACCAGCACGTAGCTGAGAGTACACAGGAAGAGCTGGGGTTTCCTCCACACTTGCAAGCTGGCTAACCACCATCCAATGGTGGATCTGTTGGCCCTTCTGCCTGTCAGACAAACATATACGAAAAGTTGCAGAGTTCAAAGCACGTTTTTTATGTATTTTAGTTATCACTAGCACCAGAAAAGGCAATGCAAATATATAAGGCACAGCTTAAAGCAAAGGGATTGCAAAATGCTTTATTTTGGATATAGGGAAATGCTTCTATCTGGGAAACAGTTTTCAGTATAGGTTCTACCAACGTGTGCTGTTTTATAAAAAGCAATTTCTATACCTTATTTGTTGTTGTTGTTTATTTTTGCTCAAGAATTACACTGCAAAAGGATATCTGAAAAGTTTCTGTCTGTTGAGTCCTAAATAAACCCCAGGTAACAACTGTAGAGTAACAACATTTGGCACAGGAAAACCAAATGGATCTTTTCCCCATAAATAACTCTTTTTATTGAAAGTATGAACTTCACATGTGATAAACTCTAATTGAATAAAATATTGCTGTGTGTCTTAATGTAAATACACAGCATACTGCAAATGCACATGTACTATAGTGGTCTCTGATAGACCAGACATAATGTAAAACTCACATTGGAGATAATTCTTTTAAGTGGTGGATCAATAACAATCCTCTTCCCTAATGAAGGATTAAATCCCAAGCAAAAAGTTAATATGCTATTCTGTGTCTCATCTAGAGAAGACTTTTTCAAAGGCAGAAATTACTTGCAGAGGAGCCATCACATACTAGAGCACTATCACATTTTGTAACTGGGACCTTATTTTGATTATGTTATAACATTAATTTTTTTTGGCCATGTTTCTATATTTTCCTTACAGTTTTTACAGCCTGCATTGAGATTTGAACACTTGACTGAGAGTAATTTTTCTATATTGGTTGTACAGTTAAGGGAGAGAAAAGGGTGCTCTGAAATACCAACAGGAGCATGACTTAACTCTGTTGATTACATAGGGCATACGTAGGAAAACTAATTTAAAACATGAAATTAGACACTTAAAAACTTCTGAACAGTGCTCAGGCCTCCCCAAGGATTTGGAAGGGTCCTACACTTCTTGTATCCAGCAAATTTCCAAATTGCTTAGAAATACAGGCACTTATCTCCAATGCCTACATTGCAACTCAAAAGCCTTATCTAGAAGGACAAATAAATGCCCCTGCAGGTACCTACTGTTGATTGCCATACACTGAATCATGCATCTGGTTTGATTTCCCTGAAGTAATCCATGCTGAGATTAAAATGGAAACTTTTTTTTCTAATGGCAATAAAGGAGGAAAAAAAGTGTCCAGCTGGAAATTTTGTTATAAACTTAGTTCAACACGCTTTCCATACAGGGAGGTGGGGCAAGGAACAGAGGAAAGACTTTTTTTAAATTTAGGAAATGCTTTTTTCCCTCCATATATAGAGGAGAGTGGTAGAAAGTGAACCAAAGCTGCAATTAAGTAATTTTGTCAATAAAAGATAGGCAATATATCTAATAGACTCCACTCTGTGACAGGTGATCGACATCATTTTGGTACATCTGAATACAGCTGTCTGCATAGACTGAGGACCAAGACTCCCTTATCTTCACCACAGGACCACCCTGTTGAATATGATGCAGCAAGTAAGTAGTTTGTTTTCTTCCTGCTGCTGCATCACCTACCTGTTCCTGGCAGGGTTCTTGGTGGAACATATTTAACACCACCTCCAGGATCTCCTGCTGTCTTGTATGTAAGGGTCGAGATTTGTTAAAGACACTTAGCTAGCAGTGAGAGGTCTGTTCATTTAAAACTTAGGAAAATAATCACCACAGATGAATTTGAAAATTCTGCAAATACGTTCCTTCTCATCCCAAGTACAATACGGTTTTGCTCATAAGTTAAACAGCTGTTATGCACTCTGTTTTACTAAAAACAAAACTTAGTCTCAATCTTTTTCATACTCCTTCTGCTATTCAACATGCCCTTCCTTTTAAGCCTTTTCACCTGAGCAAAAGATGCAATCCTACCATGACCTGCATATTTATTATTTTGGGGGGGGAGGGGATGTTTAATTAAGTTTGTTGGTTTTCTTTTTTTTCCGAGTAATAAAAGAAATTGCCAAATACTTCTGATGATGTACTTACCTAATGCAATAGCTGCAAAATTCAAATGATTGTCATAAGAAATGTCAGCTTGTGAACAGTTTTCATAAACTAAGACATTCAAGGATTACTCTTCACCAAAGAGTCTTTCTGTGTTTCTTCATCACATTTTGTGAGTCTATATGGGTGTAGAATACCACTGAGCTTGCAGCTAGACAGAAGCAAAAGCAGGAATGCTGTTGGACATGTCCTCAAAGATTCTCAGTTGTCATCATCAAGAGACTTCATGTATTTCCTCAGCAATTACAGCACTGCTTAATTTACACAAAGGATCAAATGCCTCCCCAGCAGAACTGCTTGTGCCTGAGGCTCTCACTGGCTACTACGAAGTGCAGAACTTTAAACAGAAAGGATACATCCTCATGGAACATAATGTCCTATGACATTAATGGCTGTACACTGAACTCTTCCTCTTCACCGAATTTGAGTTATTGGATGATTAAAAAGAATGGAAAATGTAGAAGCAAACACTCAAACAAAAGCCCCAACCATATCAACATTTCAGGGACAGAAATAATACTAGATAAGCTTCAATGAACATTCTGTCTCTCTTTGATGATGCGTAACAATTGAGAAGACTAAGCTGAGCAGGAGATGCATACAGCAGCCACGTTACACATGCACATAATCTCACAGGTTCCTCTAGTCGTTGATAAGTGCCATAGTCATACATCCCTGCATCTCACACATTAGTGTCTACCGTGATGGCTGATTTGTGTGTCGTGATGACTCAGAATGAATTCACAGTTACAAGCTGCAGGTTTCAGAAAATGCCTTGTGAAAGTGAGTGATGAATGCATTCTGTGCTTTGCCTAGGTATGGATACGTGCAACTGCAGTGTAATAGTTGCCTGCTGCTCCCAGGGCCTCCTCACTACAGATCAGATAATCACCACCTCTTGATTCAGTAAGAATTCTTGGGCTGGCCCACAAAACAAACCCAACACTGATATCAGATGGATGCTTATCAGGTTACAAAAAAAGAAAAAGAAAACATAAACAACAGAAGATCACTTCTAATGAAGCTTGATTGGGTGTATTCTTGAAAAGGTGTTCAAATTACCTGAACCACTTTGTTTGATCGTAAACATGGACCGGGGGCAGCTGCAATGAGCTCTGAGCTTTGGCACATTCCATTATATGAATGGTAGTGAATTTATAATGGAATGGTATGGATGGTTTTTATAATCAGAAAAACACACTGACCTTAACACTACACAGGTGGAGCAGCATAATGACCCGCCAATTGTAAGCGCATCAATTCCTGGGGAAAAGTTCAATGAGGTTAACTCAGCATGTGTCCCATAATCAACATAAGCGACAATTAAAAATATTGTTTTTTCCACCTAGGCCTGTCTTTGACAACATTTTATTAATTGATTTGTTCCCCTGTCCAGTACTGAGTGTACCTTACCCATGTTAACAGTGTACTACATTACATTCCAGCAGAGCTGAATGTTGTCACGCACTTCAATGCTGAAATACATGTGTTTCAAAAATTAAAAACAGTGTTAACAATAAACTTTTCAGACTGTGTAAGATTAAACATAATACCCATTTAATTTAGGAAGAAACAGAAAGAAAACTCCTACAGCAGAGTTTCACTGCCAAAATCCTCACATTGAATGAGCTTAGATGGGCACCAGCTGACCAGTATTTCCTCTTCACATCAATTTATTGACAAACATAGATATTGTGGGGACTAGTCACAAAGGAAGTACATTTCACTGTACTGTACAGATATCTATTTGAGTAGTCCAATATATAGTTTGAATAGTCCAAGATTTGACTGCAAAAGGCTGTGAACAAGATTCTGCTTCTTTATTCAGTCTCAAACAGTTTTGAAACATCCACATGTTACAAAAGTATGCACAGAGAAACAAGGAAACAAAGAGAGGAACTTAAGTCTGAATCTGGAAGAGCCAATCAGCAAGGACAGAAACCTCTTCATACATGAAGTAATCAAATTTTAAAATACAATGAAAAAAATGAAAGACATCAACAATATCAGCAATATTTATGATACCTATACTTCAGCTCACTCTCCCTCCTCTTTTGTGATCTGGGCATGCTGACACTTTATAGCTTCCCTTCAGCACTAGCAGGGAAAGCCCTTCAGCAACCAGAGAGCTTGCTATCCCCATCTCCTCACATCACATACCTCTGGAGAATGTTGCCCCATCCTACTGTTCATCCCCACCATCAGATTCTGCTGTGCACTCAACAACACATGAGAAGCCCTAAAACAACACAATTGACACCATTGCTAAAATTGTCAATTCATCAAGAGCACAAAAATGAAGAAGAGAAAAGCTTTAGATTTAGGAAGATGCTCAACTGTTCAGAAATGTTCAGCTGAAAAAAAAAAAAATTATCAAACAAAACAATGCCATTTGATTATACTCCCCTGTTACTAAAATACTTTCAAAACATGTAGTAGCCATGAAATTAGACAAAATAAAAGTATACATTGCTTTGTCATCTCCCTGTTTCTCACAAGCCACTAAATTTCATGGTCATAATCCATTTTAGTCCCAAATTTACCAACTGCCTATAGTCTGGTGGCCCTTTGCTTTTATTGAAAGAGCATATTTACACTGGAAATAAAGGAGGGTGATCCCAAAGTTGGGCAAAGTTGCCTCTTTAAAGGCAATCTCAGAGAAGTTAATCCACACTTTCTTCAGCCTGTTAGTACACACAGTAAAACTCTTCCAAATAGCTGAACTGTAAATCCTCTTCTCTCAACCAGTCAACATGAATTTTCTGCAGCCACACAGAAGATGGTTTCAGACTTAGTAGCTTTGCACATAACAAAAAGTAAAAAAATACATTATGCCACATTCCGTTCTCTGCTTTCTGTGATTTGGGAGAAAAGCACAAGCATCCTCCTAAGCCAGTTCTAATGCAGCTTTCATAGAAAGTTTCACTCTCACAATGCAAAAACCCCACTCTTGTGGGGTTTCACTCTTGTCCCCAGAGCCATCCACAATACACCAGCAGGTTATGCAGAGCAGGGACGCTGAAAGACCACTTTAAAAGGAGGAAGAACTTCCAGACTTGCACCCCATCTGCCTCCTGCTGTGCCATACAAAACAATTCCAAGGGATTGCAAAACATCTTCTCACTCCTCCTTCCTCAAAGCATCTCAGCATTACAAACCTCAATTCAAGTCACTCAGTTTGTGAATGGCAAGCAAAAATAAACCATCATGCTTATCTACCTAAACTGCCAGGCTCACATATCATACAAAACCGATACTGAGTCACAGAAAGCATTTTTTGCACAGAGGCAGAATGCTTTGTGATCCCTTCACACATTTAGTCCAGAAAAAATGATGTTGCTCAGGGTTTACAGCAAACCTGACAGAAAACCCTGCTGGCATCACCCCAGCCAACCAGGAACACCCCATGGGCAGCAAAGCTCCAGTGCCACACTGTGGCTGGGGCTCTGTCCCCTGTGCTGTATTTACCCTCTGCTCCAGTACAAGCAGCAGGTGTGCCTGTATGCACTCAGACTTTAACAGCAATAGATAAAAGAAGTGCTATCTTACATGTGGATAGGTTTACTCAGGGGTCATTTATATTAAATGACGTGCATCAGAATCATAATCATAATTGAAGCACACATCAGGTAAATTGGAGAGCCTATGATCAGAAAGACTATCATTGCTCAGATGAACACTGTTTTCTGGATTTGTTGGTTGGCTGTCTCTGGTCACCTATCAACTCTTGTCTTTACATTCAGATTGCACATTCCCTGGTGCTTTAGTTCAGGTTTCACACGGCTCTCATACAGCATTTGTACATCTTAGTCAGTTGCTATTGCAATGAAAGTCTAAACAGCACTTATTTCAATAAATGCATATGCAAACATATCATGTCAAGGGCCAGGAAAATTGGAAGCATTAGGTGTGATAAAGAGGTGAGAGAAACAGACTAAGGAATACAAGAGTTGTTCTGCTTCTTTTGAGACTACTACAGCCTATGTACAATTCTAATTCCATCTGGGAGCTTATCAATAAAATCAGCCCTGCACAGAAGATGAGTGGTTTCTTCTTAGATCTCCATATGAGATTACCATGATCCAGAAGAAAAGTAGGGATAAGAGTCCACTCAGCAGTGGAGTTTTCTTAAGCTATTTCTCCTTCTAGAAATGAAGCAAATTGAAGTTGATTCAACTGATGTTTACTACCTCCCTGATTTCTGTTTTTGTCTCTCTCATCTTACCTAACACCTTCTCTTTCGTCACCTGTCATTTAACATTAAGGTTTCTTGTTTGCTATTCAGCCCTGATAAGCTCAGCTATGCCTCAATCCCTTTCCCTTCAGTTTTCTTATCCATATCCTTAGTTTCTGCTATTATTCCATCTTTTCCTTCTCCCCCTCCACTTTTCAGTTCCTTCAGGTTTGTCCCCCTCCCTACAGAGGCCATTGCTGGTCTCCGCAGCTGATGCTTGATGCTCCTATCCCGCCTTTTAAGTAGTCTCTGTGTACCTTTGTTTTTTTCAGTTTATCATACAGGTATATTAACATAATCTTTATGCATGTCATGTCCTGCCTGAAACAATCTTAAGACTCATATCCTGCTGGTAGCTGCCATCTTGCTTCAAATCGCTTTCCCTAAAACACTTTCTCCAAAAACACCCTGATCACCATAAAGCTGGAATGCAAACAGCTAAAGTCAGTATCTCCTTTAAATCTCTACATACTCATGTGCACATCTGTTTGTACACATTTACATTTCTACTGTATCCTGGCCTCTGGCTGCAGCCCTTGCTTCCTATGCTGCTTCCTCTTAACCCATGGTACAGTTTGTACAGCAATTAGCCCAACAGTTCTCAAGCTATGATGTGCAGTACAGTCTAGAAAAAGGCTGATCTAGCATCTGAGCACAGACATCCTGAGCCACTTCAGAGGAGATGGAGCTCTACATGCAGGCAATGCTAACAAAACACAGAACATGCTTTTCTGTTAATAATCCTGTTAACAATGACAGAAGAGTAGGTATGTTTGTACAACAGATATGCTTTTATGTCCCTCTGTTGCTTCCCTTCTTCATTAGCCCCTGCCACCATCAGCCTCAATTAAGGCCTACCTGCTGCAGAGTTTAAGCACTGTCTTTGCATTGAAGTGATTGGAACACCATCAGAGATCAGAATCACTTCTTTTTAAACTTCCACAGATTGATATCTGAAAGGCTTTTCAGTTTTTATAAAGATCAGAGAAAGGTAAGTAGCACCAGTTATTTATGTTAGAAGTGTTTGTTCCTTCTATCTCAACAAGTACAAATGCGTAAGACAAACTCCTGCATATTTAAGGTTTGGTAATTACACCTGCCAGCTGAAGCTACCAGAGCAGGAAACATAAAAAATCCTTTAAAATAAATGTATGGTTTTGTGACCGCAAGATAAATACTAGGAAATCCTCATGTGTAAATTAGCTAAATAACTCAGAAATCAGTATACAAATTAAACATTTTCTCTTCCCTTCAAAAGACAAAAATAATGCAATATCATTAGAAAAATATTTAGTATGTTAATTGAGGATTTTAATTGCCAAGACACAAACCTCAGTTGCATTGAAATCTGGCTCAAAATCAGTTACATCTGTTGTGGAAAGCACTCCAGCTTTTTCAAGTAAAGGCAAAAAATCTTGTATATATTAATATAAAATTAAAACACTGTTTTACACCAAAGACAAATTAAAAAGATAACATCTTCATGCCGTTTTCAGGTGGGATCTTCTACTTGCTAATTTGCAAATCTACCACATTGTTCTCAATTTGCAGCCCAGTTTTGGAAGTTATCAGGTAGTAATGGTCTTCTCTCCAGGCTTCAGCTGGAGGGGAGGATGAGGGCCATAGAAATACACCATGAGACAGAGTCTTCTGCCTTCTAGGTGTCATGAAATCCACAATATGAGGTGGACAAGGAAACCTACATTCTTGATCAATGTTTTTTTGCAATCTGAATTCAAAAGACCTGACCATGAACTCCCCTGTTTCCTGCACTTGATGACAGCAAAGCGTGAAGGGTGGAGCCTGGGAGGTGTGTTAAGGGGGCTCCACCAATGAGTAACCTGCTGGAATCCAGCTCCACGCAGTCAAAACCAGATCCAGCCTCTGCTGGCCAGCTGGGCCATAGCTGGAGTGTGTGTGGGCTCTGAACATGGGGCTGGTGGTGTCAGTCCAGCTCCTTTCATAACTGGGGTCAGCCTCTTGAAAGAGGCAATATCCATTGCTGGCATTAAGTGAGCTTCCATTGGGAGGTTTCATGGGACAAAGTGCCCAGGCACAGAGAAACTACAAGAGACCAAATCTTGGTGTGTCAGTGTGATGCAGTTCATGTCCCTGCTGTGGGGATATGCTTTACTCTTCAGGAGCATGAATAAAGCCTGATGATGAACTTTTAAATGAATTCTGCAGCCACGTAGTAAAGAGGAAAGTTGTTACTGGTAATGCTGACCTGGATAAGGAGGGCATCGGACACTAAAAGGCAACTGCCACTCTTCAGAGGGCCTATGTGAACTGGAGGAGAGATGCCAAGAAGGACTGAAGAGTTTCTCTCTTAATTGCCCACATGGAATCATCTGAGACTGCCAATATGACTCATGACATCATTCAAATACAAAAGAATGTTTTAATTAATAAGAGAAACCATGTAAACCAGTCTTCTAGCACGCAGTTGGTAGGTAGATTGCAAAACTGGTGCAATGAGTTTATAATGCCAGGCTATATCCACTCAGTTACAGAATCTCAGCATTTTGATGGAAGCTCAGTGTGACAAGACAGGTCCTTGCATGTGTCTGAATGTGATTGGAGAGGTCAGCAGGCAGAGTAAGGCTAGAGACAGATCTGCTACCAATGCTCCTATCCAGAGGACTTTGAGAAAAAGAAATCTGTACGTCCCATATAACATGGAATTTTACGAGCTAAAATTTTAAGTTTGCATTATGCTTGAAAACTAGCTGAAGTAGTGAATTTCAAGACCAACTGAGCTTTTCTCATAAATAACTTTCAGAAAGGATAAAGTCATAAACAAGCTATAAAAATTTTACCCATGGCTGAAGTGTGTTTTGCATCCCATATAAACACAGCCAGTATTTAATAGAGGATTCATGCAGCATGGTTTCTGTAGAACAAGGGGACATAATAGCAAAAGTAGCAATAAGCTGTTTTCCTGGTTTGGAGGAGTTTTTATTTTCCTGACTGGGCTTTGGGCTCAGATCCAAATCTTCTATGTCCAAAAAGGACCAACCTTTCCACAGCACCAATGCCACCTCCACTTACTGGTTTCTCAAAGTCTGTATTATTTCCATGGTGATCTGCTGGCTCTCTCCATCTCAGCCTATGGCTCTGGTTTCACTTTGGCTTTCCTCTAGGCTGCTGTTGCTGAAATTTTCCCCCTTATGCCCCAGGAAAAGGGTTTCTAACCAGACAGATCAAGTCCCTGGTCTTCCTCATTGTGGGACTTGAAAGACATTAGTTCTGGCACAGAAGGGGGTGGGTGACAGGGGTGGTCTCTGGGCTGTGGGGTTGGATTCTCCCATGGCCTGAGAGAGGAGTAACAGCACAAAGTTGGTCCTTGGGAGCCAAGAGGCAGAGGATGTGTGGGGGATGCCCAGCAGCTGTGCCCAGTGCATGGTCACCAAGGGCAAGGACAGCATCCTGGGCCTCTGGGGCACAGGGACTGCCATGGGGCCAGCACCAAAAAGCCTTCCTGTGAAGGATGCTGGGTAGATCATGATGTTGCACATGGGGAGGTCCCATCACCCCCATGTCATAGTGCCACCACCCAGCAATGCAGCACTCACAGTGTCTTGGGGCAGGATAAAAGGGAGCATCCTCCTTGTGTCCTGCTGTCAGAAGTGGCCCAGGGCCAGCCCAAAGACATCCAGGAGGAAATCCCTGAGGAGTTGTTGAAATTACTTTGAGGGAGTTAACAAAAGGAGACCAGGTGATGGAAAAGGCTGGTGGAGGTTCTCTGCTGCAAGGCCACCCTCAGAGTTCATTGGAAGGATGAAAATATCTTTCAACAACAGAGCTGTGACCAGACCAAATAAACGCCTTCTTGAGGAGCACTGCAGAATTCCCTGTCCGCATTCCCTGTGGAGCCAGGGGCAGCAGCCATAAGAAAAGAAGTGCAGAGATGTTTCTATGGCTCCCAAGACTTTGAATCACTAGTGCAAGAAGCAGGTTCAGGAAGGATTCTTGTCCTCAAGGCAGATCAGTCCAGAGCATGTGATCAGTCTCAGAAGCTCCTGAAATGACTCTAGGTAGGGCAGATTAGGGCTTGGGCATCTCTTCGTAGGTGCGATCAGCCTGTGAAAGGAGAAGTTGTGTCTTGCTCATGTGCTCAGGGAATAGCCGACTGCCCCCACACAGGTCAGGAAGGAATTTTCCCCCAGGGTAGATTGGCACTGTCCCCAGGGGTATTTACCTTCCTCTGGGGCACTGAACCTGACCACTGGTGAGGACAAGAAGCAAAGGAATAGAGTGAGCCTTGGAAGGCAAAAAGTGTGCTTGGTATCAATATGTGTCATATTTCAGAAGTTCACTATGGTTTGACATACCTCCTCTTCTTTTTCTTTTGTGTGTGGTTGGTCCTGATCATTCTTCACATTCTCTTCAGGAAACAGGAACTGCTTGGCATGCATTCCTGCTGCTATTTTCTGTAGCTCTGTCATTTGCCTTTGCCAGACTGCAAAGGATGTATTGTCAAGCTAAATTGAAGAACACATCAGCCTGCTCCTGGCTACACATGCTGTCTTAGTTTGAAGACAGGTATTCCTGTTAGAAAAAAAATTTGACAAAACAGGAATCTTTCTCCTGCAATGGAGGAAACAAACCTCCTCTCTCCAAATTGCTATACCTTTAGAATTAAAGAGGCTCTCAGGCAAAGAATTTGGTATAGGAATTACAGTTCTTTACTAATGAGTCTAACAAGATGAACAAAATAACAATAACTATAGTATTAATACCAAACTGTGTTAGGAAACAGTCACAGGCTTTTCTCCGATGCACCTTTCCCGGTGGAGTGGGGGGGG
>VZTB01017141.1:21418-82705 GCA_013397245.1 Thryothorus ludovicianus | reverse complement strand
CCTTAAAGTATCCATAAGCACCCAGCAATTAGCTTCCTAGCCACTCTTGGGAAAAAATTCTACAAGAAAACAACCCAACCCCCAAAACATGCGCATTTTGGTAATGGTTGTGCGCATGGGCTCTGAAACAGATTCAGAAAAACAACATGAAAATTCTATTTTCAGTTGTAAACTTGGTGCTATGTGTCCTCTTAAATTTTTGGAGCTGAGAAGTCCCTATCATGGCAGGCAAGTAACAGCCTATATGTTACTTAATTTATGGTGTGCATAGGAAATAGAACAGAGCGGTTATGCCACATTAGGCCCAGAGCTCAGCATGACAAGGTCTGACCCAGGTCTCAGGGCTTCACCCTGGAGAGCAGCTCTCTGCAGTGCAGGTCCCAGCCCACCCAGGAGACAGGGGCAGAGATGGGCATACTCACAGCAGGGCTCAGGCAGGGACTGAGGGTCCCAGGCAGAGCTAGGACACATGCCCTGGGCCCTTGGCAGGAGATGGTGGGACTGGGGGTCGCAGGGGAGGCAGTCCCAGCTACTAGGCCTGTGAGCACCCCCAGGACTCTGTCAGGACTAGACTTCAGTGCTCATGTGCCCTTTTTCAGACAATGGTTGGACACTTTGGAGACAGAGTATTGGGCCGCATGTACCTTCCCTCTGAGGAAAGTACATGCGGCCCTCAGGCTCTTGCATTTTACTGTTTTTCAAAGGAAAACAAGTTAAGGCATTTCTGAAAAAGAGTACAAGGAGTAAAAATAAAAACTACAGCTAAATTGACACATTCAAAACATTTGAAACCATTTAGATGAGAAGCACATCCTGCATCAGACTGAGGGCTTGATCTCCAGGCCTCACTAATGTCAAAGGTTTTGCCATCCTGTGAAAACCCATCTCAGCTGGATAAAAATAAAAGACTTACAAAAACCACAGATCACCCATACTTTTTCTACATTTCTGCAAATTGTCCCATTATCTCGAGGTGACCTACAGGGTGGTAGAGCCAATGGCTAGGCTGGGGCACTGTTATGAATATTCAATCCCTTTTCCAAGTGCAAGGCTGGGAAGAATGTCATCAGAGATTACTTCAGCATGTACTGGGAGGGAAAGGAGATGGTAGGAAGAAGCGCGGAAGAATGGAAAGAACAGTTTATCTGGAAGGGATCTTCAATATCCACGTAGTTGAACTATCTGGCTACTTCAGATATTATCAAAAATTTAATCACTGTATTAAAGGCATTATCTCAAAGCACCAAAAAACAGTCACAGGCTGGAAGCATCGACCACCGGTAATCTTCCTACAAAGCCTGATCTCATTTTCAGAGAACACAGGATTTACTTTTCTTCTTGACTTTTAAGATGAGTTCCCTGTTCAGCCAAGCAATATTAACTGTTGTGGCATGGATTCTGGGGTGAATTTTTATACACCGATATATCAACCTGTCTTCCATTCAGTCGGTCCCCTCCCCGCATCCCGGCATGCCCTGCGCCGGGACCCCCTGGGCATGCCGGGATATCACCCTATAAAACCTCCCGCGTGACGGTGCTCGAGGTCTTTTCGCTCTGATCCCTTCGGTGGCAATAAACTTGGGCTGGAACTACACGGGCAAAAGGCCTCCTCTCCTCTGCTCAAATCAGCCGGGCTGGCTGAAGCTGCGTTTCCCAGAGCTCGCTGCTCTAAGGACTCTGCCGCAGGCACCCCCGTTCGCCTGGGCAGCTCCCTGACGCGTTGCGGCTCTTTGAAGCCACGCTGAACCCGACCGCCACAATTAACAACAAATAGCTGACATTATTATAAATGCTTGTCCTGGTTTAGGGCAAATTTGGGAGGGAGGAAGAAAGGAAAACAAACAAACCTCTAAATGAACTACCCCTCCCCTTAGCTGAATCGGGATAGGAAAAAAAATTTCCTTGGTAGAAAGTGGAAAAAGTTGTTTATTTAACAGATAAAGCACTCCCCAGCCTAACAAACGAAGGAACAACCCTGAACAACAAAAACTTCTCGCCACTCCGCAGAGATGCCACAAAGTCTCTCTCGTAGCTGTAGCTCGGTTTAGCTGCTGTCGGTTCCTCTGGTGGAGAGGCCAGGCCCAGGCCAGGCCCGGTGGCCAAGGGCTGAGCTCCTGGTGCCCTTTTGGGTGTTTAGTCCAGAGCAGGAAAAAAAAGTTCAAGAAAAGGACAAAAACGCAGTTCGGAGAACTTCTCTGCCTCAGCTAGCAAAAAAACTAACAAAAAGCAAAGGAGAGCTCTCTTGTGCTGTCCACACCCTGCTAAAAGCACAGGCTGTGTGAGTCCGAAAAAAAACTGCAGACCCTTATCTTTATGTTTGGAAAACAACTGCCTCAGGAATTCCAGTGTGTCTTCTTCATTCTCAGATCCAATTTTTAAAGGTACAACACTTATTTCTGAGCGAAACAGATGAATGGGGATACAATTTAGCATCAACCCAAGACATTGCTGTATTTTGAAAGTTATTTGGAGGTTGAACCAGATGATTTTTAAATATTCCTTCCAACCCAAGCCATTCTGTGAATAAATGCTGACACATTAACATCAAGTTTAGAATATAGGTTCTGAACTAATATCCTTCATGAAGCAAGCAAGGAGACATAAGCATAGAGCAAATCCCCTTATTTCTGCCCCTAACAAGGTGACATCTCACACATGCCCACTAAGACCATGAGAGACTGAAGAGAAAATGCGACAATATTAACTACTGTAGTAAGTTGTGGTCTCGGAATAGTGTCTTACTGTTTCAGATTTTCTTCCGTACAGAAAATAGGAGTTTTAAAGAGGGAACAAGATGTCAGGGTATTTTCTTCGCCTAACAAGTGGGAACAACAGGAAGGAAGAGCCTGTTAAGATTAACTGAACAGGGGGACAAACGTTCCAGAAACGTTGGCAATGAGGACTGACCAATAGCAGTGTTGAATTCTTGGTCTGGAAGGAAAGATGGTAGGAAGGGCATCCACAGGTCATGAATTCCTCTGAAGGTGAGTAGTTGTTTGATATACTGCACAGAAGCAGAAATCAACAAAGCAAAAAAGAGCATATATAGAGAAAAATACAGTTGGTGGAACATTCTCTGTAAGCAGAGGAAGCTTCCAGCAGTACTGTAGCTAGAGAGAAAAGGAGACTTGTCGATTCCTACACAGGAGATTACAATTACGGAAGCCCGGGGGAAAGAAAAACTGGACAATGACAAAGTGAACAGTTCCCAAAAGCTTCTCCTCCAGAGCCCATTCAACAAATTATCTCCATCATCACTTTGTACCCTCAATGGAGGGATCAAGTTCTGAAAGAGTCAAGTTTCTTCCTGCCTCTGGGAAATGAGGTTTTTCTACAAACTCTTCTTTCGCCTCTAGATTTTGTCAGGTGTTGGGGGTTGGGTTATTTTCTTGTAGAATTTTTTCCCAAAAGAGTTGCTAGGAAGCCGATTGCTGGGTGCTTATGGGCACTTTAAAATACTTGGAAGAGACAAAAGAGCTGACTGTCAAGAGGGGGTTGCACCAACTACACTTCCCTCTTGGGGGGCTCAAAAAGAACTGAGGAGTTCAGTTTTTTGACTCCAGGAGATCTGGCCAGACCTCACCTGGAGCTCAGAGTGACTTTCTTGGGTCCGCCGGGAATTCAGACCCTGGTGTCTCCCTGCCTGCTGGGAGCTGCTGCCCCATCGCTTTGCACCCACGGCTGCTTCAGTTTTGCTCTGGGGTTTTTTCCACGCCGTCTCTTCTGCTTGCTGGGACGTTTTCTACAGTTTCAACTACTGCTGCTGAGCTTTGGATCCATCTCATCCCTTGGGACTCCTGCTCATCCCTTTCCCCCCCACTCCTGGAAAGGTGCCAGCATCGGAAAAAACTGTAACTGTTTTCCTAACTTTGTTTGGTGCTAATAATATAGTTATTGTGATTTTGTTCATCCTGTTAGACTCATTAGTAAAAAACTGTTATTCTTATACTAAATTCTTTGCCTGGGAGCCCCTCTAATTCCAAAGGCATAGCAATTTGGAGAGAGGAAGTTTATTTTCTCCATTGCACGAGAAAGGCTCCTGCTTTTCCTAGCAGGCATACTTGTCTTCAAACCAAGACATCAGGCTAATTACCAACATCCTTGGCTGTATACAGCTACTATACAGCTACTGACAGCACACAATGAAAGTTAAAGCACGTTGTTATTATTGCATCAATAATAGGAAAGGTCTCAGGTTCATATTTTTGTATCACTAACACTAATTATCCACTTTTTATATGCGGTGGAATGATGTGTATGTCCATTTTTACCTAGTAGTTTGGTTAGCAATGACATTTTCCAGGAGAACTGCTCCATAGATATTTTTGATTACTTGTTTCACTTTTTTTCTTATTGATAAATTTCATGCATCAGCACAGGCATTAGCAGTTCAACCACTGGTCTCAAAAGATTTCTGCAAGTTCTGGGACAGCTGCAGGAACAGCAGCTGCCAAACTCCTTCTAGAGTCATGCCACTGGGACTCAGAACTGGCCTGAGTAGAAAACATTTTGCTTTTGATGAAATGGGACTGTTGTACCACCACATCTTCAGATGGAGTAATTTCTCCTTGCTCCACTGGCTCCAATATGCTATAATCTACAACTGGCTGAAGGGACTGGCTTCAAATCTTCAGTTTCTCCCTGACAATTGTGATTTTTCTAGTGATGTGGATACTTGAATACATTGACTTAAGTAGAAAAAACAGTTTAACACAGTCCATCAGCCACTTATGAAACAAACTTGGATCTGAACTGCAGCTCTAGAAGATCAGTGGAACACTAATATCTGCAAATTAATTAATGCTTACCAAATGAAGTTTACTACTGAATGGGCTGTAAATGTTGAACACAAGGAAAACAGAATATCTAAAGAAACAGGCATGATTAAATAGTGAGCATATGGATCCCTTATCCTGTTTCTATAACTCTGTAGTTGCAAATGCATTTTCAGGGTCTATTTAGGATCATCATTTGGCTAGGGCAGAAAGAGGTAGGGGAATAGAGATGACTTGAAAAAACAGTACATGACAGTCATGCTATGAACTATTACGGCATTTAGCATCCTGCAGCATGTTAAAGCTACTAGACCTACAGCAGGAAAAGGTACAAGACAGAAAGCTTTGTTTAGCACTGCTTAAATGCCATTACTACCCCCTGACTTCAACAAATCACTAAAGCCTTTGTCTGCAAAGCAGCATACTTCAAGTATAACAAATTACTGCTAGACCTTTCTGGAGCTGGCAATCTCCTCAACTTATCTGATGAATTGTGACACAGAGACATTCAACTATCTATTAGCAGCACCAGAAAGATCTTCCCCCAACTGCTCAGTGCAATGACCAGTATCTACAAACGACAGCTTACGTTTAATTGGCACAAAAATAGGGAGGGAGAGGGGTGTGGAGGTGAAACAAGAAGCGCACCCAGCACTGACAAGCTTCTATTGTAAATTATAAACACCAGACCATTTCACTCCTGTTTCTAAACCACCAACAAAAATGTCAGGGCTATACTGCTACAACACTAGGCCTCCTAAGAGCTGTTCAGGCAGCAGACAAGATTCAGCATCCATATTATTATAATGAAATTATCCTGCACTCCATTTCCATCCTCTTTTTACTACGTATGCTATAAAACAACAAACTGATACTATCTATGCCACTGTCATGCTGTCCTGGTTTAGGGCAAATTTGGGAAAAAAAACAACCTCTGGATGGAGTCCTCTAGAAAATGAATCCGAACCGCTCCTCCCCCCAGCTGGTTCGGGACAGAAAAAATTTCCTTGGAGGAAAGTGGAAAAAAGTTGTTTATTTAACAGTCAAAGCACTGCCCAGCACAACAAATGAAGGAACAACACTGAACAACAAAACCCCTTGCTGCTCCACAGAGATGCCAAATTCAGAAAGTCTCTCTCATGAGCTGTAGCTCGGCTGAGTTGCTGTCAGTCCTTCTGGTGCTGCGAAAGGCCAGGCCCAGGCCAGGCCTGGTAGGCCACTGGTGTGAGCTCCTGGTCCTCTTTTTGGGTGTTTAGTCCAGAGCAAGTTCAAACAGTTCCAAAAAAAGAGAAATAAAAAACCCAGTCTGGAGAACTTCTCTGCCTCAGCTAGCCAAAAAAAACTAATAAAAGCAAAGGAGAGCTCTCTTCTGCTGTCCACACACTGCAGACAACACAGGCCGTGTGTAGGAAAGCTGAAGACTCTTATCTTTATGTTTAGAAAACAACCGCCTCAGACATTCTACCATGTCTCCTTCACTCTCAGATCCAGTTTTTAAAGGTACAACACTTATTTCTGAACTAAACAGACGAATGGGGATACAATTTAGCATCAACCCAGGACACATGCATATATTCCCTTATTAAATGCTGGATTTCAATAGTTTACTAAATACTGAAGTTATGGGAAAATGATGTTTGAGAGGTGGGTCTACAATATAAATGGGCTTTCTATCTCTCTGCCAGGCTGTGATACACTAGACTTTTATTTGCTTTCCCATAAACACCCAGGCAAAGGCTTACTCAACAGGATCTAGAAGTTGTATTTAGGACTGCACCACACCCTTATTTTAAAGCAATATTAAAATATCAATGTCATGGGTTGCAGTGTAAAATATAATCAGAGGCGTGTTATTCTATTACCATCCCTTGGAACTGGGATGGGGGGTAGTGATGTCATCTTCTCATGATAGGCCAGCTGATAAGAAACCATCAAGAGCAGTTTCCTTATTTCTTCCACGGCCCATCCTCCCTCCAGGGACAGGTCTTCTGCTAATGAGCCATTAAGTCCACTGATAAACTTCCATCATCCCATTGGGAAATGCTCCAGCATGGGGGGGGGAACCAAGCCCCTCTACCTGGATAAAAACCTGAGACTTGGAACACCAAGTCAGCCTTTTCCACTGGACTCCCAGTGTCCATCACCATCCATCACCACTGGACCTTCAGCGGAGGGCTGCACCTTTTCTCCAGGATCACTGCTTCAACAGAGCCACAACTGCTACTCCAGGAGGACTGCAGTCACCATTGCAAGTAGACTGCTGCCAACACCCTGACTAACAGGGTGTCAGGTTGTATTCTGACTGTCAGTGACTTTGTTTCTCCTTATTGAATGTATTTTGTTTCCTTTTTGTTTTATTTTCCCTTTTCCTAATAAATTGTACTTCTGACTTTGAGCGTCTCACTGGTTTGGCTTCTAAAACCAGAACAACCAAGTTATTAATGGAAGATAGAAAAAAGGTGGGTTTTTTTAATCCTTGAAAAAAATAGCAAATAAGAAGCATTATTTCTGCTAACTTGGTAGCTCCAGCTCACTTGGTATAAAACCTTTTAGAATACATTAGCAGCAAGTCTCAACAACTACTTTATTCCTGGGAACCATAAAAGTAGATAACCAGTGCCATCTCTGAAGTTACAAGCAAACTATCTAGACAAGGTGAAATTTTCTACACAGATGAAATGTAAAGCTGTAAAGCCATGATTATTATTGGATACTGCTAATCACTAATTATCCAGCAGTCCATTTTCATGGTATTTGAAGCTGGCTGTAACGAATATATCTTTATACTTGGTAAAAGTGATAAATAGGACAATGAATCAAGAAGTTACGAGATGACACTAGGCCTTATAAAAGGCCACTGAAGAAGCCAAGATATATATTTCAAAAAGACAGACTTGAGGACACGTCAGATCACCTTCACAGAAATCTGGCCACAGGTACAACAGCCCAGTGAGTCCTACCTAGACCACCAACTTCCCATTACTTGCTATGCACTATCTTCTGAATGGAAAGAGCAAGATGAAACACATTTCTAAATATGAGCCACCTAAATAATTCCCATCTCAATAGAGTCAGACCAGCAATGTTCCATCTTCTCTTCGAGTCTCTCAGACAGTCTTCAATAGATGACTTGGTTGAAAGTTCCATGCAATTGATTATGTTCTTCTATTTTTAATAAGACCTAGGAGATAATAGGATGAAATTCCTGTATTGCTGAGGAGGATTATAATTTGCTATTTAAGTTC
Organism: Thryothorus ludovicianus; assembly: GCA_013397245.1. NCBI lineage: Eukaryota > Metazoa > Chordata > Aves > Passeriformes > Certhiidae > Thryothorus > Thryothorus ludovicianus. Next base: position 74,685 of record VZTB01017141.1, on the reverse strand, counting down.
TAGATGGTGAAATATTAGCCCCATTAATAATACCTTGCTTCCTTATTAATTTTACCCCATAAAAAGTGGCAATAGATTAAATAATAACAAAAATAAATCAAAGAAAGGTCTTATTTGCATGTGTGACAGAAGTTAATTTTTTTTCTTTTAAGAATTGAAATTAAGTGACTAAATTTTTTCTCAGAAATACAGATATCAAAGATAAAAGAATGTTTCTATCTCTGCCTTCATGATTGTTATTTCCCATGAGGGATGAAGTCAAAATAACTTCTGAGTATAATCTCTTCCACAACAACAGTTATTTACTTGACTACATTTCATCATTTCTGCAACCCTGAGAATTTAAAGGACATTCTTACCTAAAAATGTTTAGAAAATACACATTATTTTCCCCCTGAGGAACAGACTTATTTCCTCTTCTGTGCAAGATCACTTCTCTATATAAAAAACTTGCAGTGCCATGAAGAATCAGTAAGATTTTCTTATAAACTTATCGTTCATATGACCCCTATGGACTACCTGTTGTCTGAGCGTTCACCAAGGTCCCTGAATTGACTGCAGTTGAGCTGCAAATTTCAGGAGTATACATCCCAATTTTAGAACAATCTAAAAAACCTCGTGCAAAGCAGGAAGAAAATAGCATCTTTTCACATATGAGAATTTTGAAAACAGTAAGAGAGCAAAGAAATTCTTACCAGCTCCTAAATAACAACATTGTCAGGTGAAACTAACACTCCAAGTGAAAAAGTTCCCCTTAAGAATAATGGAAGGTAAAGTTTTCAATTTGAACACCATTTTGTGTACATGTCTTCTGAGTCCAGAGATTATGGTACTAAAGAATCTCCCTTGTATCATTAAATTAACATTTCCTGTCATCAGTTCTCTGAGTAGTTTTTTCCTAACTGGCATGTGCACCCACATTCACAACTTCTGCCTGCTCATGTCCCTGTTCTCTACAAATGGTGTTTAGAGACTCAAAAGGCATGTTTTCCTGTGCAGTACCTTCTCTCTGCTTTCATCAGCCTACACATTGAGCCTCAAATCATTCCACCTCAGCTGCATGGACATGATCTCAAAAATACAGGTTTATAGGCCATTAGACATCCTACTTATTTATAGTATTGTTCTATTACCTTGAAAATGAGATTGCTTCATGACATAGCAAATAAAAAAATCAACGAAATAATTAGTGGTAGGCAGCAAAGAAGCCATCATCTGATATAGTCTCATCACACAGATTTGACTGTGTCTACAGTTTAAACAACATACTACTACTAAGATATCTTTATGGATGCCATAGGCATATAAAACTTTGTTTGGCTTATTCATAATTGAAGACAATGTATGAACAACTATCTTACTAAACAATCTGATTTTAAAAATCCTCCAGTATACTCATTTTTGTATTAGGTTTGCAGCTAAGATCAAAGTTTATTATTCATCAGTATTCCATCTGATGCCAAGATTTCACAACAGAGAAATATTTTCCCTAAAGAACATTAAAATGTAAAAATCAATTAAAAATAAAAATCAGAGTAACAATTCTCATTCCCTTGATTCAAACTAAGAAGTTAACTCCCTCTTTCTTAATAGAAATTATTCACAATAATTTCGTTGTTCTGGTTTATTCTTCTGTTCTTTTGGTACTCTTTAGCTGTCCTAAATAAGATGATATTATGGTACAATAAGTGTGTTCTTTCCACTTCTGACATTGAAACCTGTAAAAATGTACATGGTTGGAACTATCTTCTAGTAACAGAAAATGAAACTACATCACTGTCTTGTTTAGGCTAGTCTGAGCCTAATCACCAGATTTGTTAAAACTAACTCCCTCTCTAGAGACCACATCTCTGACAATAAACAATGGGGACAGACAAAGGATTCTGCTGATTCTTCCTGTGGCCTGTGACAGGAAACCACACTTGGTGTGTATCAGGCTCTTCTCAACACTTAGAGGATTATCTACGGTGTTCTCCTAAGATCAATGTGGATCCATTAAGGGATGGGTAACTCTGCTAGGAATAGGGGACTGCAGAAGGCACCATGCTGGGCTTTTTTAGTACCCTAGGTCTTGTAGCAGTCACTGTGCAGAGTGGGAGCATGGAGGGAGAGACAGGGCAGCAGATGAAAACCTGTCTAATCTCTTGTCCATCAGACAGGCTGGTGTGCCCAGCTGCAGAATATGCTAAATATGAGAATGATGCAATATCCAATTTAAATCAAGAGACAAGTTTTTTGCCCCTACTCCCTCCAGCACTGCACTTCAAGCCTGGGCATTCAACTTGACACAGAACATCAGGCAGGCTTCTGGAATGTCATGCAGCATGTCAAGATTCCTTCCCCTGAGGCCCTCAATGGCTGGCAGCTATTATTACTCTTAAAAGGCATGCTATCATCTCGAGGCTTGAACTGAAGTTGCTGTCTCCTGGAAATAACCCATCCCCTCATTTGCACAGCTGCTGCTCATGTAGTATGGAGTGGAGAAGACTGAAAAAGAAGAGATGCTTGAGGCAGTCTTATCTACAGTCTGTTACACAACCTAGCCTGTTCTTTAACATTACACACACACCAGATTTGTGTCAATGAGAGTTCTACCTGATGTACCAGCCCCTTATTTCCATTGTGCTTGTTTACCTGATGGTGCCCGCTTGTTGCAGCTACACTGGTTTGCAGCCAGAACAGTGTCTGCAGAATGCAGTCTGCAGAGGTGAGTACTTTTAATATACCATTATAAACAAACTTGAAAATTAATCCTGTAACTAGCCCATGCTATTAATCCTAGTTTAATTTGGGCCTAGTTCCAAATAAGTGACTACATATGAAAACATTCATCTGAGTGTACAATTGGCTGTTATGAACACAAAATTAATTCTTGTGCCCATGTATGCATAATTCACACACACTGATTTAGATCCCAAAGTAATTCCCTAGCAGAATTCCAGTGATCAGATTTAACTTGAAGACTAGTGTTAAAAAACACCACCACAGTAATATTTTCTTAAGCCACACAAAAAGGAAGAAATTGAGAAAATAATTGCTGTTTCTATAACTAAAAAACCAAAAAACTTTCACTTTCAGTATAAAGCTATTATTTTACAGCTGACTGCTGGAATTTCTCATTTCCCAGATCCCCCAGTTAATTTCCCCCTTTTATTTAAAGTCTACTAACATGCATCTTATATTGTGGCACATAAGCATAGTGTCATCCATAAAAAAGAATCAGTAGGATGAGAATGCTGGTAAGTAGAATGTTTTCTATCAGGTATATCTGAGTTTTGTGGTTTTATGCACAAAACCCAAAATTATTCTCAGGAACCAACACTTGACTTTTCAGATTTGAAGTGAAATGCCAAACAAGGAATCCAGTGAACCAAAAGTGAACTGTGAATCATAATCTAAGAAGGATTCTTAACTGGCATTAAGAAAATCAAGAAACAGAGGTTAGGTAAATTTTGATGATGTAAAAACAGAATGGAATTATTTCTCTCCAGGTAATTTTCATGGTAAATTTGTGCCCTTTCCAAAATAAAGTACTAATCATTGATTAAACATATGCCAGATCTGTGTGTCTGGAATATTGCACTCTGTAACAAGACCATATAGAAATCATGCAAAATCATCATCAAGCATTCAATTAGCACAGAAGTACCCTAAAACTAAGATCTCCACAAACTAAGACAGCCTGATTTTTCCATACAATTGCCACATGGATTTACCCTTTGCGTCACCCTTATTTAAAAGGAAAAAGGGGTATTGTTTAAGCTACAAGAGATTCTTAAGGGAATCCTATATTTTGGAAGATGTGAGATTTGTATTTTAAAAATTTACTTTGCAGAAGCAAATGCTCAGACTGCTAAAAAACCCCTTGGAAAGTTAATTTCTTTAAGTAACATACTCAGGATATTAAATTGTAAAATAGAATTCAAAGACTGGTCTTCACACAAGTCAGTTTGTTCTTGACTTTAACTTCAGTAGAAAACAGGTCTTGTATGTGACAAGAGACATGTATGGGGAATGGTTTTGAAATAACCTCACATGAAAAAGGCTTCCCAGAGGTACTGACGCTGCAAGCAAAAATATATTATGCCACTGCCAAATATATTCTGGAATTTCTTCTGCCTGTTTCACTATCTTTCATTCCTGATCACTGTGATCAGAATACAATTCGGAATGTGTTAATGTGCTTTATATTCAGTTAACAGAAGTGAACATTACCTTACCAAAACCAAAGATGTAGAGATTTCAATTCCTCAAATTATGGCACATTCTTAACTACAGGAAGAAAACTATCAAAACTAGTCAAAGAAATTATATATGTGTTTTTAATCAAGCTAGTATTTAAAAATACAATAAATATACTTGTTACAGTTTGTTACTTGTAAGGATTTAGGAAAATCTGTGCCAGAAGAATCATTCTACATTTTGGACTTTTTAACTGTAACAGAGTCCAGCAGTAAGTCATTCTGAAATTAGAAGTATTTATATCACCATGTTGCATGACTCTTGATTTTACTTTTTACAAATAAAAACATGTGTACCATATGTGTATGTACGTATATGTACATTTATTCTTATTTGTCAGCATAATTTATATATGACATAATTCCAAAGATTGATTTGAAATAAAAACCATACCATGAGACAAGCTTAAAGTGAGACTATGTTTACGGTCACTTAAAGGATGAGGCACTGCTCCTTAAATGAATTTAAATGATGCATTTTTCCATTGACATCTAGCATTTTACCTTGCCTTGACTGATAGGTTGTATTGTAAATATTTGACAAAAAACCCCACCTTTTTCCAAAATGTTCAAGGGGGCTTGGGATATGGGGATATATAGAGTTAGTTACTGAGATTTAATTGCAGCTTTTACAATATTTAGTATTCTTAAAACTCCCAGCCCTGGAGCTGTATGAACAAGTAAAAAATCTTTTCTTTCTATATTGTAAGTTTCTAGCTTTCATTTTTCAGAGTGTCTGAAAAAGGTCAGCCCTAAAGGCCTAAATGTCACAAGACAAATTTTAAAAAGGTTTTCCTCTTTTTTTCATGGATCATTTTCTTGGTTTCTGGCTCTTGATTAGCTTTTAAGTGTTTGGGAACAGCAATAAAGAATGAGAGATAAAAGATATCAAGATGCATGCAAGGAACCTGTAGAAAAAAAAATCCTTGTGTGCTGCATGGATGCAGAACCACACTCCAGCTTGCTTAGAGCTGCCTTGGCTGTCCCCTTTCCACCTCACAGCAAAGGAATAATGTGAGCACATCCAGCAGAGACTGAACGGGGCATGCAGAAAACCTTAGGACATTTGTCATTCACAGAAAAACCCTTTCCCTAACCAATTCCAAAGGTTTCCATAACATTGCTACAATGGAAAGTTTTAATACAATAATTACAGAGATCACACATCCAGTTCTTAGAATTCTTTCTTCTTCAGTAAACACATTACAAAAGCATTTACTTTAACTGAAGAAAACTACCAGCCATTTTATCAACTTTTTCCCACTTGTGTTTACATCCACCTGTAGATGTGAAATCAAAGCAACTGCATCTGGTTAGCAGTGATGCAATGAAGACCCCTAATCAGACCCTTCATATTTATACATGTTCCACTCCAGCAGAAAATGAAGTGAGGACTACATTTTCCAAAGGCTACAAGTCCGTGTTTTTTCCTAATAACAGCTTTAATTATTCATTTATTTATTATTAATAGCTCTAAGCAGTGAAATTCTAAGAGATTCATTATGCATACAGGGATCAAAAAAGAGCCCTTTTGGCAAAAAGTATCCAAACTTGCTCATTATGCATCTTTTGCATCTTCCCCATCAGTAGCTGTATTTTGAGCAATATGTGTCCCTATATGAACCAGGTTTAAGAATGGAAAGTGTCTGAAGAAAACTGGAAAAGCTTCCCATCAGATTTATCTTGGGCTTCTGATAATCCTGGGCTCCTTAATTTCAAAACCAGAATACTGTAGCAGTACCAGAAGCAATGGATAGGATTAAGAACTTATGGTAGCAGCAGTTATAAAAACACAAGGAAGGAGTAAAGTAACTGTTCAGAAGTGCTTAATTTAAAAGGAAAAGGCAGAAAATGGAAATATTAATTATCCTGACTTGATAAATGGTGAAGTTCAGCATTCTATTGCACACCATGTAACATTCTGCAAGCACTCAGACATAGACGTCCTGCCACTTAAGCATTGATTCCTTGCCTCTGCTTTAAGGTCATCTTTCATATCTTTTGAAATACTTCTACCCTCTGAATTAGGAGAGCTCTGACTGCTGAAGATAGTAACAGAAAGCCTGTCAAAATCCAACACATATTCAAAAGACTATGTGATAAATGGTGACATAAATCTACAATTCTCCTTGAAAAAAAAATCATCTGGCCATATAAGTTATTGAAATTTTTGTGATCTTCTAAGTATTTTTGCGTTTAGAATCAAGGAAACCTCTAAGTGTTTTCAAGACATTGACTCATATTCTTCTGAAAAGGTCTTTTATTCATATATGCTGTAAGCCAATAATGATGAAAAATGGTTGTTTCCCCATGCTTGCACCAAAATTTCTTCTGATCACCTGGTAGTCAACCGCTGTTAGGAATAAATTCCTAAGCTTGTCGAATTGGTTATAAATAAGTTCCTTTATTATATTGGTTAATCCAGTTTCCAAGTCTGTAAATTAATTTCTCATGTTAATTGTTAATAAAATAAATTACCTTGTTCCTCAACTGTACTTTCCCTATCCCGTTGGGAATGCCACCACTGCTCCCCAAAATGGCGCCAGCCACTAAGGAGGAGGAAGCAGCCACCGCAAATATGCAAATGAAGGGCAAAAAGGGCACAACTGAAGTAAAATACCCCCAAAATGACAAGCCTACATAACATTTCAAGAAACCAACAATGAGCTACACCTGAGAAAGGGCAGAGCGATTCTCCCATGACATTTTTCCATCTGGAACGTGGTCATCATAACTTAAATGAGAGTGGACCAGAATGACACCCCTAGACATCGAACCAGCGTGTGTCTTCCCGAGGACTCTCGCGAGGACAGAAGCCCCAGCTCTGCCCTGCTGCAAAGCTGTCGCACTTCTCCTCCTCCACATCGTCCACAGGAGTAGCGGCGGTGTGCGCGACCCCTCGGGCTCCCACCCCAAAGACCTGATTTCTAATAAAGACCATTTGAAAGGAGCTGGTCTCCTGGCCCTATTTATTTCAACCACCACTGATGTACAGCTTTAATTATGCCATCACAGTGTTATCACTTCACATCTCATCCCTGGTTGCTCTTGCTTTGCCAATAAACAAAGTGGATTACAGCTCTCAGTATTCCCTGCAAGAATATTTCACAACTGGCTAACTGAAGCCATGGCAGATCTTTACATGTTGTGCACTTTATGAACTACAGCTAAGCAAGATACTTTGAAAACTTACTACTACTGGTACATCCTAACTCAGATACAGAAATATTCCTAATTATGTCTTGGCACAATCCACTAAGTAAACAAATTCTCCTTGAAAAGTCACCTACAAGTGCCTTGACAGCCACCAGTCATCCACTAGGGACTGGGGAAATAGCTTATTTTTTTTTAAATAAAATCTTAATGGGTCCTTCTTAATATTAAATGGATATTACAAAACATATTATATGTCACACTCCTCAGCCTACTGTCGAAATTACTACACATCAGGTCGACATTGTTAACACCATACTGGGCAAGAGACAACATGCCCTGCAATGAACTCTCTACATTCTGCCTACTGAAGAGTCATAGTGCTACAGAAAAGCCCCATAAATAATGCATCCCATCTACCAGCTTTTTTATGAATTGAGTACAAAGCCTGTGGAAGACGTGCACAGCTTTCCTAGAGATCCTTCAGGACTGAAGGCAGCCTTCTGATCAGCAGCAGCCGGCAGACCATCATCCCTCTGCGTTATGCAGCAACAAAAAAGACACTTGACTTCTACAGGAAGCTTTCCCTCTTAGTGTAGTGTATTAACCTGGGGCTGGTTTTATTTAATTTCATGTTGAACTTCACTAGTGTTTGGGTTTGTCTGTTTTGTGTGCCAGACCTTTTCTCGCTTCTTAGGCAGATCTGGAGAGTCCACTTGGGCTGGAAGTTCTTCTCAAAGTTCCCAACTAAAACGCTCAACTCTTGAACAATCTTTGACTAAACCAGTCTCTACCTATGGTAGCCTAAGAACCAGCATTTATGAATTGTGAAGGGAAAGCAGCCAGTTGTCCCATGTGAAATGAAACCAGGATATCGACAAGTCTGTTTCCTGAGATAGAGGCTACCAAGTTCCTAAAAACTTCCTGTGCCTACAGAGTAACACAAACTGATTTTACAAAAAGCAACAGACAAGTTAAAAATTAAAATACAATGGTAAAAAAAAAATAAGGCAAAGGTGTCTCCTTGTAACTGCTGTGAACTTCATGAAATTGTAGAAATTAATTTGGCCCAAGTTCACCACAGGTTTAAACCTGATTAGATAAATTCGATTACCACCAATTTGAATTGTTACAAATCTAAGTTGCTACAAATACTGAGTTCTCCTTTTTCTTAAAATTCCAACTTGCAGAAACCACAAAATTACTTTCTTACACACATAAAACACAACTAGCTTCATGTCTATCTTTTCTTTCTTTAAAATATAAGGCAGCAATTTTTATGTCTCCATGTAAAGCAGGAGTAGCCCACAAATGAAAATACAAGCTGGTGATTTTACAAGTTTCTCAGATTGAAAGTTCTTCAAGGCAATTCCAAATTAATAGGACTCACAATTTAGAAAAATATTAATGAAGACTTATAAAACCTTCTGACTTGCTTTTCATAGAGTCTTAGGCTTGGAAGATACCTTTAAGATCATCAATGCCAATTGTCAACCCAGGTCTGTTATAACCTCTAAACCACATCACTCCAATCCAGTCATCTCTTAGATACTTCCAGAAATGGTGATCCCACCACCTCCCTGGGCAACCTATTCCTGTGTCTGACCACCCTAATAGTGAAATTCCTTTTCTAGTATCTGAATCTCCCTTGTCTCATCTTAAGGTCATGTCCTCTGGTTCTCTCACTGCAGGCACAGTAGAAAAGACTCCTCGTGGCTCTCACCTCACTACAACTTCCTTTCAGGTAGTTGTAGAGAGCAATGAGGTCCCTCCTGAGTCCCCTCTTCTTGAGAATAAATTCCAACTCCCTCAGTCATTCCTCATAAGACAGGATTTCCAGACCTTTCACAAGCCTTGTTGCCCTTCTTTGGCCACACGCCAGCACCCCAATGTCCTTTCTAAAGTGAGAGGCCCATAACTGAACCACAGTACTTGAGGTGTAGCCTCACCAGCGCCAAGTGCAGGAGCACCATCACTGCCCCAGTCCTGCGGGCCGCACTGTTCTTCATAGAGGTCAGGATGCCATTCATCTTCTTGACCACCTGGGCACACTGCTGGCTCATACTGAGCACCCCCAGGTCCCTTTCTGCTGACCAGCTCTTGAGCCACTCCTCTCCAGGCTTGTAGGGCTGCATGGGGTTGCTGAGACTCAAATGCAGGACCCAGAAATTGCCCTTTGTCCTCATGATGTTTTCCTCAGCCCACTGATCAAGTCTGTCCAGGTTTCCCTGCAGTCTTCCTACTCTTGAGCAGATCAACATTCCCATCCAACTGGGAACCCCGCCCGTGACCCACCACCAGGTAGATTTAGTTCCATTCACCACAACTCTGCAGGCCTGGCCATCCAGCCCAGTTTCTAGCTACTGAAGTGTTCATCCATCCAAGCCTCAAGCAGCCAGGTCTTCTAGGAGGATGCTGTGGGAGACTCTGTCAAATGCTTTACTGAAGTCTAGATAATCTAGAGTACATCCACAGCATTTCCCTCATTTACTAAGTAGATCTCTTGGTCATAGAAGAAGGTCAGGTTGACCAAGCAGGACACCTCTTTGGTAAGTACATGTTGGCTGGACTTGATCTCCGGATTGTCCTGCACATTTCATTTAATGGCACTCAGGACCTTCCTGTTTGTTGCTACCAAAACAGCATTGGACTAAGACAGAAATAGGAGGCTTTGCAAGCTGACCCTAACCCAGCAATGAGGGTTAGTTAAAAAGTAGCCCCAGGAAACTACTGAAGAAACAGCTCTCTCAGTATCTCACAGTAAATATGGGAGATCTGAATGCTGATTAAGACACCACTCCTGCTAAAGTTATTAATGTGTGATCCTTACAGAATCACTGAAGCCTGGAGTTGCAGTATGTAGCATCAAGCACCTTTAGTTTTACTCCTGTCCCAAGAATGAAGCCAAGACTCAGCTTTATGGGTCATCCAAGATGAAGGGGCTACATGTCTTCAGGGTTTATTTAAAGCCTTCAAAAATAAAACAAGCAAACCAACAACTTGGGGCCTATAGAAACAGTGTGTGCCTTATGACACTGCTCAGTTTCAACTAGCTTTATGTCAAAATGCAGCACAGTGGCTGGTGTTCAGCATTTTCATTTTTACTCACAGCACCCATCAATCCAGTGATTTTTCCCACACTATTTTATCAGACTGAAGAAATATCTGGTGCAGATTGCTCTCCTCATCAGACAGTGGGAATAAGGGAATTATTTAACTCATAATTGAGCCCTAAAGCATGGAGCTAAAAGATCACCTAAGGCTATGCAAAATTTAATTCAGTCTCTGAACTAAGCTTCCCTGATTATATTACTCCAGACACTGAACTCACCTTCCACAACAATAAAATATTTTTGTGCAAACCTCATCGAAGAATTAACTTTGAATGACACAGACAAGTCATTATGTTGAGGAATTGTCATAACAGGGGGTAAAAAAGTAATTAGAGAACAATAACGTGAGTCTTTTTTAAATGCCTCCTACAAATTACAGAAACGGAAGAAATAACAGTAGAAAAAGACAAAGCTAGGTTTTATTTTGAATATGGATTTGAAAGCCATTCATGTTGAGATCCAGGCAATTATTTGTTAAGGGATATGAAAGAAAGGAGCTATTTGACCTCTTTAGCCATCCCTGTTGTTTTTTTTCCCCCACTGTGTGCACAGTTTGACAAAACCCATGCTATGCCTCTGTGGTCCAAGAACCATAACTCCAGTGTGACTTTTGACAAACATACCTAAGAAATGCAGCAACTCTGGGCACACGTGGAGTATAGACTCCTGTGCTATTTCCCACCATTCCAGAGAGGATCTGTTCTCTGCATCCCATGGCCAGCTAGATCAGCTGGCTGGTGACAAAAGATGACTAGAACCTAAGCTTCACACCATACTAGCATTTGTCCAGTCCTCTTATGTCTAAGGAGCTTGCTGAACAGATGAAATATGCTTTGAACCTTTCTGTTATCATATCTTTTTCCTGCTTTCTTCATTGGAAGAGTTATTTTCAGAACAACTTTAAAGGATCCAAGGAACAGACACTGTAACAGCAGGCTGTAACAAATTTCCTCTCCTACCTCCTCACCAACTTAGACTATATTCTTCGGACTTCCACTCAGAAAGGTATAGCTTGGACATGACAGCAAAATGCTGTACTGTGGTTCATTATTTAAGTAGGACAGAATGGCAACATTTACTACCTCTGCTCTTGTCTTGCCTCTAAAATTCACACCTTATGCTGAGAAGAAAGTAGGTGTGTCTATGCCAATCTTTTAATCCCCATCCCAACACTAAAAGGCCCCGTTAAGATCCTCCAAGGCAAAGAAGTACTATTTGAACTGTGATGATATGTTTTCTAAAGCTGTGCACACCAATTCCTCTTTCTTCAGAGGAACAAGTTGTAGAAGTAGAGATTTGGAGGTGTCCAACTTTGTACTGACTGTACTGATGGCAATCACCTCCTTTAAGAACAGTTTGAGTATCTCGCTATGATCCAACAAAACAAATGCAAACAACAGCACTCTAGCAGCTCCCTAAGAATGCATTTTTTTGATGAAGAGCTGTGAAGACTGCAAGGAACTGGCACAGAGGGAGTAAAACTATAAACCCATCACCTGGCACAACATCATCATTAAAGGATGAAGTATAAAGACATTGAAGGGAGAAGACATTGCATGTATCTCATTACACTGGAACAGTAAAAGCGTTTTCACTAGAACTCTGCTTAAACAAAACAAATGATCACTCAGAAACCATTCCTTTGGGGGTCAGTTTCTTCCCAGGAACACATAGGAATAAACCCCTAGATTCCTCCTTCTGACATCAAATAAGAATCAGGCTTATTTCTGCCACTTATTTCCTCTGGTGGCATGAACTTGGGGTGCATAGTAGCTCAAATTCATTAAAAGGGATTTCTTTTGTCCAAGTAAGTTTTCTTACCTAAACCTATTTCTAGTCTCATGGTTAGAAATTCCCCATAATTAGGCACCTTCAAAGGCCTTGGAAGACAGATGTACAGTTGCTCGATATTTAAAAATATAGAGGTACTTTGAGGCTCTGCATGAGGCAGCTCCGAACCATGACATAAGCAGACATCAGGAAAACAACAGTCATGCTACAGTACTGAGTCTAGAAGACTTCAAGCCCCCATACTTAAGGCAGCAGAGAATCAGAGTTTATTATCTGACCTCAGACATGGTAGGTAACTCAATTCCATGTGGTATGCAACAACTCACTCATCCAGTTTAACCCTTTTGGTTTAAAGTTCAACAAGTTTAAGTAGTCTTTGCTAATATTCACTCCAAGGCTCTGGTTCTGCACAGCACCTGAGGTTTACCTTCACACTTGCCACAGGCCAGCTGAATTCAACTACTTACTTATTGCTGAGATGGCTGCAGCTTAAGCTGATCTCATGACACCCCCACTACAGGCTTTGCAAAACTGAAAAGTTTAACATCCAAAAAGTTTAACATCCAAAGAGAGGCAGCTCTGAGATCAACTCACCTTTGGGGTAGACTGCAGGTGGGAATAAGCAGTAATTGTGCAAAAGTGTTTTAATTGGAGGATGAGACTGGGAACAATCAGCAGCCTGAGCCAGCCCAGCCTCCTGCTGCTTCTGCTGCCTGCATCTCAGAGCACCAGCTGGCCAACCTTGAACAAATCTACCATTAAATCAGGACGTATTCCAACACAATGTGCAAACACAGAACAGAAGACTAGTTCCAGTCTCAACAAGCCTGTGAGAAACACAAAGGGAGAGTGAACCACTGTCTGACAGTGAGACAAACCATGGCAACTATAGATTAATTACCGATTATTTTTGGGTATGCCACATGGCAAGAAGAAACATGAAAGAGGATGGGAGATGGATTTGTAGTGCTTTTGTTTCAGCTGGGGAAAGTCTTCCCAGCAGGAAGGCAGAATATAAAAATGTATAAAGGGTCTTGCTAACATCTGAGGTCATGTGGCAGCTTCTGGATGCTCAAAGGAAGCAATGATGTAAAGCTTCTTCCATTTCAACTTCATTCTCTCTTTCTTCCTTCCTCTGAAGGGAGAGAAAGGGCGGGATACTGACACATGCACAGTCAAAGGAGCAGTTTGTGTCCTAAGGACCATACAACTTGAAAGAGAAATACCAAGATTACTGGTAATAAAATAAAAGAAGTTTAAGAGAATAACGAAATTTTTTTAAAAAGACATTACTTAATCAACAGTGGGATTCTGCAGAGACACACTGGAACTCTGCCTGAAAAGTCTGGGAAGCAAAACATAAGTCTAGATTTAAAATGTATGTAAAGCAAGATCACAGTCATTGAAAACTGAATAATCAATCCTGACATGAGACAAGTTTCATCCCATTGGAATAAGCCCTTGTAAAAGTTGAATTCAGTACCCCTAGAAAATATCCCTGACAATACCCCTCCACATATTGGAGCTCTGAACAGTGAAATAACAAAGACTTTTTGGGAATAAACCCCAGAAGCCAGATCTTGACAAGCAAGACTGCAGGATCTCTCAATAGGAGATCAAAATTAATTTCCCACTCAATTTCTTTTTGTAGAAATACTGATGTGTACTAGAGGTAAGTCAGTCCTCAAAGTAAAGAATGAGAGCAGCCACTCAACTAGTCTAAATTGTTTCAGTAGATACTGATTTCCAAGTGACCTTGGCTGGCTATGCTGGCTTATCACAGCTCATTTCCCCATTCAGCCTTCATTGATGCCCAAAAGGCCCCAGGATAACCCTGAAAGCCTATCTTCAAGCAATGGTACACAGAAAATTTGTGAGTGGAAAACAGCTGTCTGCTTTCTGCTCTACAGATGTTTTGATCATCACCTTACACTATGTAATGACGCAGTGTAAGAAAAATATTGTTCCAACAATCAACTGTAGCCTCTACATATCTTTTCTTGCTAGGATATTTTTGAAAAGGACAAATTGACCTCATTAACTGAAGCTGTGCATCCTGCATTTTACAGGAAGGATGCCCCAACAAGCATGACCTCACTTTGCAAGGAATTACAAAGTTCCCACACAAAAGAAATGTTGTAAAGAGAAAATACAGGGACTCAACTGAAAAAAACCAAAACCAACAAACAAAAACCAACCAACCAACCAAGAACTCAATGAAGTTAATTAGAAAAGAACAAGCCATTCAGGACAGTTTTGAAGCAGTCACTGCTATGTGAACACATTTGTGAGACACTTTCCTGAGGGTTGCCAAAAGTAGGAGTATTCAGTTTTAACATCTTTATTATGAATCCAGCTGCGGGGCTGCAAATGCATTTCTGGAGTCCGCAGCTGTATGTAACCAAGAGGCGCTCTGCGCCTCGGGGAGCTGATGCTGTGAAGTGCACAAACCCACCCTTAACAGTAGGCTCACTCACATCAGTGTAAAGTTTCTCAGAAATCCTAAATCCTTGCACCCTTGTGACAGTCAGAGCTTCATATCAGAGGAGCTTCTCAGGTGCTAGGGCTGTCACTTACATGCACTTAGATGTCAAACTCAAGAGTCTTAGGGAGCCTGACCTAAAGACCCTTGAAAGCAACAGCAGTAAACGACTTGTTTCATGGTCTTTGGACCAACCTTCAATAAAATTCACATGGGAAAGTTAGTACTTCAGATGGAAAATAAATGGTAGACAGAATAGTCAAAAACCCAGCTCTTTCTAGCTAGATAAAGCTAGAAAGTCCTTTAATAAGAAGGCAATTGTAGAGAACTTCTTAGCCTGGATTTGTTGGGTCATTTTCATCACTAATTTTTTGATGCTCTGCTTAAAATGAGCCTAGAAGCCTGAGCAAATACAAATATCTAATTCCATTTTGAGCCTGAATAGCTGAGGTCATTAGAACATTGAAACATCAGTCTCAGCCACCAGATACATGGAGCTTCCTAATCACACAGGAGCACCAGACTGGGGCGATACACCACCATGGACACAGAACCATGGGAAAGGGTTTTTTTTACCGAGCAAATGGTAGTAGAAGAAGAAGGACAACATAATTAAGAATAGTGATGTTGTGGCAACTGTTTATGGAGTTTATCCATTGCTGCTTTGTCTTGTTTCACACAGGACTGATTTGCTAAAATGTCTTAATATCTCATTGTCTGCTGGCACGGCATGGAACAACTCATTTAAAAAAAAAACGAACAGAACTATAGCCTTCTGCATAGAGACAGCTGCTTGTACCAGTAACCTCTTGCTTACTAACAATGCACTAGCTCTAACTTAGAAAGCTTCTAATAGCTTAAAAATGTTGCTTATCTGGTTGATCTCTTGTTGCAGTGAAGGAGACAAAATTTTTCTCCCTTCACAAGTGCATGAAAGGCTGTCCTCTCCAAAAGCATCACATGGTAGCCTCCTAATTCTCACCATAAGAATATTGAACAGCCACTTCATTACCCTCGTATTTCAGAGAAAGACCCCAGCCCTCGGCCAAGCAATCAAATTTAGACTGCAAGTCCCTTTGGTTACTAAGGCACAGCCAGGTTCACAGTTTACCCAGTCTGACCAGCCATCAACATGTTTAGAAAATGAACCAACACAGTTCACAATACATAATCAAGCCTGATGAAGGGCAAATTAGAGTATGCACTGGAGAAGCTGTGACTTACACAGAAGATTAAACTGGATGTTCACATAGCATCCCTACTGGTCTTAAAACTTCATGTTGCATTTTGGGAAGACCTCTGCATTAATTCCTTTTTAACTTGAAAAACAAAGTTTCACTGTAACTTGTATGTCCTCTTAGCAACCCACAGGGCTTGCTGGCTCTACCTGTATTGTTATTAAAAAGCAATTAATGTCCTTTTTGCCACTGAAAGCACTAATACATTACTAACATAACACATTTTCCTAGAAGAGCAATGAACACAAGGTGATTACCCTTGACTCCAGCAGCAGTTCCTCTGACAAATGTGTCCAAAATGTACATTTCCTAGCACAATGTGAATCTGATCCACATCATTTCAGCAGCACTCTATGGGAATTTAGGAGGAGATCCTGACTCACAGAACTGCTACCGGTATGTGTCTTTAGTTCACCCAATAGCTCTCCAGGTCTGGCATTTGTTTTTCAAGCTTGAATTCAGTTCTCTCCTCTGCTGAAGTGGAGGTTCAACCACCAATATCTACACTTCATATCACAGGACAACTATGACTGATGCTCTCTCAGCAACTCTGGGTTAGTTCTCAGCAACTCTAGGTGAAGCTATTCCACTACAGATAAAATACATAAATATCAATAGAAAGATAAACAGAGCATGAGTCTGTCTCTCAGCATCACCTGTAAGGAAGCTCACATGCCAAGCAAAATCCTCATTCTTTATTTCTGTTCTAATCTCATTTTAGTTATTTATATAAAATTTAAAGAGAGAGGTTTATGAAGACTAGTCCCAGATTAGTTTTCAGCTTTGTGGTTAAAGTGAGAATGAGACATACAAAATTAAACAAGTCCTCAGTAAATAGGGGAAGCAAATGAAAGTTTTCACCTTCTAGGTGACAACATAAAACAACAAAATCCCAAGAAAAAAGAGGCCATGACCATTGGTGGTTTTGTGAACACAGGAATTTCCTTATTTTGTTTTCCAAGCAGCTGCTGAAAACAGCGCTATATGTTTAAATTTTAACTGAGTGAAAAAAGTTTTTTAGAGAAAAGGGAAAAACTTTATACTTAGCATAACCTCATCTGGGTTTTTTTGTTTTGGTTTTTTATTTTATTTTATTATTCAATTCATTTGACATATATTTTTTAAAGATCAATTATTTGGACAGGCCAGTTATGAATATTTGGCATGTTGATACATCTACCCTGAGCCTTGCATTAGACATATACTAATATCAACAGATGTCATGTATGCAGATCAAAGGCGAATATCCATTTTGAGTGTAATCCTGAAGCAGCTCTGTCTTTCCAACAAGGCAAGAATCCACTTTATTCTTGTAAATCCATTTGTCATCAGAACGCCTCTAATCTTCCATGAATATGAACAACACAAATGAAAATATACATGAGGCTTTACTTGAACATTACCACTAGCTGCTCCTCAGCTAGTGGTAATGCTAAACAAAGAGAATAACCCACATAAAAAAATATCTGGTTTGCACTGGAATTATGCCTGTTTCCACTAACATGACTGTGTTAACACTTTGCTTTTCACACAGAAAAGACTTTAATGGACAAAACATAAGCACAACAGGATACATCAGTTTCTGTCAAGTCTTTGCAATGACTCTATGACCAACTGGACTTGGTAAATTCAAGTTCGTGATCCCAAATCTGACAAGGTTTGCAATATTCCACACATTTCTCAGTAAGGCTTAAGTAGCACTGAATTATGTAGAGAGTGACCCCAAACACATCCAAATGAGATTTTCTGAAGCTTATCAACACTGAGATCTTGTATAACAAGTACATATAGATACCTGAGTTGTGAGGCTAGGGGTTTACATACTAATATCTGGTACTTATGTTTTTCTCACTTGGTAGCACAATCACTGGCTCCCCTGATTGTTTTCAAGATGTTTGTTGCATTTTTATTAATTGTATGACTTCTTATTTTAATTTTCTCAGTAATAACAGAGACATTTGTTAACATTCAATATTCAGTAACAGAACCCAAATACAGTGCCTTTTTGTCACATGGTGTATATGTGGGTAGCCAGGAAAACAAGTTTAAGGCTTTGACTGTACAATCTTAAATCAATTTGATGATTAATATCTGAATCTTGGGAAAATGAATCTGCCCCTTGTCTTCTTGTACTGACTCAAATTTCCTCCTAAGGCATCAAGTATCACACTGGAAACACTAGATCATCCTAAACTTACAGAAGAATTTTTACCCTTTTTGGTTTGGGTTGTTGTTCCATTACTTTCAACCCTCATTTTCCAGGTGTCTGACTTCCATGTTATTGGAAAACCACCATCTAGATCAGGCAAGACAACATCTGAAAATTTCACTTGTCCCAGCATAGCGACAAAACTGGAAAGATCTCCAACTTGCATCTTGAGTCACCTCCAGGACAGACTTACCTTGCCTGATGTTTCTTTAAATCTATTCTAAACAAAACTGAATGTCTTTATTTGGTATTTTAAAAGAAAATGTTTGTTTATAATAGCAAAACAGAATCTTTAAAATACACAGAATAACCACGCAAATGAGAAGCTTGGCTGCCAAATATTGTGTGGGTAATAATTATGGGGAAACCAAAAGCCTAGGCAATGCAGTGAACACAGATCTGAAATATAGCACTTTTAAACATTGGCAGCCTATTATCACAGCCAATGTTATTTCTAGGACTTGTAGAAGAAAAAAATCTTTATATTACAGTCTGCCCTTGTCTCACTGCAGTGGACTAAGTCAATTTTGATGCTTTGCAGATAACACTGATCTTTGTGAACAAGGGACCTCAGGTGGAACTTCTTTATCAAGAAAAATTTGGCGATGCCCCACAGTGATTCACAGCTTCCCTTTTACTGTTGGAATGCAGGAAATCCGTAAGTCTTTTTAACTCACAGCAAACAAAATCCTTCAGTCCCCACTGAAAGGGGCAAGGTCATTCTTAGAGAAAGCTTTGCTCCAATCTTTAAAATACAACTGTAAAGCCAGCCAGAGCCCTCAAGACAACAATAAAGCTGCTACATTAACACACACCTGACATTTCCAGCCCTTCAGCTCATTAAGGGAATGTATCCCAGGTCAAATACGTTATGACAACCCAAATTCCCAAGTATTACTATTTGACAGCTGGGCTTAAGGTACACCAGACCATCAGTGTGGGTCCCAATGTGGCCTGCACACTCACTAGGCAAGGCTTCACTGTGAACAACAGCAGTCACAGCTATGGGGATGTGAATCCTGTGATCTGCCATTCAAAGAGGCTGTCAGTCTTTAAGCAGAGAGGGAAAAGGGTAGAAATTCAGATTTAAAAGGAAGAGAAATTTGTGGGTCAGGAACAAATTTGTGGGATTCAGTATTATGATATTAACGTCTGGTGCACAAAAACCATGTCCTTAGTCCAAGTGCTATCACAAGCAGTATTTTACTGTATTTATTCTGCTCTACTGAACAAATCCTAGCTTCAAGTGCTTAAGAAGTAATTAGACACCCAGATTACCATTTAACAAATAACACTGATGAAAAAATCTTTCCTAATTCCGAAAGTCAGTGGATGAAATTTCAATTCCAACAAAATCAGATACATTCTAGAGGTAACCCAGAAGGGCATATGAGTGTCTAACAATTATATTTGTTACACCTCATTAACTGAATGTGGCTTTCTTCTTTGCCTCCAGGTAACAGTCATACATTTACACAACTATTTCATCTTCCATGGATCTTTGCCGGCCTCTTCCTGAGACAAATTTTTCCTACCTTTATACCAGCTTAAAATATTTTCTCAGAAAGGGGAAGAGAGGGAAAAGTTGTCTGGGTAACCAAAGCATTATCACTTCAAAACAATAAGGCACAAGCACAAATATGTGTGCAAAGAGCTCTGTGTCAGATGCTGCCAAACTGAATGAACAAATTCTATAGAGGTACTGCCTACAGTGTTTACAAGACTCCCTATGTGACATTTACACTCAGTGAGAATCTGAGACTCATACCCAGGGCAAGATGTTTCAGGTTGATTACCTACTCAATTAGAGTGTACTATAAACCAGATTAAGATTGCTCTATCCTTGATTACTTAGAGTGGTTTTGTTCATACCATTTATAGAGATTAGGACAACTCAGGTGAATATATTAAGTTTTCTGTTATTGTTTTCATTCTTCCAATGAAATATCCCAAACTAATTGAAACTATATATTTTTTCCATAATCAGCACATCATAGCTGTTTGCACTGGAGTGTGCAGTAGCACTATCACAGCATCACGCCTTTCTAGCAGTCAGAGATTGCAGTTTCAGAGAGACGTGCCTCAGCATGGAAACTTAACTTTGGTGAGAAATTTGGTGGGAAGAAGTGGAAAAGAGTTGAGAATGATAAAGGAGAAATGCAACTATATTTTAATAAATTAATAGAAGATCCCTAAGAATTATTAGCCAATACACAGCTGAAGCTCCTGAGCCAGAAAGTACTGCAAACTGGGAGAGTATTGGCAAAGGCACATTAGAAAGCCTGGGACGTTCTTACCTTTCATTAAATAAAACATACGTTACTGGCTCATGAGGCAAGAACTGCACAAGGGGTATCTGACCCAATACAGCTGCTCTCATGCTTCCACAAGGAACTTCACTACTATGCACAATATCAGCTAGTAAACTTACTCAAACTTCTTATCATGCAGAGGGTTTTCAATTGCTCTAATATTGAACTAAAGTAGGTTGGTCTCATGAAAGCAAACTAACTTGCTAGGTCCTTCCAGCTTTAATGTCGTGAAGAATTTTTTGGCAAGTCAAGAAATAAATTGAAAATGTATTCATTTTGATTACAGAGCCAGACATCTCTGCCTGTAAACAGGACCCCAAAATTCCTGGTTTTCAGCAGCTGTAGTCTACAGCTATTATGCATTCATAAATTATATTAATACATACAGAAATATGTATTTGTTGTCTATTGAAAACAATGCTTTCGAAAGCACTCTGCATTATACCAAAATTGTCTCCCAGAGACGTAAATGCATAAAATTTCCTTGATATGAGTGACAGTGCTCTTAAGCCAGTCATCCAAAAGATCCTGCTCTGAAAAGCATAGTTTGTACTGGAGACTCAAAAACTCAGGAGAACAGGGCATATTAAAATTGGGCTTTTTTCTACATGACAGTGCCAATAGAAAAGTTACCCTTTAACTAGTTATGTACTCTGCCTTAATACATGGCACATTCTTGCCTCTAAATGGCAAATCCCTCAAATCAAGAGAAACAACACAGCTACCAACAGCAGAATTCATACACTCTTAATGTATCCTTCTATTATTTATTACTTTGCTGTGATACTGTTCATCTGCACAATACATTGCCATGCTTGTCCATCACTACAACTTACTCATCTTCTTTAACATCTCACAAGCCTTAAACGGCTTAAATGATTACAACTTTTACCTTCTGGTGTGGGCTGGGGATAGAGCTGTCATCAGAGCTCAGTGCAGCCTGGCACTCAGGACTAAGGGAGGAGAATACCTTTACTGCACAGTTGTAGTGGAGCAGGAGGGCAAGGGCAGCTCCTGGCCAGAAGCACACAGAAATTTTCTTCCCTGCAAGAAACCTACTGTGCACCCGTCACTCAGAATTAGGCCTCATGTAACCGTGGCAAAGCCATTTAAGTGCCACTGGCTATCAATGCATTATTAGCTCCATCTTTTGTGGACACAAATAAGTGTTTTTACCCCTCGCAGCTCCCTTCATCAGCCAGTGTCACAGTGAAAAGTTGCTGTGTGGGCACAGCCGTTTAATTAAAAGCCATTTTAAGCTCTGCACAGCGCTTATTTTTAAAGCAGTGCATGAAATGAAAAATTAGTATCTCCCAGCACAATGTATTCCTAGGAGCCTCTGATAATTGGGGCAGTAACTTAATTTTCACATTTTAGTTTCTATTGGGGTATGTGCCAATTAAGAAGCTTCTGTGATGTTCCTGCCTCCCAAATTTTTTCCCTTTCTTAAAAATTCATGCACAACTTATGTACAGCTGCCTGCAAGCTCTGTTTATGCTATAGCAAACATTAAATATTGAAGTGTCCATGAAGAAGTATTACGCAAGCTATTATCAATTCACTGGCACCAACTGGTGCCTTTTTAACACGCTGATCCTGTATACCTCAGTATACCTCTCATTTGGAGCCCATCCCACATATGATGCTGGTTTAGGACAACAACCCAATGGGAGCTCAGCCGGGCAGCACTGGCTGCCGAGACAGCAGCACCCCTGGCACCATCCCCGGACATTGCTCAAGACACAGAACTCAACAGCCTCTGGACAGCACAAGCAGAGCCAACTCCTTATTCCCCTTCAGGGACAGTCCGCACTCTCTACCTTACAGCATGGAAGGACTGCCTCAGGCTGCTTTTGCCTTTGATATCATCTCACACTCATTGGGACTTTACTGTCTCACTGATGCTGTGCTCTCTTCTCAGTCTGCCACTTCTCACCTGTCCACCTGTCTTCTCAGTCTCCTCTCAGGATCACACAATCATTTAGGTTTAAAAAGATCTCTAAAATCATCAAGTCAAAACATTAACTTAGCACTGACAAGTTCACCACTAAATCATGTCCCTAAGTGCTACATCTACACATCTTTTAAATACCTCCAGGGGTGGCAGTTCCACCATTTCCCTGGGCTGCCTGCTCCAATGTTGGACCACACTTTCAGTGAAAAAACTTTTCCTGATACCCCATCAAAACCCCTCCTGGCACATCCTGAGGCCTTTTTTTCTCACCCTGTCACTTATTCCTTGGAAAAACATACTGACATCACTCCTGCCTTTCTCTCTTTGCAAGTAGTTGTAGAGAGTGATAAGGTCTCCCTTAAGTTGCCTTTTCTCCAGGCTAAACAACCACAGCTCCCCCAGATGCTCCTTATCAGACTTGTGCATGTGCACAAACAAGGTAGCAGGTCACTTTCTGAAATCAAGCCCAATTCAGTATTGTGATTAAGTACATGCTTGAATTTCAAGTAGCATAACTAAAGTACAAAATTTAAAAACACATAGAAGCTCAACTGACTTGACGAGGATTATAAAGGAGTGATTCTAGCTGTTAAGGTGAACTTTTCTGTAAAAAGGAGTAACATGTAGGACTACCACTCCTTAGAATATCTTAGTTTTGTCATTTGCTTTCATGTCTATGTAGGGCAAAACTTCAAAATATCAGCATTTTTAACAGAATAAAGCATTCAGAAAGTACTGCTTTAGATAGTAAGTATTCCACTATTCCCCAGATTAATGCCTTAGCATTATGGACTAAATAACAAAGTCTTAATTTACACTGGAGTGACATTAAATCGATCTGGGTCTAGAATGGCCCCGAGGCCACATTCAATGCTGCAAAGACTCCCAATAGCATCTCCTGACCGTATTCTCCCCCAAAGGGCTGATCTTCCTAGCCACTTTACATCTCACTGCACTCAGCATACAGGGAGAACCAGTGATCTGTTGGGAAGTTGTTCAGGCAAAAAAGAAGGCAGGTAGTTTTTTTGAAATTGATTTATGTACTCTTCCCTGAGTGTACATTTTAGAGAAACATACAGAAGGATTAAATTTTAGATGTGGCAAAAGCCATGCAAAATTTGAGGAATCATTTAAATTGTTACTTACATCATAAATGAAAATACCTGTTACAATCTGTCTTTTGTTAGTATACCTATGCTTCAGATTTCAAATTTCTATTTCCTCTGTATATATTGAGACAATGATCAAGTCATCACTCCAGTTCTCTTTGACAAGGTAAGTGTATGTTGTGGTTTAATGACAGGTGTCTGCTAAGGAAGGCAGGAGCCTCCCTTGGAATGAAGGATGTAAACCCCTCCCTCCGAATTATTATAATTTTAGATTTAAGGGGACTCTTATGCAAAGATATGGGAATAGGAATAACAGTTCTTTATCAGGAGAACTTAAAAAAAAAAACAAGCATGCAGTATTATAAGAAAAACCCCACTGACAGACTCAGAATACAACCTCTGGGTCAGGGTGTTGGTAGCAGTTTGATTAAATGGTGGCTGCAGTCCTTCTGGAGTGGTAGATGTGGCTCTGTTGAAGCAGTGATTCTGTAGAAAGGTGCAGCCCTCTGCCAAAGGTCCATTGGAGAGAGATGGGCCTGGTCCTCCTCTGAGAATCCAGTGGAAAAGGCTGCATTGGTGTCCCAAATCTCAGGTTTTTATCCAGGTAGAAAGGCTTGGCTCATCCTCCTGGATGGAGCATCTCCCAATGGGATAATGGAAGTTTATCAGTGAGACTCAACGGTCTATTAGCAGAAGACCCATCTCTGGAGGGAGAATGGGTTGTGGAAGAGATAAAGAAACTGCTCTTGCTGGTTTCTTATCAGATGGCCTATTGACAGAAGTTTACATCACCTCCCACCCCAGTTCCAACAGATGGTGATGGAACACACACTTTCTTTTGGTTACATTTTGTACTGCAACCCATGACAGTGTATCAACACTTTAAATGGGCACAGCATCTCCAGGTCATCAGTCCTCCTTCTCTAAATTCTTTCAAAAACTTTCCTGCCCTGTGGGCACAAGAAGATGCAACACAGAAAGAATTCTTTATGTCAGCAGTGTGTTTCCTATTTACCATTACATTTGGAGACCTCAGTTATACAGTTTGTATGTATTTAATGTGTGACACTGATTCTGTATCAACCTAGTGTCTCAATCAAAATGTTGTACATCAGCAAGAGAAATGCCTTTCAGTAGTCTTGGTCTATTAAATCAATTGCATAACTTTTCTTGACATGAAACTAAAACTCCAGTTTGACATGGGGCTTTTTTTGTGCACATTAAATCCGAGATGGGCTAGCTTTCCTTATGCTACCCTTCCTTAAGATGTATAAATTGCACTCCATGATTTCTGCTTGGCATAAATAACAGGTAACAGACAAACAAGTGTCTGGGTTGTACCATTCCTCCTTCAACATCTACAAAACAGATTCCTTCCATAGTTTCCCTGAACCTCTCCAGGGCTCTGATATATAATAAAACTTGTATTAGTGGCCTGCACAACCCATCAGTAAGCTCTTTTACAACTAACTGATGCAAGTTTCTGGATTTGTTGATTTCCTAAAATGCAAAAGGCTTCTATTTTCTGTTCTCCGTAGGGTACCGTATAAGCAATATGCCCAGAAACATACAGAAGAAAACAGACACTCCTTAAGGCTGAGGTCAAAATGCTTTGACCTGGATGAAGCAAACTAAAGCAGGTCAGAAATGGCAGTAATTCCCCGGCCTCCAGAAATCTCCTTGAACAATATATGTTAATAGCTACAAAATTCTCAGAAAAATATACTCCAGTGAAAGTTCCATATCTTTATTCCTAAATCAATGATTGCATGCAGTAATCCATACAACCTTGCTAATTTTCTCCCTTATTTTGCCTCCCTGTCTTTTATTCTCTCATCTCTCTTTAATTTTTAAATGGTCACTTACACCTTTTTTCAATGAAGAGAATAAGAATCTGTACAAGGGGGTGTAGAGAGACATGTTCAGTGCCCTCCAGAAAGGACTGTCCTCTTGCTCTGGCCATGTCACAGCATGCACCAGTGAAAACTCTGTTAGGCTTTAAGTCACAGAAAAAAGCTCTCATTGTACATTCCTGCAGCTAAAAAAGAAATCACTGTCAAGTGCTAAAAGGTAGAATGAATTCAGATTTTCAATAGACGTGGGTAGCCTGAACAAAACAAAACAAGCTTTATGTTCTGGGCTGGTGCAAGGGAGAGAAGCTCAAGAAGATAAATAGATGCTCCAATAGTGCTTCACTGTACCATAATATCATGGGCAAGTCAAGGAAAAGAGAATATGGGTCTAAGCTGTACAAACAAGAATAAATACAGTTTAATTGGTTAATGTTAAATATGTTTTCCATGAAGAATAGGGGGAAAGAGTTCAGAGTTCATTTGAGGAAGATAGGAGCAGTGGCCCCAGGCTTCCTGCACAGGACAGGAAGTCAGAAAACTACTTCCTTTGGCAAATTTCAGCTCATAATCAGAAACTCTGCCTCAGAACTTGCCCAAAGCCTTACCCAAGGAAACAGAAATAGCAAGAACATGAGTGGAAAACAACATTAGTTTAAGAGCATGAACAGCAGTGCACAAAGCTACAGCAAGGAACAGCAGCTGAAACAATCTCTACCATGCCAATTATTTTTTGTTCATTTTCTGAAGACAGCAGAAAACCCACATTGAGAAGGGTTATTCAGTCCTTTCCCACCCCTTCCCAAGCCTATTCATCCCTTCTCAAACAATTAGCTGTGTAAAATTCAACCTTCACAGAACTGTATTGTCTGTTAAGCACAGTGAAAGAATGGTGGAAGTTTTCTGGACCAGAATAGGACCAGATTCACCTCTCCACCCATCAAAGCCTCATTTACACATTTTTTCCATAGTAAAATTGTCTTAGTTTGAAGACAGGTATGCCTGATAGGAAGAAAGCAGGAGTCTTTTCTCTTGAAATGGAGAAAGTAAACTTCTTCTCTCCAAACTGCTATCATTTTAGAATTAAAGGGGCTCTCAGTCAAAGAATTTGGTATAAGAATAACATTTCTTTACTAATGAGTCTAATAAGATAAACAAAATAAAAATAACTATAGTATTAGCACCAAACAGAGTTAGGAAAACAGTCACAGTTTTTTCCGATGCTAGCACCTTTTGGGGGGGAGGGGGCGAGCAGGAGTCCTGAGGGGCGAGGTGTGTCTGAAGCTCAGCAGCAGTAGTTGAAACTGTAAGAAACGTCCCGGCAGGCAGGAGAAATGGCGTGGAGAAAACCCGGAGCAAAACTGAAGCAGCCGTGGGTGCAAAGCGATGGGGCAGCAGCTCCTGGCAGCACAGGGAGAGACCAGGGGCTGAATTCCTGGCGGACCCACGAAAGTCACTCCGAGTTCAGCTCCAGGTGAGGTCTGGTGAGATCTCCCCGGAGTCACAAACTGCACTCCTCAGCTCTTTCCCAGTCCCCAAGAGAGAGGTGTAGTTGGCACCACCCTCTCCTTTACAGCTCCCTCTTTTGTCTCCCCTAAACACCTTTAAGTGCCTACAAGCACCCACCAATTGGCTTCCTAGCAACTCTTTTTGGGAAGAAATTCTACAAGAAAGCAACCTAACCCACAACAAAAATGTAAACAGACTCGTAAAAAATAAATGTATCTAATTCCTTGAGTTACTCAGATGAAACCAGTATGTAATATATCCAGTAGCCTTGAGAAGTAATTCTTCTCATACAGCTATAAATGTGGTTGGAACAACTTAAACCCCTGCAACACCCAAGAAAGCTCCTGCACCATTAACTATTGCAGGGATTTAGTTGTTTGAGGTTTTTCTTTATCTTTTTAGTTAACTTAGGGCAGAGAGTCCACTCAAAACCCCACAGCAATAGGACATAAATGAAAACCACCACCATCTCCAGCTACAAGATCACAGGGCACACTTTTCATTGCTCTGTACCACCAGACCTGTATCTGCTGTAGTAAGACAGGATTTTGAACATGTTCACCACTTGAGCCATTCCCCCAGACAGGCACCAAGTACGCCACTGTGATCACACTGCCAACAGGACCTGGAAGACTGCTAACATAACATAGAACTCAACTTTTTTATCTTCACAAACCAGCCCCTGCTGTGACGATACAGTGCACTAAACTTTCATCACCAACTGAATTCCCTTGCTGCTACTTAAACCATGTGCTTCTCTCATCTCTCAATACTGTATTTTTTCCATACTTTTAAAAATTTCTCCATATAATAACACTATTTAGACTTTCCAATATTTGTTAAAAACAACGTCTTTACAGGTATACTGGCAAAAAATAATGTGAAGTGAGAATCACAGTATTTATCTTAGAATCCTTCAGAAAGCAGATGAAGTAAATCCAGTATGTTTTGGGGCCTACCACGGTTTGTGAAGGAAAAAAAAGGAAGTAAACTCTGAAATTCAAGAGATTCCTTTGGTCTATATCACAAACATCTAAAAGTAAAATCACACAGTTCAATTAAATACATAAACACACAAATAAGGCCTGTCCAATTTTTCCCGTGCCATACACACAGTTCGATTTGGTTTCAGTAGAGATAAATTAAGTTGGAACGTTTATTATTGCCAATATCTGTATTTAAGTTTTTACCAAAACTGAGCTTTATTTTCCATATTTTTTTCAATATAGTCCAGACATTCTGGAAGATAAAGGAGAAACTTCATGAGAAACTCAAGTTAAATAGGTTATCTATTCCCTTCGGTGTAACTACTCATGTTAGTTCAAAAAGTCAGAAATGAGAAGCAGAAAAATGAAAGTGTTTAAAAGGGATATGGAAGGTCCAATGATAGCAAAAGAAGGTAAGTTAACATAGACTACTCAATAACCAGTTCATTCTAATTGCTGTTGGAAAAGCAATGAAAAAGAGTGCATTGTCTCATCACCAATGAGCACATCTCTCTTGATCATGAAACACCTCTGTTTCCATAGATCTGGAACTGCCTTGGCAGCTGCGACTTATTCCCTAGGGATAGTTTATCTTCTCAATCAGAAATTCAGCTTTGCTGCCCACCTAATGTATAAGTGAAGGACTCCAAGTGATAATTTTTCTTAGCACCTGACCACCATCGTATATTCTGACACATAACCAGTTATTCTGCCTATAATGCACTCAAAACAATTGGGTCTAAGGCTCATACTTGGCAAGATGTGCAGAACTGGCACCAGATGAATCTCAGGACAAGACTTCCCATGCTGCAGTGACTTGATTGTATAGGCCTTTGAAGAAGTAACTCAACTGTCTTTTCAGCATCAGACATTTCTCTTCTACTTATTGAAACTCTAAGCCTTAGGCATGAAAAAAACAAATTCATTGGAATAGAAAAGCCAGCCCAGAGGCCTTTTATTTTGTAGGTCATTCAAGATTAGGATGATACTTTGCTAGTGGTCTCCAAACTACATTTCTATAGTGACTGACAGCAGAGGTATGAGACTGGCTTAATTCACTGATAGTCTAATGAAGTTTTCTCTGAAAAATTTGAGAAGAATTGAAAATGGTCCGTGAGAAATTCAGGTTTGACAGTCATCTATTTCCTAGAAGTTTCGCAATCACTGCTACAGATGATGAAAAATACTGTGTGCAACAATACAATGTCTACAGCCTCTTGACATCTGCTCATAGGTTCAGGACAAATTCATTCAGTGTTACTAGTGGAAAGAAATAATTCCCTCCAAGTAAAAAAATGCCACAAGTTTCTCCTCAATTGGAATCTTTACAGTTGCAGTACTAGCACCTGTTATAAAACAATAGTCTGCCTTTGATGATAGTTTTGCCTTGTTGCAAATAAACTGGAAAAATACAATAGTAGTAGTTATGCTAAGGCTTGGGTCAGGCCTAGTAGATGTTTTCTATAGGAACTGTTGTTAAGAAGTGAAACATAACAAGTATCTTAGAAGTAAACGTTAATTAATGAATGCAGGTGTGTATGTAGGTATAGCAAGATTTATGAGATCATTGTGCTTGTTGTCATGCTTGTTAACCGTTAGGAATGTAGATATGGTAACCATAGTATAGCGAAAAGGTATATATACTAAGAGATTTTTGTTGTGAGTTGGGCTCTGGCTTTGGACGATAGTCCCCGTGCCCCTGGGCCCAAAAATAAAGCACCCATATAACGGCTTCGGTTGTTATGTGTATTTCTTTTCCTTTGTCGGGCAACAATGGTTTCCCAGTACTGTGAAAGGGAAGGAACCTTAACTGCTCATAAGAGAATCAGCCTCTCATAGTATTCTGTCTCTCAGGTTTGGAAAAGCATCTTGTGAAAAAAAGAGACACTAAATATGTGCTTAAACGTGTTCCTGACTTCATACCATTGAAAGAATCTTTATACATTGTTTATTATATCTATCTATCTTGGATGCCTGTAATTCTCAAATTGTCAGTGCATAGAGCCTTCTTCCAGGGAGCTGCTTTTCACAACACCTAGAAGAACTTAATTACCTCCATAAGTTTGACCCCTCTGTCAGATTCAAATAAGCTGATCAATGGGGGCAAAAGCTATGAGGTATCAATAGAAGAGAGACAAAGAGACAGACACAACTGGATCAGAAGATTGTCAATCTGTAAACCTAATTTCTTCCTGAAACCAGGCTAAAGAAGTATCTTGGGACAAAAGACATGTGACAGCCCATCCCTTACCTACTCATGTGCAGGAATGCAGCTGAATAGCAGGATAATTATAGACTTGAGAATTCGGGGGGTTATTTTAAATGATGTGGAGCATCATGGAGCAAAAGCTTTAAAAGGACAAATTGGAAGAAGTCATTATCTCACCCAATCTCTTCCAGTGTTTCCTCCCTTCCCCCTCTTTTTAATTTTAACCTTGATCACAGCCTGCTCCAACAGTCGGGCTTCTGCTTTTGTTTGACACTGTAGTAAAGTTGTAGAGCTGTTTGTGAAATGTGTTGCCATGGAAACTAATGTGCGCTGCCATGGAGATCATGTCAATTCCAGCTTCACATCTTCACTGCAGACTTAAGAAAAGAGGAGGAGAAGGCAAGGAGGAGAAATCCTTTCTTGAAAAACCCAGTGTTTTGAAATATTAGCAAACTTAACAAGAGAAGTGACAAAAATCAAGGTCACTTTTAAACCATCAACATTAACTAGTAATTCACACAATGCTTTCCAAGATGCCACTTCTTTTAACAATATTCTCAGAACCTGCATAGTTCAGGGCTTCAAAGTGTTGATCAACATATTTGCAAAATCCTGAATTCATTTTTAAACTATCTAGATATCAAAAAACCTTGCTCAACAATTTTTCTAAGTCAAGTAATTTCAAGAAGCACGGAAGGAAGGAAAAAACTAGTAACTTCAAAAGCTGCATAAAATGCATGTGTTTTAATAAGATAAATTAATCAATGATTTATTACATACTTACATACATAGATTAAGATCTAGAAGAGATTAAGGAACTGAAGCTCGTTCTAAAGAAAATAACTAAAAAAATCATCTAGACATCTTTTTAAAGTGAATGGTAGCTACAAAATCTTGAATTAATTTCTCTACACTTTAAAATTTCAATTCTTATTTTTCCTGTATTCTTTGAAATAAAAAGAAGGAGAAGTTATAACTAGAAGTCACCAGAAAATTACTTGAAGGTTATGAGGAATCTTAAATCCTTCCAAGTAGTCAAATCCTAAGCATTCAGGCTCCCTGAGCAAAACCCCATTGACACAAACTCTGCTTCAGCCAATTCAAGCAATTTTCAAGCAGAATTTCTCTAATCAGTGTGCACAGTTACCCTACTTTAAAATTTATGCTATCTCTAATATCTTTGCCAGATTAGGGACAAAGTAAGTTCTCCTGGCTCATGAAACTATTTGAATTACTGATAACAAAATGTCAGAATAAGGAAACATACAAATTAATGTTCAAAGACCCATCACAAACAGCAATGCCTTCATGAGTTAATACTAGATCTTGTCAAATAAAATATCTGTTATGTTTTATGCCAGATATACTGCATCTCTAAATTATAACAATTCTCCATACTTGATGGTTCTGCACCAAGCACTGAGGATCTGCAGATTTTATAACACATGAGCAAAATTATTTTGGCATTCTATAAATGCATTTGGAGTACAAACTAAGACTACAATTTTAAAATTCAACCAGTCATTTTCTGTGAAAGAAGGGGAAATAAGCGCTAAAAACATGAACAAACATGTCTTCTTCCTCAAGCTGATGGACTCGAGAAAAAAAAAAACAACAAAAAAACCAAACTCTTGATAGAAGTTTTACAGCAAGGAAAACTTTGCAGATCCATCAAAATGTTCAAATCTAAAGATTTCAAAACTCCAAAGGATTTGTCTGAAAAAAACATTACAGCTATAAAAATGCCTGAAACTCACCCTGCTATACCTCCACACAGGAGGTCCTCCTCTAAAATCTTAAAAGTATCACGTTTTCTTATATATTAAAGGTATTTCAGTGTGCTTTTCACAAAACTAGATATTTAATCAACACTTCTATACTTCTTGTTAGCCTGCAGACAGAAAACCTGCCCTATATCTGGCAAACCAAGTTGTGAGGCATGTAACGCTATTTTCAGAGTGCCAGCAAGAAACAAATGGAATATGGCAGCAAAGCTGCACTGTCTTAAACAAGGTAGAAGCCTTCCACAACTACACAGTGATAAAATAACTTCCAGTAATAAACATT
This sequence comes from Thryothorus ludovicianus, assembly GCA_013397245.1. Lineage (NCBI taxonomy): Eukaryota > Metazoa > Chordata > Aves > Passeriformes > Certhiidae > Thryothorus > Thryothorus ludovicianus. Next base: position 42,462 of record VZTB01017141.1, on the reverse strand, counting down.
TTAGATGGAATTCCATTTTAGATGGAATTACTTTAATTAAATAAAGTACATTTTAGATGAGAATAAATTTTAAGGTTCATAGATTCAGCCCACAAAAAGTCTTTTAAAAATACACCTTGAAAATGGATTAATATCTTACACTGCTCCTGCTCTCCGAAAACAACTGAGATCTAACATCCACCTTGACTGGAATAGGCTGAAGCCCTGGAGAAAACATCTGTACTAAGACAACCTGATTCACTGAGATGCTACATCATACATCCTTTTTCTTTCTCACACATCTACTTTCTCACTATAAACAGTTAACTAGACCCCTCATCCCTAAAGATTTTTTCCCCATACACACAGTATGGGAAAAAACAGACCATAAATTTATAGTAATTTCATTTTAACTATATCATGAATCAATTAAAGTTCATGTGGTATATTGTATCCCACTTCCTTCTCATGCATTTGAGGAGAGGCTCCTTCACTTTTGAGGACAGGTTGAGGAACCTGAGCTTGTTCAGCCTTGAGAAGAGAGAACTGTGAGGGGACCTTACCAATGTCTGTAAGTATCTGAAGGCAAAGTGTCAAGAGAATGGGGCCAGATACTTCTGGCCAAGCAACAGGACAAGAGACAACAGGCAGAAACTGATGCACAGGAAATTCCAGCTGAACGCAGGTAAGAACTTCACTGTGTGAGTGACTGAGCACTGACACAGATTGCCCAGAGAGGTAATGGAGTCTCCTTCCCTGGAGATATTCAACAGTTGTCTGGAACAATCCAGAGTAACATGCTCTTGGGGACCCTATCTAGGCAGGAAGGTTGGAATAGATAACCTCCAGTGATTCTGTTATTTGGCTACAAACGCATAAGGTATCAGGAAAAAGGAGATTCTGTTCACCTGAGTGTTTCTTCTATTTGGGTACAATCTAAATAATACTGAAAATATTGCAGGTAATGATACTAAAAATCCTTTCTAGCTGGCAACTGCTGCACAGATCCTAGGACCAGCTGGGACACTGTGTACGTGGCCACTTTATTTACTTTCTGGATCTTGCAATAGTTCCCAGGGAAAGTGAAAAAAAAACCACAACTGATTTTTTTATTCCGTTGACATTGAATTTATGCAGCCTGCCTCACAGGCTGCAAAGTCTAGACAAAGAAGAATAAGTTTGGACTACAATTCATCTTGCAGGCGTTTACTCTCATGAGAGTATTCCAAGAGCTCTTGTAGTGCGACAAATCCAGAAACAGCATCAAGATACTGGTTGCAGGAAATACAAAGAAACGGCTCAATCAAGAAAAAAACACCCCAAACTAATTTAATTTTCTTCTGCAGTAAAGTAACAGTTTTTGTGGCTCAGGAAAAAGCACAAATACTTTACACCTTGACTATATTTAAAGTTTTCTATATACTTCCACATTTTTAAAAATTTTTTTTAAAACATTTTTTCAAGAAAATTGGGAAAACATGATCTAGATCAAGTTCAGTTAGGCTGGATTAGCATGGTTCCACATGACTGATCAGTACAGACCTGGCCTAATTCCATGTGATAGTTCTGCTACATCTCTAAGAGGATGACAAGAAAGAGTCAACTTATTAAACCTGTAGACAAAACGGAATAAAGAAAAACCAGAAGTGCAAGAGGCAGGATTCAAATCCAGTATTATTGGGGCAAAGTGGAAAAATTGAAAAAAACAGGAAAGAAGCACGTCTGTACCCAGTGCATAAATATAGTAAGGAGAACTTTGAAGCAGGTGTTGTGATTTAGCCCCATGCAACTGCCAAGCCATGCAAGCTCTGTGCAGCCACTCAGTCACTCCCCCCTCACTAGGATCAGGGAGAGAATCAGAGTAAAAGCAAGAAAATCCATGGGTTGAAATAAAGACAAGTTTAACAGAGAAAGCAGAAGTTGCACTCACAGAGCAAAGAAATTAATTCATTGTTTCCCATGGTCATTGCTGGTGTTCAGCCATCTCCAGGAGTGCAGGGCTTGCCCCATCAGGCAGAACAACTACTTGGGAAGACAAACGCCATGACACTGAAAGTCCACCCCTTCTTTCTTCTTTCCCCAGCTTTACATGCTAAGTATGAGGCCATATAGTATGGGATATTCCTGTGCTGAGTTAGGGTCAGCTGCCCTGGTTGTGTCCCTTTCCAACTCCTTGTGCACATCCAGCATCCTCACGATGGAGGTAGTACAAGGAGCAGAAAAGGCCCTGAGGCTGTGCAGGCCCTGCACAGCAGTAACTGAAAAATCTCTGTATTATCAACACTGTTTTCACCACAAATCCAAAATACAGTCCCACACCAGCTGCTATGAAAAAAAATAACTCCACCTCAGCCAAAAACAGCACAGCAAGTAAGAGCACTCAGAGAGAATCCATTGGTGAGTGGAGATGACAGTCTGAGCAGGAGTCAGAGTCAAGCTATTGAGTATAAGGCAAACATGCAGGCTAGAGCACATAAACATGACTGTGCCCCACAGAACACATGGACTTGTCCTTCCTCTCTACTGAGCATCAGCAAAGCTCCGGCTACAGTACTATATCCTCGCCTGGGTGCTGCATTTGAAGAAACAAATGAGCCAACTGGAGCAGGTCCAAAGAGCCGCAGGAAAGAGCAAAATTCAGCAAAACACAACCCATAAATATATATATATATAACTGGGACTAGCTAGCAAAAATGTGGGGAAAAAATGGAAGATAGAGTGGGACAAACAGTGCAAGTGACACCATTCTAGTATTTAAGATGCTTCTGTGATGAAGAAAGAACACTTTTTCTTGTGCCTACAGTGGGCAGGACTGATTACACCACAGCAAGAGTCAACTTAGACATTATGAAAAACTTCCTAACTTCCTAATTAAGAGAGCAGAGGAGGTGTGATATTGCAAATGGAAAGAAAATGAAACAACTGAAAATTGTGGTGGCTTTGGAGTAAAAGACAGTGGGAGAGGTACGTATCTGTAAGCAAAATTTTTCTTCCTCTTCCATAAGGAATGGCTTGGAAATGGTCACTACTCCATTTTATCAAGTAGCTACTTTAAACATCACTTCTAACTGATAAACAAGTAAAAGCCTGGTAAAATGACTGCTTGTGAGGAGAATCTGCTTTCTTGCAACTAAGAATTATACATGGTAGTGGAACAATTGAATATGGCAATGTACTTCTTTTTTCAGCTGGTATTTTTTATTATTTGCACACTTTTACTAAGACACAACAAGATATGACAGTTGCTCCAATTTCTTGTCAAATTCTCTTAGTATTTTCATCTGTAGTAAATGGCAAATGGGGCAAAAGCAATGACAGGTACTCTCCTCACCATATGAGGAGGGGGAGAAAAATTGCATATACAAGTGATCCATCAGTTTAATGCAAAAGAGATTATGGAAGCAGTAGTCACTCAAGAGCAAAGGGATAAGTGATGTTCTCACAAGCCACTACACTAATGGTGAGAGCAAGGGAATGCCTCTGTAATTGCCAAAGAGCAGGATGAGAGAGACCTCTGGAGATTCAGACAGTGCACAGGGCAAAGGAGAAACAGCTCAGCCCTGGCAGAAGGATGACTGCTGACTTAAAAAATCACTGTGTTATTACAGATATCAAACCCATCCTTGCAGCCTTTACTTGCTAAATGCCAGTCCCTGGTTTGTTTAAGACCCCATAAGCCAAATGTATTTCAAAAGCATTGCCTAGGGGAGTAAAGGATCAAGTGTTAAGTTCCCTATATTCCCTCCTCCTCAGCTCATTTGCTGTTTCCAGCTTCCCAATTCAATCCTCATCTGCGAATCCAGAGACAATCCTTACCTGTAGATGTAAGAGCAAAGCATGGATACACACTTCCCAATGCACAGCTCTGACGTCTACAAAACCTAGTCACATCAAGGGAAGAAGTGAGCCACTTCCTTTCCATGCCTTTAGTAGATCTGGCCCAAGAGACAGACCTTTTGCTGCTTCCTTAAAATCTGCCATCCCACATTTGTCTCCACTCTCAGCTGACCTTCACCAATCAGATCACTGCCCTTCCATCGCCAGGGTTCAGCCAGTGCCAAACTGCTTGTGGCCAGCATGCATGAAAATTAAACACATTGATTTAAAGCAACATAAATCTGCTGAAGCCTCATGAACTTACCCACTATGCTCCAAGTACAACTCCACAGGAGGCTGGCACAGCTCATGCCATGCTCCCTTTTAGCCAGTGAAGGCTGGAAATGGTATCTCTGAACTGTGGGCAACTCATTATTATGAGGCATAGCAGAGACACAGATGCCACCACATGCCTTGACCAGCCTCGATTCCCAGAACCAGGGAGCCACTTCACAGACTAGATGGGCCCCCCTGACCTTCATTAATCAGATAGTTAAATACTGCTTTCAGACACTGTTGTGTTTGTGTTTCATATCTCACAGGCTTGGTACACTGCAAAATGGGCACACACTGCTAACAAATGTCTCCCTCATCTGTTAGCTTTTTGGCAGTCCACAATAGGGCACTCTTAATGCAGTTTCATTTCCTTAATTAAATCTTCCCTGAGGTATCATCACAGAGTATTATTTTCCTTTGATTATTTAAAATTTCAGAATAGAGACAATCTCACCCTGCTTTCCTGGGGTAGAAAGTTTCTCCCTTGATTAACCCCCAGAGAAGATGACAGAATTTTTCTTTTTAAGTAAGTAACATTCACTTTTGTTGAATAAACGACATCTAAAAGGCCATATAACAAGGCTTAGAGAATATAAGGGAAAAAGTGAAGCATAGCCAAGTCAAAACCACACAAAATCAATACAAAACCCCCTGTAGTTTCTTGCTATCTCAAACTTGCACAGATTGTTTGCAATTGGGCAGACAGACCCCCAAATCCAACTGCCCTCTAGTGAGTGCAGCACTTTCGTGAATTTTTGAAAAAACAAGGCTTTTCCTAATGTTTATCGTATCTGTAGTCACAGGGTCAAGGAAAAAAAATCTCAGCTTTCCAGCAGTACAATTCCAACCTACACATACTGAAAGCTTTCTGAAAGTCTTGAATCCTGTAAGCACCCTGACCTCATAGGACAAAGTCTCCACATCAAAAGCCTTGAAAATTCCTCCATTGGCAGATTGTCCAGCTCCTGAGTTTTCTACACTTATAGACAGAATTATTATCTGGATATGCGATTATCCTTTGCACTTTCCAGAAGTACCTTACTGTACATAGTTATGTGCAGGTGATTATGAATCAACCATTACTACTTGTGACACCTTCCACTGAACATAATGACATTCAGCCACTCTGTAAAATTAAAGCTATACTCTCCAGGGAGACAGATGCAAACAATGTGAGCAACATACACTTTAAGGAAATGCTAATATGAACTACCAGAGAAATACTGAGCAGAAATTCCAGTCTTGTATTGACACAGACAACCTTACAGTAGATGTGAGATGAGATTTACATACATGTTTTGCTTAAATTTGTATCGAGGCTTCCTTGAGAGAGGGACATAGGGAAATTACAACTTATCTTAAAATAGAGAATGGTTCCTCCCAAGCCCCTCTCCCCACTACAAAGAACCCAGTTACTTCATTGGCACAAGAGGGCTCAATTCTAGACAGCTAAAGTGAGGTGAGACGTACTTAATACAGCAATGGGGAAAAGATCCTCAGAACACCCATCAAAATGAACACGAATCCCCAGTACACTCTGAGAGTCACAATGATCTCAATAAGCAACTTGTGCATGAAAATCCCAAGTAGAACTCATTGAGATTTTCTGCATTTTGGAAGATTTAAATATTTCACCTAATAATAAGGCAAAGTCAAAAATGTCAGAAATGTCAGAAATTACCGTCTCACAAATGGCCACTATCAGACACAAGTCTGTGAAATACAAGGTATAGCAGTGAGCAGTAAATCTTCCAATATCTGTACACCCAAACCCCTATAATATCATACAGATAAGATGAACATGTAGCAACGGTTCACAGATATCAGTGCAATGGACATTTTGTAGCAGCAAAGTGAAGGATCTGAAGAAGAAATTAACAAACTATTCAGGCAATCTCTTACCACTGGCTCAATGAGTAGAGAAAGTAGTTGAAGTGAGTGGCCAGACTTTGTTGCATAAACAAAGTAGTTCAGCCAAGTTAATTATCTAGCAAAAGAAGAGGCAGAGAGCACAATTTAAGAATAAGCAGAATTTTGCAGATTGACAAAGACAAAAATAAGATCAATAGACATTGAAATTACCTGGGATTCAAATAAAACGAAACAGAGGAGAAAAAATGCCCTCACAGCAGAGTTTTAACTTGCAGAAAGCTGATGATATTAAGATTACCATACAAAAAGAGAAAATGTACCAAATCATGGACAAAGATTTTTGTCAAAAGATAAACAGAAAATTACACTCCACAATAATGCAAGAACAGAGATAAATTTGGTCTAATTAAAAAATAGATAAATAAAAAGAATACTACAACTAGGTCCCTGACCAAAATAGTGGTAGTGAAAAGAGAGGAAAGGGAGAATGGGGGTCACATATGAGAAGCTGGATTGTATCCAAATGAGATAGCAGTGGAACAGGATCACACAAGATGCCCAGATCTACAACAAAAGACACGAAGCTGTGCATTAGAGGTTTGGAGTTAGAAGACAATTAGTCTGGGATGTAATGTGAAAGGAGTATCCCAAAAATAGGAGTGCACAGTATAATGGTGACAAATCAGGAGCAGGACAGTATACAGGTACCAAAGATGAAGGCAGAGGAGAAAATTAAGAGAAGATTNATCAAGAGAAAGCAGTAGTAATCAGGTTCCCAATATCCTAAAGAAAGTGATTCTTAATGCAACAGCTAGTTGAGCTGAGAAAGTAATTTTCAAATACAATGGAGGTACAGATAGGTTCAAAGGAAAGCAGAGGAGATTTCATGGAGCAGATCTCTGTTGAAAGGTACTAAATCCACAGAAACATAAGCAGTTAAAAAAGTTTCTAAGCAGCAAATGGTTGGGATAAGGTTAAAGAAATAATACAGAAAAATGTTTTTTCTCATAGCAGAAAAAAATCCCTGCAAAACACCATTTCCATTGCCTTAGTAAATCTAGGCCAAAGGTTTTTACCCTTAGGCCTTCACATCTGTTCACAGTCCACCCAGGTGATGATGTCACAAACACTTTAAGCCAGCAAAAACCAACACTTCCACTTGCCTTCCTCCCACTTCTTATTCCCATGCTTTGCTGGGTGTTTTCTTGCATTGCCATAAGCCCTCACAGAACAGCCAAGCAGACCTCACTCTGGGTTAAAAGCACACAGCATAAAATAACTTGCTACTTCTAACCCGGGCCAATTCCCTCACACAGCTCTCCATGTAGGCACACAAATGCATGTCCTGACCCATGGGAGTGACTAACATGCAGAAAAGAGTGACTATAGAAGCAGAGAAGGATGTACTGGGATTATTTAGCCTGGAGAAGTAAAGGCTCAAAGAGGATCTTATCAATAAGCATAAATAGGTGGTGGGATGGAGTGAGGCAGACTGAGCAAGGCTCTTCTCAGTGGTGACCAGTGATAGGACCAGAGGCAATGGGCACAGACTGAAATACAGAAAATTCCCTTTAAGAAAACTAACATTAACTAAGAAAGAAAAAAGCCCCAGACAACTGTGAGGCCTGAAGAATGCAGGTTACACAGATATTTGGATGGCAGATTTGACACAACATTCCTGTAGGAGATCACATCCCTGCCAGAAGAGCATTATCAACCCTGAAAATTTTGGGTTGATAAGCTGAAAATGGCTTATTATTTGTAGCAGAGCATGACCAGGATCTCTGAAATACTCTCGTTTTTGTCCATGGACAGCAGAACACCTCTAAGGAAAGGGAAAGACTGTCTCAAAATATTTTTTTCTACATATATACTTGGCTATCCGTACTCAGCCTAGAAAAAGACTAAGCACACTGTTAAAGCCTCTGCTAATTCACTTTTGCTTCATTTAGTCAACAGACTAAAAGTTTGACACCTCCAAGTTCTGTCCAGCTAACAGAGCACTTCAAGATTAGTTCTGCCTCCTACTATGTGAGCACTTTGACCAGGGAACCAGTGGCACAGCAGAGATACCCTTCAATCCACTGTCCAGCAGAAGAGGTACCAGCCAGGGGAAGACTGAAAGGCAATTATACACACAAGATACAAGGCAAGTGCTAGCATACAAGCACAAGAAATTTTTTTAACAGAATCAGAAATTATCTCAGGATAGTAAAAAAATCCATTAACTGTCTCTTTCTTCATCTTAGGAGAATGCTATTGTTGAGCAGCATGCTCTGAACAAGGAACTGCTCCACTGTCAAACAAATGCACTGTCACACTAAAGAAATGCATTTTCCACATTCATCTTTTGCCAAACTAAACAACTGGAGGATGGTTTTCAACACAGCAGAGCAACCCACAAGGCAAACAGTGAAGGTGTTTGAAGGAATAAGCCAAATCACCACAAAAGTGTAAGACTTTAATTGAAGCTATCATTTTTCTATCCATTGTACTGGTTTGACTGCCACAAGAGAAGTGAAGCCAAAATGGGATATCTATCTCCTTAATGAGGACCACTTTCAAACAATTTGGTGAGAGAGTTTGCCTTTGCTATACCCTAAGATAGCCCCACTATGTCAAAATACAGTCATTTTGCAAACAAAAATAAGAAGGCCCCAAGACCACTGAAACCAGGAGGGCCCAAACACCAGCACTGTACTTAGTTTGCACCAGATGCTTGAAAGCCCAAACACAGGCCCAAACAGCTATAAAAAAGGTGTTTGTGAGGTGGAAGGAAGTAGAGATAATAATAAAAAAAAACCTGCTCCCAGCAGAGTCAGGAGTGAAAAAATCAGAAACTTTTTTTTTTCTTTAGCAGAAGATTTGAATCTAAACTGGGAAAATTGAATTCAAAAAGGGAGCAGGAATCTCGTTCAAGGTGATCTTGTCAAGCCAAAAAGCAACTGTGTATGTTTGGGGGACAGGTTTCCCTCACTGATTTGTTTTTATTTTCCAGTGCACAAGTATTAGAAAACTGCAAACTGAGAAATCTGTGTGGTCTCCGTCCCACATAAATATGCAGTGAATATATCCACAGTTATTTTAAGACCTCATGGGCCAAATGCACCCCTAGTGCAAGATCAGTGACTTAAATGAACTTGGCATAAGCAGAGATGGGCCTCAGGCTTCCATGAAGTAAACACAACAATACAGCACTTTAACAATGTGCACTGGAGATGGGAGATAATTTTCAAGAAATGGCAGAGTAGGTCAAGTCTCATTCTCTGCATTGTGGGAAATCGAAGCATTTTGAAGTTTTCTTCACGGCTGAAACAACAACAACCACAACATTGCCCCACCTCCATGTCTGATCTCTCCCAACTGGATCTGATCATTAAAAAAGGCTGCAGGGCTCCAGATCCTCTGAACAGTTACCAGCTGCAGTACAATCACATTCTCATGAGGAACATTTTGATTCTGTTTAAAACAGCAATTTTTTTTGACAGAAAACTGTTCCACTGGAAATTTTTTTATGCAGCTTCACTATTTAATATGCCTCCCCTCCTCCCACACATGCATGCTCCAGAACTACTTCATGAAGATAATTATACTGCATGTTCGCAGGGTATTGGATTTGTTCCTGCCAGGTCACCTGTCTTCACTGAGAGTGAGAGACTCCAAAGAAAGGAGTCATCAAAACAAGGGTGATGCAATGTCTATACATTAATGACACATATTCCCAAAAAATACCTGAAAATAAAAATACATGGAGTTTTGGGGGGATTGGGGGTGGGGGAGTGCTTAAGAGGCTTGGTAGCCTCATGGTAGCTCACATGGTGACAAATTCAGCTCTTTACTCAAGCAACTCTCTATCAAAAAATGAGCATCGTAATTATATCATCAATTTTGATCAACAGCTCATGATTTGCTTGTGATTTGTGGGGTCTCTAGTTTCCAGCAAATAATCCACCAGTGCTGCACAGATCTAAGCGCTACTTCCATCTCCATCTCTTCCCTGTGACTCAGCATTCAGCAGGGCTGTCAAGAGCTGGTCCAAGCTCCTGAACCACACCTGAGGCTGGGCAAGCTCAGCAGGACAACACTGCAGAGACACAAACTACAGCAAGAGGAGGAACATCAGGATAGGTTAGCAGTCTGAAAAAGTCTTCTCAACGCTAGCCCTCTCTGCTCTAAAATAGGAGTATTTTTTTTCTTCCATCGCAATTACATAAAAATGGTTCATTATGCAGAAGACTTGCTACCTCCAGCAGATGCAGAATTTGCCTGCAGACTTAGGCTGAAAGAGTTTTTTACCTCCTGCTTCCTTTAAAAACCTGTGTGTGGGGAAACAAGGAAACAAAAAAAACAAAAAACATTAAAAGCTCCTAGAGAGTGCAAACTTCTTTTATTCATTCACAATGAACTGCAGTTTTAACTATGTTCCTCTAATGAGGAATCCTCAATTAGCATGAAGTCCAACTGAGACCTCTGCAGCTACAAAGACACATTCCCACTCTACCATTATCAGAATCCATTAACAGAGAATCAAGGAGAGTGGTTGTGGAAGGACAATGGCTTTGGCTGAGTGGTGCACCTGGAAAGCATTTCTCAGACTCAAACTTAGAGGTGAGCCCAACAATTTTCTAGGCTCTGATCCAATGTCCTCGGAGGTTACCACATATGATACATAGCTTATCAAAGCTCTGACTGAATTACATCAGTATCATATTACATGGGAATTCGTATTTGAAAGCTTTCATATTCACCACTAGCTACCAGGATTCTACTGAAAAAAACAACTGCATAAAACAAGCCAATTGAACATAAAAATTCCCTGTGGATGCATCACTGAGGCATGAATAAAAGCAGTTCAGAAGACTATGACTGAACATACATATTCTGAGCTAGATCAAAAGAATGGGGTTTACACAAAATTTAGGCATTGATGTTGAAAATTATACTCACTGCTGCTCAGTCCTGCTCTCAGCATAAGAGGATTCAGGAACCTTGTGTTCTGCTCCTGTGCATTGCAGAACCACCAGTCTTGACAACCCATGCGCTACTCTGCTTATAAAACACTGGAACCAGCTCTTGCTCTCTGGCTCAATGAATCTTCAGATCTTTCATGGAGACCATATAAACTTTGGCCAGATGCATGTAAAGCATGTCCCATACTCACACACACTTAGAGTTCCCTGCCTATTAGGACACATTCCTGGAAAGTCACCGATCTAGGTCCTAGATCTAAATCAGGTACAAGGGAAATAGTAACACCCTTCCCGGGGAGAACAGCTCCTCCCTGAACACCACTCCTTACCCAACACACCCGTTCTGGAGTGCCTGCTTTTGAGGAGCTGCCTCCCTTCAGGCACTGTTAACCAATTTTGCACTTAATCCAGGGCACAATGACACTGAGGGGGCAGAGATGCAGCAAACTACTTTTGCCTTCATTCAGCCCTGAGGGCAGCAGAGCACTGCACATAAACCAGTCGCACGCAGCCAGCTCAAGATAATCTGTCATGCCTCTTTTCGGTGCAGCACTGCACGAAACATGGCTATAGTATCCTGCATACCAGCTAGTAAGCTCATGATATGCCATGTACACTTAATAGCTTAGATATTAATTTGCTTAAGGCCATCTTATCACTTTTAATTTCAGTATGTGGATGTCCCCTCTCATGGTCCCACAAGGATTATTTGGATTAGCAATGCTGTATTCATATTCTTTATGGTCCAGGTAGCTAAAGCAGATGAACTGGGTTTTCAGTGAGTTATTAGAAGGCCATCAAGTAGACTGATCTCCTGGTCACCTCTCAGACATTGTCAGAAGGTCACAAGTCAGCCAAGAATATAATTCATGATGACCCTTCCTGAGCTGCCAGATAATTCAATGTTAAATCAGACTCCTCCTCAAACACCCTATTTTACATCTTCCCCTCGCTGAGCCACCTTGACAGCCCATCTCAGGTAAACCCTGAGCCTACTACCACTGCCACCACTTATGCACCAGCTTTCCTAAGGCACCTTGTCTCTCTAAGGTCACTCAGACTCCCTTATCAGGAAACATAACATATGCACACACAACACTGGCAGAATTAGGCTGGGAAAAAATAGGTCAAACCAGGCATATCTTTAATTTGAATACCAAACCTCAGAATCGTGTTTTCCCAACAAATAATTCATATACATGCGCACAAAATCCACATTTTATAACCATTAGAAAATCATTCTTATATGAACTAGGCAACCAAGGTATTTTACAGAAGCAGAGGCTCTACTAGAAACATTTCTCTTCCTGCTCCAGAGGTTTAAATATACAACCTCTCCACTGCAGCCCCACATAATCCTTTTGGTGTAATCAAGCAACTTCTTTCTCTGCTATCTTTTGGGAAAATTTTATTCATTTCCACCCAGAGCCTTAGACCTTTTTTAGGGTGTCATAGGTTGGCATTGCTCAATAGAACCAATGAAGTCGCTATGCTTTTTGTAAAGGCACATTCTTAAGACAGAAAAAAAAGCAGAGGGGAACTCACTTCACTTCTGGCCTTGGAAGGAGGTGGCGAGCCTGGGCCAAATGGGGTATGGGTCCACCTGCTCAGCCCCCAGGGTGGCTGGGCCTGGGGTGATCTGATCTCTTTGGCCCAGCTAACATCTTCATGTTTCTGGAAGGGAGGTGAGGAGGGCTACCGAGCCTCTCACCGGGAAGATCGCCGGGCCCCGAGGCCAGGAAGGACTCCAAGGCCAGAAACAACTCAGAGAGTGGCCACATGGCCAGAGATCACAGCAGCCAAGACGGTGCCAAACAGCCACAGCCCCTCTCACATGTCTCACAACGAACTCTATCTCCTCAGCTACTTAAAATCAACTTTACTGCAGGTAAAAAAGGACAAAAACATCGGCTGCAGTTTTTATTTCTCTCAGTTTCAACACGTCAGGGGGACGAGGCTGATATGATGCTAACAGATACCATGTGGCAAGAAGAAAAATACAGCAAGTTACATTCCCAATACAGAACTCGGATCAGATTAACCTTTCAACATTGTAAGACTCTATAAAAACTGTCTCAATCAATGATAAAATTTAACTCTTGAGGTCAGTAAGAAAGAAGTTTGATTTTAAATTGAAGGATTGAAGAGAATGTTTTGAACTTAGATTTAAGTTCTTTTGTAAAGATATATGTAGTTGATATATCAGACTTTATTTTCTCTGTGACATACAGAAATGTATTGGGGAAAATAGAAATTTTTAATACAACTATGAGTTGGAATATTAATAGTTGAAATAAATGGATATTACTGTAATTTAAGGAGAAATTTAAAGAGAAATGAGAGAAATGAAAAAGATAGTAAAGAGACCTCTTGTTTTAGAGATAAATGAAAAAACCTGTTGTATACTGAAGTAGCTCATTCTTAAAAATAACACCCCAATAGTTGATGTAGTTTATAAAAGCAGTTGTATAAAAGCTACATAACAAGAGAAATACTTTGCCACTTTAAAATAATTTCATTTCCGGGCGGTTATTTTCATTTGTGACAAAGCCTCCATAAAGTCTCCATAGCACAACAAGAGAAACTCTTCTCCCCAGATGAATTGAAGTTAAGACTGTTTTTAAAGGTAGTAAAGTGACAAAATGCTTTATCTTTGCATTGTCAGTGAAAAAAGAAAAAGGTTGCCTGGAATTTTGTTCTGATTATTTCATTATTATTATTTTTCTCCTTTAGCTCAGTTAATAAAGTTTTCTTTGTATGTTTTCAAGATTGAATCTGCTTTACTTTCTTTCCTTTTAATCCTATCTCACAACAAAAAATAAACCCCCGAACATTAATTGGTGTGTTGGCCGGGAAAGACCAAATTAATCCCACGACATAGGGGTTTTTTGAAAGATGGTGATGATGCAGGATTGAAACATCCATGTAGGGAGCCTGGCTTGAGTCACTACCCATATCCCACACTTCAAAATGTCACCTTTGCAGATGGTGGGGGTCAGGAAAGGGAAAAAGGGAAAGGAGGCATAAGGGTAGCCTGTCCCTTTCTAGAAGTTCTGCAGCAACTTCCCTGGGCTTCTGATGATCTTCCAAGATGGATAAGACGATACACCTGACATGTGTATGTAAAAAAAAAAAAAAATATCATGTGGCTCCAACAAGCAAGTCAAACAGCTGCTCCATAGATTTCTTTCTAGAAGATGGTGTCTTTTTCCACCCTACTGTAGGCTCCACCTCTAGAAAAACCTCAATAACTCAATTGGCAAGTTGAACACACAGAGGCACCCAGAACATTTTACCACATATTTGCTGCATTTCCTGCTTGCAATTTTTTTTCCACACCCCAGACTTTTTCATTCCCTGCCCAGGAACAGTAAAACCTAATTTGTAAATTGCCCTAAGCATTTCATGATAAGCAAGTACTCTCTCTGCATCATGCAAAAGATAGCAATATTTAAGGACTCAGAGAACTACAATTAGGTGATACATGTTTTTAATTAAATTCCCCCATATAATTTTTCAAATACACATACTAAGGCATTAGCTACATCATTTTATTGGGTATGAAGAATTAGTCTGAGTTAATAAACATGTTTTAATTGTCTGAAACATAAAATTGCATGACCAATGCTAGCCATGCAATAAACTGCATTGCGAAGAACACTACTTTGCAATCACTTGGTTCCTGAGCAGGAGGAAGGTTAAAGGGGGAGAACAGACTATCAAAGAGAATGAAAACATACATGCAGAGAGGGAGTCTTTGAAAATCTGCAAAGAGGATTCTTTGAGAGTGACAGTTCTGAGGAGCATGAAAGAATAAGGCAAAGTCAAATTTCAAGAGTGGGTAATGTTCTACTCCAGTATGCAGTTTCCTGACCAACATAAGAACTGCTGCCTTTAGTCAGGTGAGAAATCTTATTCTTTAATGGGAGTTTTGTTCACATTAAACCTGGTTAATTTCACACACAAAGCAAAATCCTTAAGGAACATTAAGAAGTGGAAACAAAAAGGAAGGTAAATCAGGTAGCCTGACTCTAATAAACCACCAAAGTGTTCACTCTTGGAAAGGGGTCTACCACAGCACCATGTGTCTCTATACTGAAATAGTCTTCTAGCCTAAGAAGTGGAGGAGAAAATACAGTTCAGTTCATTAGTCCTTAATATCTGGTCTGGGTAGTAACATCTGTAGCTTTTTCTGCTTTAGCCTGCTGCTTGACTAATGAGAAAAAAATGTCAGTGCTTCACACTGGCACTGCACACAGCTAGCATCACTATGACACTCAGTTTTGTAAAAAAATAAAACAAATAAATAAGTCACCAGAAGCCTCGCCTATGCCTTCTGCCTTTCATCAAGAAAAGTTCCAAATAACTTTAGAAGGAGCATTGCTCATTCTTAAACCAAGCTCAGTTATGTTTTATCTCAGCATCATGGCTTGCCAGTAACTCAGGGTACGTATGTAATGTTACTGAATCAGGACCTGGCTACCACTTGAGAGCATGGTGCAGTCAAATTTGGCAGCTTAAGAGTTCATGGAAAGACCTTATTTCTTATCTCTACACAGCTTTCACAGGCCTGTAACTAAGGATAGGAGACAGCCTAATAGCTACTGGGCATTCCATGAATCTTGAACAGCATCATCTTGGAAATGTGTGTCCTGGCCCTAAGATTAAATATCTCATCTGCTTATCCCACTTTTCATGGTTAAGCATGTGGCAACTAAACTTTGCTATTTAAATTAAGATGCAGCTTCAGAGAGTAAATCTGGTATTTTCTTTTTCTTCTTAAGGCAACCATGCAGTCACACACGAAACATATCTCATTGAAGAAAAGTGCATTTTTTTTTTTTAATTAAAAATCCTAGGGCCTCTCACATGTTTTTTTTAACACGTAATTAAAGACAACTGACAACTCAACACTTGATGGATGTTCTGCATTAAAATGTGAATCCTAAATTTAAATTTTCCTGAAGTTGCATTAAGACCTTGGAATAAGATAGTATCTCCTACTTTAAATGACACTATCATTCTTGAAAGCGCCCTAATTTCAAAAGAAAAGCAGCAAGTTGCCCAGCTTGGGACATCAGATGCTCACATGCATCCCAGTAGTTTATCAAGCATTTACAAGAGTGCCCAGATGCCCAGAGAGGTAGTCCCACACACCTAAGCTGTTGCATCCAGCTGGAAGGACTGCAGTTCAAACAGTTTAGGAAGTGCCTTATAACAGGCATACAGTTTACATGCACAGCTAGATTATCCCCAACTTCATGGCTTTGTACCTAGCTTAGCTAAATCCGTACAACATGTAATCTACATGCTGCCAAAGAGACAGACTTTGGCTGGATAGTTTGTTTTGGGGAGTAATAAAAGTCACAGCAGCTCCTAAGATTCAGAGAGCACTCCTTTACCCAACCCTGGTCCATATAACCAGCACTCTAGCATTTCACCAGCACACAGCAAATAATAACTTGTTTGACCATCACAAATTTCCCACTGTCTCTTGCTCTCCTTCTACTCTTGGGAAAAGCAGACAATTTCCTGTTCCATCTCTTCTGCTTACACATGTTTCAGAGAGTTATTTCTAGCCAATCCTCCTCTCTGTATACAGTGAGTAGTACAACATCAGATCTTCCCCAGCTTGCAGGATGCCATCCTAAATTTTACCTAGAGATGTGTGAAAGCATTTTGTTGGTGCCAGAAGTACAGCAGGCACCTGCTTCCTTTAAAAAACAGGTCTGCTGAACCACACATTTCAGGACTTGAGGAACCTGATTTGGTAATTGAAGATGCACATGGCACATGTTTTCCTATTAAATATAAAAATTAATTATACCACATGACATATTTCAGTCCTGGTGTTCAAGAGTTCATTAACAAAACTCCTTCAAAAGGTGCTAATAGAAACAAATGCCTTTAACATCACAGTCTTCCCAGATGTCTCCTGCTATGGAGAGGGATGGCAAATCACTCTGTCAGTCATCTCTAAATTCCATATTGACTACATTGAAGCAATTAGCCATTTATTTACAGAGCATGTTTCATTTTAAACGTAAGTGACTCAGTCCAAGAGATACTCTATACTCTATTGCTATTTAATGGGTTAAAAACTCTCAAATTTAAATGAATTTTAATTCTGAGAGAAATACTTGCCTTTTTGATTTTGCCTCCAGACATTGGCTGGGAATTTTAATTCAGGCTTGAAACCAAACAAACATTGGTGTTCTACAAGCATCTGCAAAGAAATATAAAAATATCTGGAAAGTGTGAAAGAGCAAGCCTGTTTTGCTAAATGCATAAAATGAAACCTCAGCGTAGATCTCAATAATAGGTTTCCTGACTGCTGTGCACACTCTCTCTCCCACATACCTTCTGCTCTGCAGCAAGGGAACACTGCCTGCACTGCTTGCTGCGTCCTTGGAGAACTTGGCAATACAATGGAACACAGTGATTCCCTGGGGAACATGGCGCTGATCACCAACTTTGTTATTTCAATCACAAGTACCAGGGTTTCCCCCTGTCTTAAGGTCTCAAAGAAACAGCTTGCTTTATCACTCCACCCCAGCTCCCAAGCCATCTCACAGTGTTCCTGCATTATAGGTAATGTTCTGGACAAAAGAGTGAGGAGCTGAGATCAAGCTTCTGAACTCATGAAAAATGAGGGTGACATTGTAAGTGGAAAGTTGGGGGAAGGAGAGTCCTGAGAAGTTGACAGTGGTTTCTGTTGCTGCCACCACTGGAGGGGGAGGACAAATGGGAGCTGCAACAGGTACTGCAGCAAGGGAACCCCGCTTTGGGCTCAGCTGCTGCTCTGCTTCAACCCAGCTCCTCCCTGTTGCAAAACAGTAAGCAGTCCATGGCCAGACACTTGGTTCCAGCAGTCTGCTGCCAGGACAACAACCAATTTCACCTGTAGTTTGGTACCAGTCTTTCTTGTCCATTTTCCACAAACATCTGAGATTGAGGACACCATCTCCAGTCCAGTGCCTACTAAGGAGCCCTGCCTGAAGAACCTAAATTCCCTACTTCAGTGCTAATGATGGGATACCCTAGGCAGACATAGCTGATCAAAAAAGGCCAAGACTGACTCACAATCCCATTACACGGCTGCCTAGCCACCATTCATTAACTGTAAGGAAAATGACCCTGGGCTCCCTGCATCAAAGAACCTTGCCATTTCTTCTTAATTAATTCTAATCATCTTGCTGGCCTCAAATCTAAGCTGGAAAAAATCAACTAAAGTAGGTGGCATTTTATCTTGTCCTTTGCTACTGGCAGCACTTTTTTCTGAGTTGCACAACCCCCACCCTTCTGAGATTACCAGAAGAAAACAAAGTATTACTGTGTTTTAGCACAAATATGTAAGTACATAAGATATAGTCTGTTTTAAGCTTTATTAGAATTAATGGTCATGATATCTAAGGCAAATAGAAATATACTTCTAAGGAATTAAACCAAACGCCTGCAGTATTTGCCATTCCGCTACTGCAGAATCACAACAGCACAAGAAATGTTACAAGAGAAGTGGGTAAAAAAAGCCTTAAACAGAAGCAAAACTGACTCATCTCCTTATTGCCAAAACTGAGAAAGCTGCTGAGTATAAACAAACAACAGACATCCTGAAGAAAAGGGGGTGTCACAATTCCTTTTCCTGCTAATAGGCAGATACACAAACCCGTAGAGGGAGGATCATCCTCAAGCTAATGCAAGCAAATCTGAGGGAAATGGCCAACGCTACAGCAACATTCCCAGCATCACAGGTGCCACTGGAGGCAAGGGAGCATCTGAGGTGATGGTGACTCCCAGTGCAATGATGGTTCATAGCTGTATCTGCTGGAAAGCTGTGGCAGCTGCAGGCATGATCCACTCACGTAAGCCACATGTATATATTGATACCCAGCTGAACTGTTTGGGCCAGTATTCACAGAGGCGTAACTTTGGCTTAGGCTGGCAAGCACCCCATCTACAGAACAGGAGGGAGAGTGAGCCAGAGCACTTGTTTAAAGCTTAAGTTCTCCTACCTATCTCTAGAGGCCCACAAAGACTATTATGTATACATACTGAAGCCTGGCTTTGTGGGTACCCCTAACCTTGGAGAAAACTACACAGGGAAAGACAGAGGACCACAGAGATATTTAGAAAGATCAAAAGTCATAATGAAGACAAGCTATGTTCTCTGGCAAAATCATCACAAACTAAGATATTTCAGAATAATTGCTTTTTTTAATTACTGGAAGCCCTTCTTTTGAACTTTGCAACTGGTGTGGAAATTAGGAGGCTATTTTGCTGGGTATTTTTTACAAGCATCTTTCAGAGACAAAACCACAGGGGCAACCTTAATGCCTGTATCCACAAGGCAGATCCAACAGCTTTAAAACACCTATCCCAAACTATCCTCTTTTTTAGAGCAGCACCTGGCCCAATACCAACTGTTGAACACCTTCACTCTCACAGCTTGAATCCTCCACAACACCATGGCTGCATCTTTTGCAGTATTTCAAAAGGCAGCTAATAAGCTAAATTTCGCTCTCACTATTTTTCGAAGTCACTGCATTGTTCATAAGAAAACTATTCAAAAGGAGACAAGGAGAAGGATTTAGCACTACCTTGAATGAACGCTACTTAGCATCTGACACAGCACATGCAACACTCCACAAAGCTTCACAGGGATTATCTCACAATGGCAAAGAATGCAAGATCACGTGCCATATACACGAAACACAAAGACACTGAAAAATGCACTTTAGTAACAATTCTTAGACAGTAATTTATTGGAAAACAGTAACATATTGCTTATTAGAATACACTTAAAATACTGAGCATATGGATTTGGGATGAACTCTTTGGGATGTTCTGAGCACGTAAACACAGTTTGCTTTCTAATAAATCACCATCACATTCAGATATTGATAGTTCCTGATAAAGTCACTGAGTGGATCGGTTCATCCTCTGGTTACAAATGAGTAAGCTGATTGTTACTAAAAGTTTAGGAGTCCAAAGCTCAGGTCACATTAAGTCAGAAACACATCAGAGATAGTATCAGACAAGTGACAAAACATGTCATCCACCCTGAACTCATATACTGCTGGCTGCTCACAAGAGCTGGCCATCTGACCAACGACTCTTTGTTCTGAGCTAAATCCCTGCTCACCCTCCTGAAACAGACAAGTAAACAGACCCTACATTTCCTGTGTAGGAACACATACTCTTTTCCCCTGTACTAGACTGAGACTGCATTGACAGGATGAGTGGTGTGGGTTGACTAAGCGTGTGCTGCCTTTTACATCTACTTCTGGTTCCAGCATGAAAATCAACATTGCACCTGTGCTGTCCAAACTGGGTGTGCACTTCAGAGACAGGCAGAAGGGAAGCAGAGAGAGCAGCCAAGATACATACCGCACTCCACTTCTTCACAAAACACACGTACTACACAGAGAAATGACAATCCCTTCTTAGTGGAAAATCCAAATTTTCAAAACAAATCCCCAAGCCAAAATGAATTAGTGTAATAACTGCAATCCTCATATGAGCACTAATCAGAAAGGAACAGCTGACCACCTGCTATGTGTCACCACCGGCAGAGCTGCACCCTGCACCTAATTGCTGCCCTGTTCAGACAGGGCTAGATGCCCCACAGAACGCAACAGTGGTGCTGGAAAACACAGGGACAGGAGCACAGCCTGTCTGACTGTTGTACAGTCTCACTACGCACTTCTGCTGAGTGCAGCATATTAAAAAAAAAAAAAAAGCACTACTGCAGCTCCAAACAGCAGGATGCAAAAATCTAAACCCAGGCCGAGTAATTTCTTTTGCAACTACAGAGAAACACACGAGAAATGATGCAAGAGAGAATAAAATGAATTGTACTGCCCCTGTTAGTACAAACCATTATCTATGCAGGCTGCAAAACGAGAAACGCAGCATTTGACAATGCTACAAGCTAGGGCAATGTTCTTAACATACTTATAAGTTATTTTATTTAATTGGTAAACAAAAAAATGGAGTTACATAATAACACAAGGTAATAATCAAAATATGAAATCACAAGATTGGCTTACAGCAACAGAGCACGGGGGGGGG
>VZTB01017141.1:966-21000 GCA_013397245.1 Thryothorus ludovicianus | reverse complement strand
CTACCAGCTCCAACCCGCCTCGCACTTCTGCGCTGTGAGCCGACGCCACCCGCCCCCGCCCCACCACCCGCACCCGGGGCCGGGGCAGCAGCTCCTCGTACCTGGACAATGCCGGCCTGGGCACAGCTCATGCTCCCCCGGCGTCGGCAAGTCTCACATCCCACACGTGCACGTCAGTCGGCAGGGAGGGAGAGCGGGCAGGGTGCCAGCGTGTTAGCCCCCGCCGAGCCGCACCATAGTCCAGTACTGGCTGATACGCCCCGCAGCAACACTGCGCTCCCTCCTCCTCTTCCTCCGCCCCACCAGCCTCCTCCCACCTCGCCGCCTGTCGCTGGGTACCGGCCGCCTGGAGCCACCCACACGCCGCGGCGGGCGCCCGGCAGCGCCGCCCGGCCCGGTCCGGCCCGCCCTTCAGTGCCTCTCCTGCCCGCGCGACGCTCTCCCACGCCGCCTCCTGCCGAGACCGCCTGCCGGTCGCCCGCTCTCCTCTTGCACCATCCTCCCCCTCACAGCATCCCGGCTCTTCTCAGCGGATCCCACGGGGACATCACCGCACACAACCCAGCTCATCACACATCGGGCATGGAGGCGAAAAAAATCAACGTGTTCTCTTCTTTGCCCCTTGAAGTCGGGGATGGTGCCCTCACACCAATTGCTCACCAGTGCCAGAGCCCCCGGGGTGATCATTAAAGCCTTTTCTCCGCTCAATTCAACAAGAGCTTGGGCGGCACTACTGCCCTAGCAGCTGTCTCCTGCCCTAGGGAACATGCACATTTTATGACCGTTATCTCCAGCCTCTCCTCCTGGATGAGGGTTTATGACTTTAAACCCCTGGACAAAGGAAGTCACAGTACCACAGCTGTGAAAAGAGCAAGTTTCAAAATGCAGATCAGGATGGGGACAGAGGTGCTTTACACTCATTCCTCCCACAGGTCTTGCAAATTGGTTCACCGAAAACAGCCCCCCAGCTGCTGGAACTGCAGGAAACTACAGCTTCCAGCAGCAACTTGCTGTGTCTGCATCCACCGGCGAAAAGGGCTGAAGAACAGCTCTTCCTGTCAGCTGGCAGGGTGAGAAGACAAAACAGTCCTGCAGGGGCTCACTTACCCCCTCACCTCAATTTTCTACATAAAAGGTTTTTTAAAATAGCACTTTTTAAAAATCATCCTGTTGGAGTGGATTCACACCCTCCCACTACTAAATACATGAATTTTTCAAGACTCCTCTGGATCTTAATTTGTATCCCAAAGCAAA
Organism: Thryothorus ludovicianus; assembly: GCA_013397245.1. NCBI lineage: Eukaryota > Metazoa > Chordata > Aves > Passeriformes > Certhiidae > Thryothorus > Thryothorus ludovicianus. Next base: position 19,746 of record VZTB01017141.1, on the reverse strand, counting down.
AACATGTTGGTAAAAGCCACAAATGTGTCCAGTAACTTCACAAATGAAGCTAAGTTTGTTTCTAAAACCTTCTTTGCGATCTCCCCTCTTACAAGTTTATTTGGATCTAACACTTACTGTGCTTGGTATCAGTGCAAGAAATACTCATTTTAATTTGCTAACCAATTCACTCTAAAATACTTTCAGACACCTTGTGGCCTTGAGTTTCCTCCTGATCATCCCATTTTCTTTCTCAAAGAGATGAAACAGGAGAAATTGGAATCCTGTATAAGCAGAAACCGCAGAAGGAAAATCAAATTGGATTTGGGGAAAAGAATTGCTTGGTATTTTATAACATTAGTGAAAGATTAAATATACTAACAATCAGAATTGCCCCCACACAATACCAGTAAGTGAGCTAATTTCCTGTGCATTGAGAGTGGGAAGAAACCGGTGCCCATCATCAAAAAGCAGCTCCAGCTTTTCCCCAGGAGCAAGGCAGATCAAAAGGCTTACCAGGTCATGAAGGCCAAATGAGCAAATTAGCATCTCAGGAGAGTCTTCTGCAGGTGTTTGAGAAATTCAGGTGATGTTTGGGCAAGCACACTGGCTCTCCTCATCCTGCAAAGCCATCCACTGATCATAGATTGTAGTGAACCATGATAATAAAATCCTGCAGGAGGCCTCCAAATAGATATTTTCCTCCTTGTTTTAAGTCTTTATATCAACATTTACACTTGAACTGCCTGTAGCAGGCATGTGCTTTTGCCTTTGCACTTTGAAAGCCTAAATAGGAAAGAAAAAAAATAGAGATGAGGGAGAGAGTCAGAGGAATGAAAAGGTGAAGTTTGCCCAAAGTTCACGCAGTAATTTTCTGGAACAGAGTAGTGAACTGGTTTAAGCCTCCTCACACTTGATTCATTGCTCCCTCAGAGCTTTTACCCAGCTCCTTCTGCTCATCTGGGTTACTGGTGTAATTCTACACCGTGTTTTAAAATGAGACATGTTTCTCATCTCCAAGGGTAGACACATATGTTGCTTTTATCAAAAACATTGTTAGCAAAACGAGGAAAACCTGATGAATGCTCATGTTTCAAACCGTCTAAATCCAGCAATTCAAACGTCAAGCTTGGTTATGAATTTTAGAGGCAGCTTAACATTATGTGTGTGCAATGAAGAGTCAGAACCACCATGAATACATTTCAGGGCCATGAGATATGAAGCATGAAACCTTGTCATGCGCTGTAGAACTGGGGAGAGGAACTCCTTTAGGGGGACAGAGTACATGCTTTCCTCTTTAGCAGCTACCACCCCAGCTTTCCTTTAAGACTGAAAAGAACATCCTGAATCTCCTATAAGAGAAGAGGACATTTTGCCCTGCTGTTCCTCAAAGGAATGAAATTAAACATATTGAAAATACAGTGGTTTGCATTGTAACTTTTAATTTTACTGGAAAAAGAGGGGAGTTGCATAATGCATAAGGAGCTTTAAAATTAGACTAAACTTTGGCAGTTCAGATTCCTATCTATAGAATAAACAAACCTCTGAATTTCGTATGCCTATCTTTTATACACTCCCCAACCTCCCACAGACTAAGCAAAACAGCACATTTTGCTGTCCCACAGGCTTGCTGACAAGCCCTGGTGTCTTTTCAGACGTAAGCTAAGCTCTATTCATGCCTCAGGACAGGTCTGCAGGCAGTACAAGATGAAGATAATTTGGGTAGAAAGTGACCAAGATGCATGTCTATTTTGCAGGAAAATTTGCACAATTTTGACAGCCAGAGAATAGTCCTGCAAAAGCACGAAATGGAAGCAAGAAAATTTTGACTTGGAGAGGGCATGCAAAAAGTGAGAGGAAGCAATCAGGTCTTTCCCTACCACATACTTGTGAGGTACATAGACACAATCTTGAGTTGGCACAGGACAGATTCCATTGCATTTCTAAAATCTGTCATTCTGGTGGCACATGCCTGATATATGTTAGAGGAATTTCTACTTGGTATAGTATACTTTGTAGTTATTTATAAGTGCTTTGATCAAATAAGTGGGAAAAAACTGGAAATTTTTGTTATTCTTAAAAAATGTCGGACATATCTTGATCTAGAGAAACAGATAGCTATGTTGGTTGTGTTACAGCCAATAAAAAGAACAGAAAATCCCACTGATATCCTTCTCTTCAAGACTCATGCTAATCTGAGTGATGATGGCATGACTGAGTAAGGCTTTCACCGAGTGTACTCATACCTTGCATTTGTAGAGGGCCAGGTACAAACAGACCCAAACTTTTCCTAAGAGAACTTTTTTGAAAGAAGAAACGGTCAGTCTCTACATCATTGACTCGGGATGCTCTTGCCTTAAAGCTGTATGAAGTCAAGAGTAACTTCAAGCTGCTTAAGGTTTATATTGCCACTTGAATCAGCCAAACATAGAAGCACAGCCATTATTCTGCTGCTGGCTCTGGGTGGCCTTTGAATAAAGACTAGATAATTGATAAATGGTAATCCACCACTTGGCAGAATAGGGTAATTTAGCAGTTCTCATGTACCTTGGGACATATCCTAAGTTTTTATGCTGGATTCATGTCCAGCTGAGCCAGATGCCATGTAGGTATGTCTCTTTTCTGCAACTTAGTGTTTACTAAATTTTACCCATAAACACAATTTTCACTCAATAAAGAGACTGCCACCCAGACGATCTAGGGCAGCATTTCTCAATGCTAGGCTCATTTTGTTCAAGTGATATTCTCAGACATGTCTTCTATGGCTTCTGACTTTGGATTATTCACTCTGTTGGGACTCAAAACTCTCTTACTGACACACAAAGACTGTCTTTAAAGAGGAACTTGGCAGATGATATCTAATTTTTTTTACTGTATTTTGGCCTACACAGATGGGGTTGCTCATATCTTAGCTGGATGACACACTTAGGCATAGCAATGGGTATTTGTCTGGTATAGGTGCTCAGATTTCAGGCCCTAATAGAGTCCTTTCTTTTAGCAGCTCTTGTGCAGGAGCTGATGTTTTCTTCATTACTATAACCTTCCTTCCTTTCTGGCAGCCCAGATCTGAACATTTTGGGAGGCCATGATGGACATTCTTCTAGAACAGATGACCAAAGATTATAACTATTGGAGAATGTTATGGGGAAAGCGTAAAAGTGATTTCTGTCCTAGCAGGACTGCACCACCTATCAACACTTTTCCTCAGAGGAGCAGACAGCATGCAACAGCCCTGACTCCATCCCTATTTTATCCTGGGTGTACAGAGAAGTTTCTTTACGAAAGTTCTCAATTACCAGAGAATTTAACTAATTTGATCAAAAGAATTTTAGCCTCTCAGCATCAATCATCTGCATGGCCTGATTTTTGCAGTTTCACCTGATTGTTTTACGTGTAGATATACACTAGTTTGACATTTGCCACTGTTAAATTAATTTTCCTCTACCTTGATTCTCTTTCTGGAACAAATGATAATCAGCTTCAAAACAGAAAGAAGTTAAATATTAGCATCCCTGACAGAAGAGAATCAGTGATTATGAAACATTATTCTACGTGGGCAAACACACTACGTATTTTTCCTGCATAAAGCCTATGATAATGCTACTAAGAGACCAATTATTTTTAAAACTAAAGCTCTACTTAATGAAAAAAATTCATAAAGCATGTTTGATGACACAAAGATTGAGCCCACAAGTTTTCTGCCACTAATGAAATTATTTTGATGAGTGCTCCCATAGCTTCTTTGATAAGTCTTCAGTAAATGGTGATTTCACATTACAGTTTTTTCTCCCATACCAGGGAAGCTGGGGTGGGAATCAGAGTCTCTTCTCTACCTGAATGTCATAAAAGTTAAAAGACCTCAATATATTTGAGACTCCCTCATCTAATATGTATCAGAGGTCTCAACCAATTTAAAGATTGCATAGATTGCATAAAGTTGGACACTCAGAGTATATATGCAAAATATATACAGTTAGTATGCGTATGTGTATATATATATATATATAGTAGCATACATATATATAGGAGTATGTATATTATCTTCTTAAGAATCCCTGATAGAAAAGGGGGACGGTTGCCTCATTGTCTATGGAAAAAGTTGACCCTACATCATAACTACGACACTTAAGCCAGAGGAGAACAAGAGACCCCTGGAGAGTCACCACCATTGTGATTTGGCTAAATTAACATATATTTAGTTTTAATCTCAAATGAAGACCTCCTCTGAAGGGGCAAATGGAGGAAAACTCTAGTTACAGGAATGGGTTTTGAAGGTACTTCCCCCAAGCGGACTGGTTTTGATGAATTTCAGCAAGATTATCTTTCACATAGGCAATACTACTATATTACTGACCAGCAACTATAAATGTTTTTAGATACGTGTCTTAACATTATGGTAGAACATAGCCAGAGGTTTTCTTTTGATGAGAGTGGGTATTCAAAACGGATGAATGAATCCTTGTTGAAAGGGGATGCTTCTGGTTTTGCTCTGCACCCAATTTCTGATCCAGTGGTCCCACACTTTCTTGTTGAGGCTTTCTCTTGCTCCTTCAGTACCCACTGTTTACTGGGTGATTTTCCACTAGCTGAATGGGAGTCAGATCAACAGCTCCCACTGGTATACCACAGAGAGGTGAAAACACTTGCACAAGCAGTGCTTTCCAAGAAGGAGAAAAAAGATGAAATTTCATCTTTCATAAGTGGTTAAGCCTGTTGGATAAGTTCAGACATCTTATAAGATCTCACCCAGAGTAAGCTGGAAAAGGATCAAGCCCAAGAATCACAGGGGTATTCCTCTTACCTTGTGAAAGCACACTAAGCCAAAAATCACTGTGTACTCAGTAGGGTGGTAAAGATGAGATTATTCCTACCTGCATCAAGACCTTGAATTTGTTTTTGAAGATGCCAAATGCTGAGTTGTTTTGGCCTCCCTCTGAAAGGTTTCCAGACAAATCATTAATTATTTACATTTTTCTCAACACTGACCCAGCACTGAGTAGCAAGCCTGTTTTAACTAGGTTGGAATGAATAGAAGAGCTCATCATCCACATTCATTTGGCTGATAAACAATTCAGTAGTAACAGAGGGCTGAATTAACAGATGAAGGCAGATGGGCTTATGGAATAAAGGAGGGACTGAGAGAGAGGTTATATTGAGAGAGCAGAAGGATTGAAAAAAGATCAACCGAAAATGGGCCAGCATATGTCTCTTCTAAACATTTTTTCTGTTCTTGTTGTTTGATTGTCAGTGTTTCCTAACTATCAGCTGCTTTGTTCTGAGATTTTCAGGTTTTTGGGAGTTTTGGGGTGTTTTTTTGCAGGAAATGCTTCTCAAGAGTCCAAACAACCATGGACATTCCATTTCATATGGGGGGAAGATCTAAGTTATTTTTACAAAGCTATAAAATCAAAATTATATGAATACAGCTATTGTAAGCAGAGTCACAGCCACCCTCATCCATACTGTAATGTCAGGTCCACCTCCCCATGCAAATTCTGTAGAGATAAGTCTGGCATGGGTTCTGTTGCCACTGTCTTCCCTCATCTGTCAATATATCCTACAAATAGAAGGGAAAAGAAGTAGATATTCATTTAAATAGCATATCTCTTCCAATTGCAGCCAAAAGAACCTACTATAACATGTCATAATCAGTCAGGACAGATGTCCTGCGATTATACACAGCCTTCAACATTTCTGACAGCCTTTGGTTGATATCAGCCATGCCAGGTTTAAACTTCAGCAGCCCATAATAAAACATCAGCTTGAATCCCCACCCCACTACTTCAATTTTCTTAAAAATTTACTTTAATAATGGGGCAAAAGGAGAGTAATAAGACAAAAACAAAGTTGTATTATAATAGCTTACACTTTTCTTCTCTAGTACCTTGATATAGGCTGTTTTCTCACCTTCTGTACTATCAATCCTTTTCAGTTTGCAGTCAGCAGATCCCAGGGCTTTGATACCTGCAGAACAGGATAACAAGGCTTTATTCAAGCTGTTGCTGGCCCTACAGCATTAGCTGCTGCTCCTGGCCACAAGGAGAGCTACCTGCTCTCCTGGTTGAACCTTGCACCCCTGTTTGAGCCCTGCCCGCTTCTTCAGCTCTGTTCTTGCAGGTCCTGTTCTTGCCCTTGTTCTGCCAGTTCTTCTAGCCCATTATGAAAGCTTTCCTTATAGATGCTTTTCTTTTCAATCAGCATTTCAGCTCCAAGGTTTCCCAACCAAGGTCTCTGCAGACACTGCAAATCTTTTAGTCCTCAACTCCACCTAAAATCATGTTCACAGACTTGGAATTATGCCACCACATTGCTGTACCTGCTGGATACTGAGAAATGAATACGTATTTTGCCTTACCTCCGCCTTTGAAGTACAAGTGACATGACTATGATGGTGGTCAGCTAGGAGGTCTGAGGGCCAGGTTTACAAAACGTAGAGGTACTAGCTGGCAGGAGCTTTTTGGCATCTACTAGGTTTACAGAGCACCTTTTTCTGCCTTTAAGTCTTCACACAATTTCTGGTCTCTGCTTACAACCAACTCTTACATATTTAAGGGATTCTTGTTGCAAAGAAGTCCTTGAAGTTTTCATGCACAACTCCCTTTTCTTGTAAGTGGCATTAATTACACCAAGAATGTTCATCAGCCCCAGTAATCATTTCAGCAGTTTTCAACTGAAAGGTCAGCATGAAAAACCACACAAGCAATGCTTTTATGCTCAGTGAGAGGTGCAGCTAAATCCTTTGGTTTCAACAGTTTGTCTTAAAAAGACATTACCATTAACTGTCTCAGCTAATGACTAGAAAACATAGGAAAGTTATATTCCTACATAAAATTACCATTTATGTTATGAACCACTGAAAAATACATCAATATGAGAGACGCATCAGGTCTACACTGTGTACACAAGAGCAGAACTAATCTTATCTTCTCATGAGTACATGTGAAGCAGCAGCAAAATTTAGGCCTCAGCAGTTCTGCGTAACTTGACTCACACCTGGGATTTCCTTCTGTATTTATGATGAACCTCTTTAATCCTATCTGTTCTCTGAAGCATTCTCAGGACATTGAGAAAGTCCATGTTCATAGCTCCAGTTCACATCTAAGGTAAACACTAAGAGCTGCTCCTTACTCACCAGCGCTATATTCAATGCAGCATTAGAGGATAAGCAAGGTTGATACTTGGCTCACACAATATTATCAGAGACTATTCTCTATGGATAACTCAGCAAATGTGCTATTAATAATGCATCAGACTTGCAATTCAGCTGTATTGTCTCTGCAAAGCTTAACAGGAGTAAAAAGCAATAAAAACTGTTTTTACACTGTTAGCAGATGTGAATGACTACACACTATTCTATTGAGAAAGTTGGAGTTGCACAGGTTACATCCTAAAGCTTGTCCATACATAGTTTGAAATAGAAGAAGCAGTGATGGAATTATGGAGAGATCACGCAGAGCAGCAGCTGAAGTCCTCTCTGAGCCATGTGCATTTAGGGTTGATTTCTGAGCCCTGTAAATCAGTGCAAGTGGTGTACCAATGCCTCTACAAACTACCAAGCCACCTGTGAGGAGTCATCAGAAATTACAAAATAGTGGTCTTTCATGCTGTGCAGTTTTAAAGGGGCTGTTCCCAGGTTCTCCTGTCCCCGGATTCTCTCCTTTTTCCTTGCATAAAGGAATGGAATGGTCTATATTGCATCCCATCTCCCCCATCACAGTTCATTTTTGTGCAAGGAGGAAACTGCATAGAAGTGATTCTTTCTGTAAGACTGATGTTACAGAGTGCTTGCATTTTCCTGCTAATGTAAGAGTCTTCAAAGAAGGGAAGGGAGCCCATGCCAGGAGCAGAGTCTGAATCCATGGTGAAAATGATGTCTGGTGGGAAAAGAAGGCTTGATCCAGAAGTGATAGTGGACAATTGACACATGAGCAATAAAAATGTGAGAGGCACTGAACATCCTCGATATGTGCACATTCGTTGAAGTGTTCTTTTGCCTTTGATATCTTCCAGTTTTTAAAGCATTTTAACCTGCAATTGAAAAAAGTGTTATTCCGTAGGGCTAAAATCAGATATATCACACTGCTTTATATCCAGAATAATTTATTACTGAGACCAGAATCTGTCTCTAATTATTATGAAAGAAATATCAATATCAAAGTTCAGCACTACATTTTTTGAGATACACAGATGAATAGACTCTTAATTCCTGCATAAGCACCCATTCTAATGCTTTTGTGCTTCCCAGTCAAGTAGTAAACTTACTGGTTTCAGTTTTAATATTTGAGCTAAAATAACAGCAACATTTCTTAAATATTTTTCAATGTTTCCTTTAAAGGCTACAAAAAATTTAATTTCCCTGTGATTAAAATCTCTGAGGCTTCATACTTCAGAGGAGGTCTAAGAAAGTAGCTGAAAGGAGGATCTCTGGCTTCACTATAACCTAATGATTTTCCATAGAACTTGTATACATCTGGCCACAGATGGATACTATTGTATATGTAATCAAAATATTTAAAGAAGAGAGCAAATCAAGGCTCCACCACTGTTGGTCAGAGTTGTCTGGATAACCCTGTAGATCAGAATTTCTTGTGGGCTTCAACAATTCATTAGCCTTCGTCCCACATCAAAACTCTCTAAGTGTCAGGTGACACACGTTCTCAGCTGTGGTTTAATATGGCAAGAATTTATATGGCATATATATTATTTATAAGAATAATATGGCAACAGCTGCATCCTGTTGGCCTAGAGCACTATTTTTCCACAGTAGTTTTCCTCAGTTTATGAGCTTGCACATTCTGGGCTGTCAGTACAAATTCCCACTTCTGGGAAGCCTGGGGGGGGGCTAATGGAACACAACTTGTCCTGATAACAGTATGACATTGAAAATTTTTTTTTCCTTTATTTTTTTCTTTTTGCAGAGCTGATTGAGTGTTAAGTCTGACTGACCTACAGAAAGCTGCAACATTTCTGTTTGAAAAAGACTCCTACCAAAAGTAACTCACTATCAAAAATAAAATTAATAATGCAACATCCCTTTTACTCCTAAACCTAGCAAAAACACCCTGTCTGATGTTCAGGCATTTCTGAATAATAGTGCAAGAGCCTCAGGACAGGAGTTATTTTTTCCATACAGCTACGTTAAATAATGTGGTAATATTTTTAGTTTTACTGTACCCATACTGTTTAAAATTGTATTATTTTAAAATAACTTCTGCAGTACAAGGTTCCCTGCTGTAGTAAGAAAATTTAGTTAAGCTTGCACACACAATATTTCTATAAAACTGGTGCTTTATACCAAATAAGCTCATCCAATTATCCCTTTCTCAGATTTATCATTTGATAAAAGTGTTTTCTCATAATTTTTAGATTTTATCCAAAATGTGACTTACAATACCTAGTATAAGTCAAAGCAAGCAAGCTAAATACAATCAAGAGTACAGGAGGGGAAAGAAGGATTCTTGCAAAATCCCATAATGATTTTTGCCAGTACCCGGAATCAGTAATAGAAATTGCTTTCTGCAGCACTATACTTTTGGTCCCATAGGAAAAGAGACCACGTCACCCATTGCTGGAATATACTAGAAGATAATGCAAGCAGATGACAACTGATGTCTAGTGACAATGCAGCAACTCCAGGTACTTGGAGCCAGGTCCTGTCTCTGTAAAACTTCCCCTACAGCCTTGGGTAAATCAGTTCACCTTCTGTGTCTGTTCCTTAGGTGAAAAAGGAAGATATTGCTTTACCCAAGGAAATGTCACTAAGCAATAAAACAAAAAGGATTGTGAGAATGTGAAGTCAGATTCATGTTATGAGTCACAGGGATCATGCACGTGTTTGGACAGAGAGGACAGACTGAGGTGAACAAGACTGCAGGAAATTAACTTTTTTCCAAGGATATTAAAGTAACCAGGGTAATTAGTTTTGTGTGGCAGACTTTGCTTTTCAAGATCTGAAAATAACAAATTATTTTCAGACTGAAGCCAAACTAAAGTCTAATTCTTTATTATTTAATCAGTGTTGACATAATACAGAAACATTTTTATATACCTAAGATTTTTAGTTTGCAGTATTCATAAGGTAAAAATTCATTAAATACCACAGCAAGATTTCTTCATGACCTCTAACATTTCCAAGTATCTTGAAGAAGAAAACAAGTGACAGGCATAAGCTGCAGAATTGCAACAGAAAAATAAACATTTCTGAATGTCTCAGTTCTCCAAAGGCGGACCCCTTGAATTAACTCAGTAATTCTGATTTCACTATCTTAAACCCCCTTGATTTGAGTTATCCCAGATATGCCCAGGTGTATTAGACAACAAGAAAAGAGAGTGCATAAAACTTCTTCAGGGAGACGTGTAGAGACAGAGCTATGTAATCTTTGTTTTGTGTTGCAATATTTAAGTTCCTTCAAATCTACAAATCTAAAAACCTCAAATTTGGATACAAGCAGAGGAGTCACTGATCTAGGGGTCTTCATTCTGAATTTTTCTAGAATTTTGTATTGGATAGAGGGGACAACTAGTTTAACTTCACTGAGGTAGGCAAGTGAAATAATGGGAGAATTTTGCTTCTGTCTTCTATTGGATGTTTAATTACCAGATAGAAGTCATAAGCATGACTGCTTATGAAAAAGCAACATCTCAGTGACAGAGCATTCATTCCCTTTGAACTTTGAGGTTTTTCAGGTTTCTTTTTTTTTGAGTCATGATGTTGATACTTCTGCTCAACAGTTATTTGTCATTATCATCCATATGGAAAATACAGTCAGAGAGGAACACACCAAAGGCCAGCCAGTTGAGTGTGTGCTTTCTGTTTTCAGGAGCAGATAACCAAAAAGGACTAAGCAAACAGGATAAATGCCACACGCAGTGCAGATCATTGCACTTCCTGACCTGGTGATACAATTTCATAGGTCATTTATGCTTGTGTAAAGATGCTGGTCTGTACCATAGGTGAGCTTATTCCCCTTCAAGTCAGCCTCTGCAAGGCCTCTGCATCCCTCCTACATGTACATGGGACTTGCCATAATTCCCTTCTTCCTTTAGATACTCTTAGAAGGTTTCATGGAGAATATAGAAAAGAAATCCAAGGACCTACCAAAGGATGCTTTCCTCATATTCCTCTACAGCCATAGAGAAGAAAACATTTTTAAACAAAATAGCTAAAAAATAAATAAATGAAAAATCAAATTCATGTCTTTCTTTTCACTGATGAATTCTTGTCTCAGAAAAAGTCCTAAAGAATTTTTAAAAGGATAAGCTTTACAGCTAAGATATGATAGACTCAGACATCCACGTGTCATTTGGAATACATCCACAGACATCTAAAATACTTGGAAGTGCTGTTTACTACACAGGAATTATTATATATACATGTACTTCCTAAACAGAGCCATTCTGTGTAAACCATTGTTGTCATTACTACCCCATCTGTTATGTCTCATAATACTTTCCTAATCAGGAAGTGTCCTATTTTATGATGAATTCACAGGAGATATCTGGAAGTGTTTTTTCTGAAGTACATTTCTTCTAATCCTTTCTTAAAAGTGTTTTTAAAATAAAAAATCATAAAATAAAGATATGGAAGTGACCAAACTTTATATTCAAAACTAGCTTTAACTAGGTTAACTTTTTCATGGCTCAACACTAGTTTTACTTTGGGTTAGGATATACATTTTGGATTATGCCTCTGATTATTTTAACACTTGTTTTGCAGCTAAATCCATTATGAAGAGATATGGTATTAAAGTAGGGAAGTTGGAAGTACTTAAACAATTTGAAAACTTTCTTTGACCCTAAAGAAAATATCTAAGTTAGGGTTAAGGTTATTGTTCAATGGCTCAATTATTATTTTACAAAAGCTTTTTTTTATACAAATATCCAGGCCAGAAGTACTATGTCCAAACACACGCTATTAATGCAAAATACAAAATATTGACATTTATTGATTATTAATATTTTCCTGATTATTTTGATCTTCTTTGTATTATTTCCATCATTATTTCACTTCATAGCTAAAGCTTCTATTTCACTCTCTTTCAGTTGGCTTGAATTCTGTCTTGAAATTGCATTTACTGGCAAATTCCAGATCACAGTAGAGGATGCCACTGCCATTTCCTACTTTCTTATTAATACAATTCTTGCACTTGAGCTGCACTAAGAAAACTGAAATTGAACCAAACTTTCTCTCCTTGTAAAAAGAGAGATAAGGCTTGAGATATGGTTATTGTGCAAAGTCAGAGACAGTAGAATAACTTTGGAAATAGATTATGTCGTCTAACAAGACTTGGATGTTATTTTTCAAAGTTCAGAGCAAACCTTTGGTTAAAAAATTTGTTCTGTTTTGGCAATCTGTCTTTATCATTGACTCAAGAGCTAAAATCAATTTGCATGGCAAGGAAAGGTTATTCACAAAAGAATACAGTGTTGATAGTCTTTTCCCAGACTTAGCTACTAAGCAGCAATAGCCACAGCTCAGGCTGCATTGAAAAATAGGCACAGAGGACCCTGCTCACTGCCTGGAAATCCAGCATACTTTTATGCCAACCTTAGGCAGGGTCAATCTGTCAACAGATAAAAGTACACTGAAATACATAGTGGATGTTACTGTCATTGAGTCCTCTGACTCAGCAGTAATACACACTGCTGGATGCACTAGAGATTCCTCTGGTATCTTAGTGTTTAAATGCATTTAGTGTGAAATACCGAATGAGTGTCACTGGGACTCAATTTGAGCAAAATAATAGCTTTGCTGCAGTCCTTCATCTATTCTATTTCCCTCCCGAGCAGTCTCTCCACAGATCCATTCCCTGTAAATAGCACACACGTTCAAATTACCCCAAGTGAATATGTCATAGCTAGCTACAGTGTAGGAATAATTACCACATGAAAATGCAAAATTAGAAGAGTTCTGGAATGCCATCTGAGTTTAGAAATTCAGATGGAAGATGGGAGTGGTCCATTAGTGCTGAAAGGTCGCATCCATTCAAATATGCATAAAATTTAAATGGAAAGCCAAAAGCAGAAGCTGAGATCTTGATCAAAACCAGTCCAGAAACTCAATACAGAAAAATGCGTGTTAGTCCACACTCTGATGTAATCACATTTTAAAAGGCCTTGAGTTTGGCAAGAAGCAACTCTCAAACAAATTGTACTAAGCTGCACATGCGTGATAGAGAACAAAGGCCTTATAACAGCAGGTTGCAGCACATCCCAGATACTGTACACCCTACCTATGTTTTCTGACCATGTGTTATTTAGAGGCATGTCCAGATATATAACAGTCAGTTATTTGATCAATCTGATTTCTCATAGGACAGAAACAGTATATCCCACAAATAGCTGGCTGATTTTAAATCCATTGGAGTATTTGAAGAATGCGGGTGAAGTTAAAGTGTATGGCAGAACAGTGGGGCTCTGTCACCATTAACAACAAACTTTCTGTTAAGGCCATGGAAGTTAGGTACCTGTCTCAATTTCTTTTATACTTACATTTGTGTCACAGGTTAGTGTAAATACACCAGAATTGAATCCTTTAATCGAAAAACTTCTAAACTCTCAGGATTCTTACAAGCAACCAGCATTTCAATGGTCTTTCCTGAAAATACTTAAAATTACTGATTTTCTTAAAGTGCAGACTTAACAACAATCTCCTCTCTTTACAATATCTCAAGGTGGATGCCCTCACATGGGAAAGCCCTGTCATCCCTTTCCCATTACCCTTCCATTTGCACTACCTTTGGTCTGCCTCTGAAGCAGCATTTCTTTTCCTTGGTCACTTAAAAACCTCTTTTCTACAGTGGTCTGTTCCACACTTCAACATTTATAAAGACTGAATAACGAAAGAGCTTCAGATTTCCCCTCACTGAAGTGTTAGGCCTCTTCAACTATGTTATTTTTATAGGTGTCCCATATTTAGAGAAAAAAGGACAAGTAAAAAGACTACGAAAAAGAAAATAAAAGAAAAAATCATGTTCTTTCACAATTTACTTGAATTTATCCCTCAGCTGGGAGATATGCCTCAGAGGGATATGAGCAAAAATCTGTCAGAATTTGCCACCTTCCTGGAAACATGGATATATAAGTCTCAATAGGAGCAAACAAATGGGGAAATAATCTACTTATACCATTGTAGAATTTAATAGTTCTATCTCTTGGTCATTAGATTGACATTTCAGGATGAGGGTTGAGGGTAAGGGAGAATAAAGGTGCTTTGGAACACCTGCTATTATCATCCTATCAGCTTGTCAGGTGAGGGTGGGACTAGACTATAAGAAGACAGTCAATTATATCAGGAACCTGTGTTTTTCTGACAGAATGGCATTAAAGCAATATGCAGGCAGGTGACCTGAGTCCTGCGCACCACAGAAATCTGACTACAGGAAGCGTTATCTCCCCAACACCATGTTCTACCATTCTTCAAACCAAGTAAAACTTTGTCACAGTACTGTCTGACTTGTGCTGATGCCGGAGTAAAATTTCTAATAATTTAGACATTCCTGACACTCTCTCATGAGTCCTTAGTCCTTTTCTTATCATAAAATTCACAGACTGGGTATCCTCTAGGTCCAAAACTTTCCTACTGTTACTTTGATACCCATTATCTTAAACTAAATACCCCTCTCAAATATAATAATAGTATTTCAGTAGCTGTTTAAGGTGAAGTAGGTGAGCTTTTTTTATTTTTTTAAACAAAATTAAAAGTTAGTTCCAAGTGGATAAGAAGGACCAAAAAATTGAGAATAACCTGGCCACAGAGCCTTAAGATAATGGATAGCTGTGAAGTGAGGGTAAACAATGATAGTTTGAAATTTGGTTTGCATCTCAGACAGTTGAACTATCCTTCCTCTAAGTGACTCTGCTGGGGCATATACAATAACCCAGATCATCCCATAAATTGGCAAAGCTAGAAAAAGAGACAAGTAATTCTAGTTCTCTAATTCCTTTGAGAGAGATTTAATTTTCCTTAGATAGCATTTTATGTCAGACAATTGAAAATTGGTGAAAATGTTACTCCTTCTTTTTGAGGTAAAAAAAGGCAGACAGAAGAATGTTTCCTTCTCATCTTCCTTCAGCATGCTCTTTCTGCATCTCTAGATCTGGAGATTTGTTGTTTAATTCTAGCTTGCAACATAGTATTGCAAGATGCCATAAAATTTTGAAAGGAAAGTAAATTATTGACCAGTATAGTGGAGCAGGTCTTTCCTGGACATCAGTGGTACTTCTGGTACAGTTAAAGTGAGTGGGATTTAGCCCATTATATATTTACTGATCTATAGTAGTTGTAACTGGAAAAAACAGTAGAAATTAAGAACATACTGGTAAAAATCTATTTCAGGTTTGCATTTCTTTTTCAGGTTATAATTAATAAAGAAGCCTCTTTAGAAGTTTTAAAGTTTTCCTAATGACTGTCCGCATTAATATATTTAAAATTACAATTCTTTAACTCTGCTAGTGAAGGATGTGTGTCAGACTCCCAACAGTTTTTGTTACTTGCCTCACTAGATTATCCAAAGCATAACAAGATATTTTTGCCCCGCTATTGCTTTATTTGATGGAAATGCAATTTCCTTGCACCAGTAACAGAACTGATGTGTAACAATAATGGCTTATAAGACTACTTTGTAATACATTTATGATAACCTATATTACAGGGCACTCAGCTCATTTACACTGACAATTTAAAACCGTTCAGTAGTTTCTGTGATTACCAGCTAGGAAAAAAACCCTCAAGATTTATTTTTAAAATATTTTCCATAAGTCTCCTTCCATTTCATTCCCAACAACTTAAGGTCTGAAGAGGATGGGATTAAGTTTTCAGGAAGAAAAAAGGAAAAATACCAAACCAAAACCAATAGAATTTTCTTTTATCTCATCCTTTCCCCTTTAAAAGGAGACAAGCATACTTAAGCATACAGTCTGCCACATATTTGACCTTACAACGTTTGGGGACACTGAGAGAGCCCCCATGGCCAGTACTTCATATTCAGGCTAAACAACCATGGATGTCAGCAGCTGCTTTGGAAAACCACAGCAGATAGGTTATCTCTGTGGAATACGGTGTACAGATTTGCATTCACCATTCCCCTACTCAGTTTTGCCCTTCCTAAAGTGTGTCAGGGTGCTCATCAGAGCAGCAGGGCTGCCCAGACTTGCTCTTGCTTGACCCCATCTCTAAGCCAGAGCAACACAAGCTCTACCAAGGCTATGCAAGGAGCCTTTTGAATCACAGAGACCTTGCATCAATTTGGTGTGTCCAGGTGGTTTAGAGCACTGGTAAAGCAGATGTCCGTCTGGCTATAGAGGACTAAGCAGATAGATTGTCCTCTAGTATAATCTAGTTTAAGCATAATCTTCATTCAGACATAAGAGTCCAGCATTTGGGGCACAATTTTGTTAACGATGCTCAGTCACAGCAGTGTCCAATATGAATGCACCAAGTAACTTTTGCCCCTTCCTCAACCTGAGGCATTCCAGATTTGGGCTATAGTTTTTAGAATGCTCATGCTACTTTCTTCGAACACTTTCATAGTACACACAAACACCTGTATTAGTATGCAACAAAAGTATTATAATAACAACGCTACTTGAGTATCTCCCCATCCTTCTGGGGGTACTGAAATATTTTTCAAAGGCTAAAAATATTTTCAATTAAAAATACTTCATGCCAGCATAAAGATTCATGAAAAGGTAACGCATTATTCCAGGATACAGCAGAACTGTAGACATCAGGTAGTTGGGATATATGTAGCAGCTACTATCGACACAGAGTTGAAAGAATAGTGGCTCTTTGTGAGCCAAACCTTCTCTTCCCAAAGTCTTACAAGAAGGAATAATGAGAAGCCAAATATTTCTACAGTCACAGCTTTTTAATTTCTGATATATTTATTCCATCATCAGAAGTGTCTTGATAATGTGATAAACTTGATTCCCTTTGCCCATACCATCTCAAAATGAACTGATACAAACAAAAGTCTGGGGTGTAAAGGGACATAGGTTACTTCAATCATGAAACCTAGAAGAACAAAGGGCTTCTAGCACCACAGTCAGAGTGCAGAAAGCCTGAAAGCCTCGGGTCTTTGTCAGTCTCAGAATCTTTTCGTTAAATGCCACAGCTCATCCCCAGAAGTGACCCATTAGATACCAGGCTTCTGCACAAGCCTTGCCCTGGACTGAAGAGTGCGGGAACCACACTATCCTTTACATGGTGGAAAAGCTCCCTCTGAATCATCATAAAAACAAAACCCTCTTGAAGGTGGGGATGGGATTAGGGGCTACATACTACTGCATTAAGTGAAGAATTGATAGAGAACTGATCAGGCAACAGCTTTTGAGGCTCTGCTCTAGTCTATGCCTGAATAATTCTGAATGCAGCCTTAACACTACAAGGTTTATTGTTCCCTATAGCAGTTCAAGTGAATTTTGCCCACTCACTGCCTACAGAAGGCATGCCAACACAAAAGACCCATAAGTAATCTACTTTGACAAGAGCTGCTGTAACAAGTCACAAGTTTTTATCACACCTTAGAGACACACCATTAACTCCTAGAATACACTGTTTTCAGAGCAATAAGATGCAGCCTGCCATTCTGAAGTCTCATCTTTCTTTCAGAAATAGAGGATGCTTGCCATCTTTCTTTGGAAAGATGGTTATTTTAGAAATTGTATTTATACCTGCACATAGTCAACTACATGAGTAAGATGTGCAATCTCTAAAATTGATACTGCACCTCCCTTGGATACATCTAGATGTATCCAAGGGATACTCCAGAGTACTCAAGGGAGGTGAGTACTCTGTTGAACTGGCAATAAAAATCAATGTGTAGAGTTCTAACCCTTTGGCCTGTTCCTGTAGAAACCCTGCTCCAGATTCTTGATAGATGTGGTGTATCTTGACTCTGGCGGAATTGGCATTCAATGTTTTTGAATGGCATTAGCTAGCTGAAGAGCAATATCTTGTAATTGTAACATAATTTACAACGTGTTTGAGCTTTGTTTTGTGGTTTGTGTGTTTTTCTTGGTTTGTTTGTTTGGTTTTTTTTTAATATCCTGTCAAATCATTGTACATTAAGCCAAAACTGATTTTCAACTATCACTAGTGTTCCTTTTTGAGGAATTCAGAAGATCCCTTAAACTGAATGCTAAGTACAAAATCTATCTGAAAGAACCACTTACCATCTTGCTGATGATACATCGTATGATTACCTTCTTTAGACAACTTTTATTCATATCTTTCAGCAGTACTGCTATATATTACTGTTGGCTTTGCAATGCTACTCCATTGCTTCTAATAAATTTTGCAGACATCTCTTTAAGCATACTTCTGATACTAAAAAAAAATCATTCCACTTACACTGCATTAGGCAGTTCCTTTGTTGGCATCACATACATAGATTGGGTGGATGTTTTGGTTAGGGCAAATTTGGGAGAAAAAAACCAAACTTTTGGATGGAGTTCTTTTAGAAAAATGAATCTGAACTATTCTTTAGTTGAAACAGGACATAAAAAATTTTTTTAGAGGAAAGTGGAAAAAAGTTGTTTATTTAATAGTTAAAGCACTTCTCAGCACAACAAATGAAGGAACAACAATGAACAACAAAACTTTTTGCCGTTCTGCAGAGATGCCAAATTCAGAGAGTTTCTTCTGTGAGCTGTAGCTCAGCTCAGTTGTTGTCAGTTCTTCTGGTGCTGGAAAAGGCTGGGCCCAGGCCAGGCCTGGTGGGACACAGGTGTGAGCTCCTGGTGCCCTTTTGGGTGTTTAGTCCAGAGCAGGTTTAAACAGTTCTAAGAAAAAGGAAAAAA
>VZTB01017140.1:52284-74985 GCA_013397245.1 Thryothorus ludovicianus | reverse complement strand
ACTAAACAATGAAAAATAATGATGGTTAAAAAAAAAAAAAAGGTTGATTTGAATGGAAATAAGGCAATCCTAAGTATTTATTTTGTGCCCATAGCAGGAGAAATTCAACACAAAATGTGGGCAGCAGCCTTAGCTGAAACCCTGAGTGTTAATATTTATCCTGCACAACCCTGATCGGGGTGATTGGGTGGATCATGGTTTCAGCACTGGCCCATTCAGCCTTTCTCAGTGCGGATCTCTTGCTCTTAATACAACTGAAAAAACAACCTGAAAAGGGAATTTTTGCTCTTTTCATCCAGGTCTGTTGTCTATTCTAAAAGGCTCGTGAGCATCTGTTGTCTGCCCTCAATGTGTTCCTTTAATTTGTCAGGTATTGGATGCAGCAGAGAGTGGAGGACAGATGAGTGGCCAGCTCAGCTGCAAACGGAGGTGCAAGGGGAGCTGTTGTGCCTAAGGTGGGGTGCAGACAGTGCACCCCAAGGCCTGCAAAATGCTCCTGTGTCTGCCTGTGCCCTGCAGATACCTCTCACCCCAGCCAGACTTTGCTCATCCTGCTTTAGCCTGAGCCCAACACCTTTTATGCACCTCTAGTTATGACTTATGAACTTCTGCAGGAGAGTGGAGCACTGGAATGCCTCAGGGCAAGTGATGGTTTCTATTTGTGTGTGGGGGGTTATTTTATTTTATTATCTTATAAAATAGCTTAATCAATGAACTCAAGCAGGTAGTAGAAACTGAGACTTCTGTTTATGGGGAAACTTTTGAGATTTATTTTGGCCGTTTGTAAGTAGTGCCAACAACTGAGCTCTGGAGGAGGAAGAAATGGAAAATATCCCGATTTACTTCTTTTGGTGTGCAATGAGTCAAAATTTCTCTTCCTTTCCAAGGCATTACAAAGCAGGAAAGTGACAGGATTGTCGTATTTATGATGGGTATTTTGTGCATCTGTGTGAAAATAAATAGATTATTCCATTTGAATTCCAAATAAAATTTATGACTAAAGTAAATTTTTCTTATAGATATTGATTGTATTGACTGAAACCTCCTTCTTACAAATTCCCTTGTTTGTATAACATAAGTGTTATAACTTGGTTGAAAAAAAAGGGATATATATAATGAATTTTCTTATTGCATATTTTACTTAACGGTGAAATGAAAAGCTTTTATTTCGCAGAGATTTGTGTTCGGATTTTGAATAAGGTGGTGGCAAAGAGGGATTTTTTTTTTTTTTTTTTTTTTTTTTTTTAACTTTTGATAATTTTCAGGTTTTTTTTTTGTTTTTTTTTTTTTTTTAATTAGGTTGTCTCTACAATCCTGCCTGTATATTTGCACTCAAATAAACTGAAATATGAAAGATAGAAATAGAACAATTGCTGGAACCTGTTCCTGTTTCTTGGGAGTCTCCAGACACTATATTTCTGGTTTCATCTATGCCTAAACTAGAAAATAAAACCTCTTTTTCTCCTCTCTCCCTTCTTTTTTTTTTTTTTTCTTGTTATGATAATTTAACTAAATAATGACAGTTTTCTACTGATATACATTTGCTAATAATGGAAGAGCAAAAGAAAATAAATCTGAAAATGCATTAGCCTGCATTCTCATGTGAGTAAAGTTAAATTGCTCCCAAACTACTCAGCTGAGGTGATGGCATATTGTGTAGTTTTTGTCTCCTGCTGCAATCACCTGTCTTCCTCACATACAAGGTTATATATCTCTTCACAGGAGAGCTTCACTGCAAGCACAATCATAATAAGACAGTAATGGCCACTTAAAGTCTCTAGCACCAGCCAGGCTGCTTGCTTTCCTCTCAGCCAGCTCCACAGAGCAGGCATTCCTAAATCAGACCCTTAGGCAGTCAGACATGCGGAAAGAGTTTGGACCAGGGTTCCCAGAAAATACTTAAGGACAGTCACAGTCCAAAAAACTAGTCCCTAGTCCAGAGAGAGAAGCCACAGATTGACACTGGGATGATTATATGAGGTTCAACATGAAGTAACAGATTATTCACTCTAGGCACAACATTAATGATAATAATGCAACAGGTGCAACATCTGGTTCACCACAAGGCTCTGCAAGTAGAAAGTCAAATTTTTAGTGTAGACATGGAAATTGTGTGCAGATCATGGCAAAAGTAAAACACAATAAATCACCTAACAGAACACTTCAAAGTCAATTTCATTTAGTGGCATGTCAATTTATGTCAACAATAATTAAATATGTTTAGCTCACAATCAGTAGAGATTCGAGGTAGTTTGATCTAAAAGTTTGAGGTGGATAGTTTGATCTAAAAGTTTTAATCTGGTTTGCTTATGATTTTCCATTTTTTAACCTCTATGTTTAAACAGGAAATGATGAAACAAGAGTGGCCAAACTGTGACATATTCCATTATACTGATAGCCAGTATATTCTTATAAGCCAATCCTTTCTGTCTGCAGTTTACAGTATACAATAAATCCCAGTGTTCAGAACACTTCTGCCTCTCTTCCTGCTGTACACATACATAATAAAACACTTTTTTTGCATTATGGAGTCAACAGAGAGGGCAGTCAGAGAAGGCAAAGGGTTGACTGGCTGGTGGTGAGTGTAGGAAGAGTTTTACACACATACCCCTCCCAGTCACATGGCAGATTCATAATCTTCAGGCTGCATACCTGGGCAGGCATGAATGGGACACAATTTGTTGAACCAACTCAAGCATGTAAATTCACATATATTCCAGTTCTTTGTGAGGCCATACAAATATGTATATATATGTATATATGTATGGAATTTTTTTTTTTTTTTTTTTTTTATAGAAACGTTCTTCAGTAAATAGTTATGAGGATCTTCTTTTTTATCCTGCTGCACACTGAGAATCTAAAGCACCCAACAAGTAACTGAGTACATCAGGATAAAAAATCTTTGGCAGAATCAGCAAAGTAAACCCAGGCCTCTTCACTGTTTTTTTTCCTGCTGCCACAGAGTGATGTATTTTATCTTTGCACATATCAGGTTGGCAACATTTTAGGTTAAGCATTTGAAACCCAGGATTTGGAATCGTGGACCATTTATCCTTATGCCACGAGCAGGTATCTGTGCTTATCCATAATCATTCTGTGCCTTAGTTTACTGATCTGAAAAATAGGAATAGGTTGAATCTGGCCCTAACTCCAGGAAAAATTCTGTCAACTACATTGACTGAATAAAAACTTAAGGATTTGGCCCTGTGCTGACAGTCAGTAAGCTGGAGTGAAAATGTTCTACATGTGCTATTTGACCTCTACAGTTGAGGATTTAAAACTTTAATTATAGGAACGAGAAGATGAGAACAGATTCTGAGTTAGCTACTTTTTTTGAATAGATATTCAGACTCCAGGGGGAATAGTGATTTGCAGGCTCATTGAGGGAGAAAAAGGATGTCCTTTCTTTCCTAGGTGTACAGGGGGAGGAACAAAAGGGGGCCTTGATACCATTCCATTAAAATAAATCACTTCTCAATCCAGGCGAGAATTTGTATCAGAATATTTGATATTTGAAACTTTACCAACAAGAGCAAATAAGAGAGGGCATTTGATTATGCAGGGCCAGATCCTGCTAAACCTCCCTGAGAGGTGTCTGACTGAATTCAGGAGCAGATCAGTATGCAGGAAGTTACCTGGATAAGGCTTTTAGACAGTGGAGTCTATGAAAGAGAGCTGTGTTGCCGTTTTGTTCTGGGGAGAGCTGGCGCTGGACAAATTACAGGAGGACTAATCATACAGCCCGACCTCCAGCTGCCATTGAAATCAGTGAAAAAAAATAAAAATTCTCTCCAGCAGAGACAGAACAGGATAGTTAGGGTTAATTAATTAATTACTTTCCAGAAAATGCTTTGAGATCTTCTGATGTAAAGATCCTATAGAATGGCAAAGTGGCACTGCAATCCAGAGAGATGTTTAGAGAGCTGTCATTCATCAATAACATTATATAAAATACAATCATTATAATTCAGTAAATCTGTTAATTTCCTTACATTAGGGTAGGGAGATATTTTTGGGTTTTAAATTTTCTAACAACAAAAGCAGTCTGGAAACAGGCCAGGGAAGGAAACCAGTAAAAAATTTGGTTGATGGGCCTGTCTAGAAACAAAATATGATGTAAATATGCCAGAACAGTCAAACACTTTGCTGAGATATTCTCTTCAAAAAGGCTATGTGTGTCTGTGTGTGCAAAACATCATTACTTTGTGAGTAAGGTATTTCTTTTTGCAATTGGGCTAGACTTGATATAGATTTTAAAAAGCAACAAGTAAACTGGATATTCCAGAAAATGAAGTAATTTTTTCCTTGGGTTGGTTTTTTTTGTTTGTTTCTTTGTTTGGGATTTTTTTGGTTGCTTTTTTTTGTTTGGGTTTTTTTTGTTTAGTTGGGGGTTTTGTTGGCTTGGTTTTTTCTTTTTGTTTTTGTTTTGTTTTATTTTTGTTTTTGTTTTTGTTTTTGTTTGTTGTTTGTTTATATTTGAAAAGAAAAACAACCTCGAGTAGAACAAAACAATTCTCTCTTCCTTCTTATCCCACCCGTATTTTTAAAGCTAATCCCCTAGTATTTCTTTGTATATTCTCACAACTTTATTTTCTGTGTAATTTTCAGACTCTCAGAGAAAAATTACTCCAAAGCACCCCTAAAAATAGACTTACAAGCCTGAATACACATATTTTTAGAAGACATAAGAAAGTTAAAGTTCCTGCCCCAAATGATTATTAGTAGTAACAAATGGCCTGTCTGTGTTCTCTTTCAGCAATAGATTGCAGTACATCTTACCAGCAGTCATTTAGTTTTGTAACACCCTGACAATGTAGTACAGTATTACCATTCCCATTTTATAGATGAGAAGAACCAAGGCAGAACGATTAAACAAGTCACCCAAAGTTATACAAGGTCTGGGGCAGAGCCAGGAATAGAATCAAAGTCTCTTGAGTCCCTGACCTTCATATTAAACACAAGATCATTCTCCCTCTGTTTCTAGTTAGAGCATTCAATTCACCCCATCTGGTGTGCATGTGTAATTTGTACCGGAGGGGTAATTCATCCCTAGAGGAGGGCAGGCGGGGCTTGCAAGGGGTGTCAGCTGTGAGCCCAAGATTTGCATAGCCTGAGCATTCATCGAAATGAGAATTCCTCCCAAGGAGCATCTCCAGAAAGCACATAAAAAGGAGCAACGCAAAATTCTGTTTAGAGGTCTCCAAGCTTTTAGAAGGTGATTATCCTCAGCTGTTTTCTTCTTGTGATTGCAAAACTAAGAATCAAGTTTATCTGTCAATAACCCCAGGCTTCATTTACTACCTTAAAACTGTCATTTGGTGTTTGGGACAGGTGATCATTTAACGTCGTCTTCTTAACCCTGCAGGGGACAGGCTGCTGAGGGTGAGTGTGTGCTGATAGAACCAATCCTTTACGTGGCCTTCATACGCTTAATTAGCCACTGCAAAACGAATGCCTCTCAGCTATCAGAGTCATCATTTGGGCTCAGTAGCATTCCTTCCAGAGCAGCGCTAAAGATTGGAGGGGATATAATTGCAATNCCTGGATACTGAAGAATTGTTTGTCTGTTAATTGACAACTTAATTGATTACTGTTTTTCTTCATGGTACCAATTAGGACAAAAAAACTGATCTAATGTGGTGGAAGGTTGTCCTGGGAAGATTCCAAGACAAATAGCTCACACTCAGGAAATTTTGGGTATTAGGATAAGAATCCCAATATTTTGATGATTAATTAAAATGAAATATTAAACTGTTCAGGTTCATGTAGGGTTAAAAATTAAAAGCATATGTTGTCAAGACAGAGACCTGCCCAATGTGAATCTGAGATGTTAAAACAACAATTTCAAAACATGAGTCACAGACAAATCAGACTGGTTCTGCTTTCTCAACAATTTTCTCATGATTTAATCCTGTTGTCATCAAGAATTTTCCTCCAGAATGATGTCACTGTATGAAAGTGGGAAGACAATCAAACTTAGTATCTGTGCTTAGAGAAAAAAAGAAAGATAACTTGATTTGTTTTTTTGGCATTACAACAAGCAAAGTGTCACTCACTTAAGTCCATAACTTTTACTGTCATATTGGGCTGTTTCCTGTTGAGGATGAAGTCAATGACTGTTTTCCACATGACTTCAGTAGTCAATAGACTCATATTTGCTTTAATAATTTCCTTTCCCTGGGGATAAAACTACTTCTGGTGACTTCCCCAGAGGGGTTCTGATCAAGCAAACTTTTATTGACAATTTGCTTTCCTGATTTTGGCCCTCAGCCGCCCTGAGCAGGAGCCGAGAGCGGTCGGAGGGCAGCATGGAGCTGCCAAGTCCTCACCCTTCTTGCTAGCCTGTGACCCTGTCCCCCTGATTCAGGTATGTGGAGATGGGGCAAAACAAGTCTTCAGTATCCCTTAACACATTGTCAAAGGCTTCAGTTTTTTATTTGACCCCTTGCCTCTATAGCAGACTACTTGGAGATATATTAATTTTGGAGGCCGATGCCTAGATGGGTGGAAATTGAATACTCATCCCTATTTCTTCTCCATTCCCAGCCTTTCTCCAGATCAATAACTTTACAGAGAGATCTCCAGTAATCCTTGCTCAGGAACAGATTTCTTCAGAGGAGATAGAGCTACTCACATGAGTAAAGCTGACCTGGATCAGGCCCAAATTTAGTATTAAATCCTGGCAGTTCCAGAACTGTAGCTTTAACAAGGCTTATTTGAGATGAAGGCACATTTTTCAGTGCTCATAACAGCAGCAAGATTCTTATTATACAACATTTAAAAGCAATAATTTCTGCAGATTTAACCTCATAGATTTTCTAATACAATAAAATTAAATTTAAAAACCCTGAATGCAGCAGATATAACCCCTTCATGTGCAATTAGCAATTTTTAAATAGAAACTTTAATATTAACATTATTCTTTATGCCTCGATGAGTGGAATATTATTTAAATTGATATGACATAAGAGGATATAAATAATTCCTAAGTGTAGATCTAAACTAGAATTTCAGACCACATTGAAATGGCAAAACATTATCAATTCCCTATTTCCCAATCTATCATTCATTACAAGCCTGATGACACATTTTTTTTTCAAAAATATTAAATTAGCATTATAGTGCTAATAAACATTATAAATAAATACATAAAGATATTCTGAAAATCTGCTATAGTATAAAAATAAATGCCTATGCTCCACCAAATTTCATCTCTTTCTGGTGGCTTATAAAGTGTTGCAAGCAGTCATATAAGTTGAAAGTGAATTGCTGCTTTCTTCCCTTCAATAAAAATGTAAACATATTAAACTTTAGAAATGAAACTTAAGAACTATTCTTTATTCTAAAAAGCCCTAAAGTTTATAATAGAAAGAATGACAAGTGATATTTTTACTAAAGAAATTAACTAAAACAGCTCTCTGTGCTGCTTTATACAAGATAGAAGAAATAGTTGTTTTCTCTTCCTCAAGGTATAAGACTAAACCTATGAAATCATGTCAATCTATGACTAGAATAAAACCCTATTATTTTTTATCAAGGTAGCAAGGTCAGTCCAAGAAGGTCAGATATGTATTGTGATCTAAGTAATTACCTTTCATTCACTTTTCATCATATTTCAAGATTTCCTTTTTTCCTTGTCAGGCAAGGCTTTTAGTAAGGTTTTGGCTTTAGGTTTGGTCTTGGTTTCGTTTCGATTTTGATTTTGGGTTTTTTGTTTTTGTGATTTTACTGGCTGCTTCATCAAGAAATATGTAGCTAGTTAATATTATTTTGGTTGTGTGTGATGATAACTTATTCAGGAGGTAACAGACCTCTGCAATTACTATAGGAATTCACTTCTTGCTACAGGTAATTTAGCTGCTTTAAGGGGAATAGTGAAGGGTACATATCCAAAAATCATTTGACCAAAATACCTTGTCAACTTGGTTTTTTCAAGGAAAAATTTGATTGCTGCTTTTATTAAAAAGATAGGAAGCAAATGACAGGAGTCAGGCATTATGTAAACTTTCTTTCTTTGAGATGCTTGACAATGAACTTTATCTGAGGTAGGAAAAATATATATTGCCTAAAGCTTCCCCTTCCATTTCTCACAGTGGTCTTCAGAACACAAAATATGTTTGCCTTCTCATGACTATCAGGGCAGGATAATTAATCCATAATACATCTCAAGATTGCTTGATATTTACAGCCATGAAATATACACAGTCTAATGTCCTCTTTGACACATGAACCCCACCTTCCTCATACCCTCAAATTACAGTCAGTTTTACCCACTCCATTTTTAAGGTTATGTAAAATTCCAGTCTTCCATTTGATATCACCTTTTTTTTTCCTTGAAAAATCCACTTTGCAAAATCATTTGAAACCTGCATCACCTGAAACAGGCTGGGCCCAGGTGACAGTGTGAGAAGGAGAGTGGAATGAGTGCTCTCAAGAGATCATGCCTTGCCAGTGGTGTTTTTGATGTTATGGATGGCTCAGTTACATGCTTCAACCCCACCACAGTCAGTGAGGCCAGGCATGCACACAGGTGCTTAAACCCCTAATAATTACATTGCAAATTACTTGTGCCTTAAACTCTTCATGAAACTATAAATGCCTGTAATTACATGACCTTGACATCATAAATTCCTATGGGCCCCATGGCCAACTCCACCAAGAGTAAATTGCCAGAATGGTAATGAAGTTGATAGAGCTATACTGAATGGACAGAGATAGGACCTCTTCAAATCTGCAAGTCAAAATAACTAAAAGAAGAAAAGAAAAAACAACAAAAAAATAAAGATAAAAGAACTGGATGTCAAAATTAATAGGTAGGTTGACATAGGATTTTGAAGATAACAGGATGAAGAGGATCTCACATTGAAACTAGAAAGGGAAGATGAAGGAAAGTCCTGAGATATTTTCCTGGATTTTCTTATGTAATTATGAAGGTTAAAAACCAAAACAGAACAAATCAGAACACACAACACTAGCCTCTATTTAGTCTCTCTATGATTTAAATCATAATTCAAAGATACCTCCACAGGCTGTAGGAGAGAAAAGGCTTCTCTGTCTCAAGAGTTCATAGAAGTATAACTCTTTCTCAGTTATAAAGCTTTATAAGAAGGCAGCTACTTCACAGTATTAAGAGCAAAATAATTTTGTTTTCTAACACATATCAGAGTTTGCAGGCTTCCCAACCTCTCTGTCAGAATAGAGCTCTTCTGTCAGAATAGGGCACTTCTCAATACAACCAGTAGTTTTCAAAGTTTCTGTGGCAAGTGAATGAGGGAAAAAATGGCAAAAATATCCAAGAACTAACATGAACTTTGTTCTTTCTGTAGCGAAGAGTAGAATGGCAAATAAGGGGAAGTGCTTCCAGACACAAGCTAATCAGCCATATACTCTGAAGCATAAGATTTGATTAACCTTAGCGTGTGCAGGTACAAAAGCTGTTCTGAAGGTAACTTTATTTTCCTTTTCTTCTTTCCTTTGAAGTTATAGGGCCAGCTTTTCAGTTTAGCTCTGGTCAGTATTTCCTATTTTGTATGATCGAGCATACAGTCTATGTAATGACATTCACAATGCACACAGCTCTCTGAAAGCATAAAATAACTCAGCAAACCAGTCCAGACCTGCTAGGGATAGGCACAGTTCTTCTTGTCAACTTGGATGACATTAGGGGAAATGAACATTAGGGATTCTAAAATGTATTGTACAGCCAAACACTAATCTCATAATATTTTTGGCATTGTACTTCAAATATTGGGAAATATATGAGCTGAACTATTAGATATCTGAAGACAGGTAACTGGAGTGTATTGGTCCTCATGCAGGGCTTGGAAAACTCAGACACACAGTTCCTCTTGATTTTCTGTAGATGTGACCATACCAAAACACAACAGCAGCACTTTAAGTAGTCAACAGAACAGCAAAAAAAAAAAAAAACCAAAACGGGGGGAAAGAAATGGTTCCAGGTTCCTCTCTGTTATTTCTCCTTTGTCTGGATTAGCAACAGCATGGCTCAAAATCATGCCAGACCCAAAAGCCAACAGCTTTATACTTCAACTGTGCTAATGCAGGGAGGTTAGCTTTGTTTTCCCTCCAAGGCTGGTATAACATAAGTGGCTCATGATTGATTATGCACTTCCCTGGTTAGACTTTGTCCTAAAGAAAGAAATGCAGCCTCCTATGGTTTTGCCTCTCCCAGTCTTGAAGGAGCCACATAGCTGGCTCCTGTTGTACTGAGTGGATAATATGGGTGATCATTTAATAAAATATTGAAATGTAAATACCTAGGCACAGTTATTCATTCAGATTTCCAGAATAATCACCATCATGGAGGGAATGAACACAGCTCTACACATACAGCATTCAAAGAGAAAACATCAGAAAAAATTTCTCTTTTTCAACATCATGCAAATTAGTTTCTTAGCTCTGTAGGGAGGAAGCAGAACGAGCCCTGCAGTTTATAGGAGAAGAACAATTCCTCTAAATCCTAAACAATACCTCCCTGTGATATTGGCAGGGTGGTAGATCTAGTTCAGAATTTGAAAAATTCTGAGAGGAAATAGATGAAAGTGTTATCTAAAGCTGCTTCTAGATTGGTGGATAAAGTGCAGGTCACTTCTTTCAGAACTGTTTGGGGGAGATTTGCATTGTTGGCTGCCTCCAGTTCTGCAGTACATTTTTTATG
This sequence comes from Thryothorus ludovicianus, assembly GCA_013397245.1. Classification (NCBI taxonomy): domain Eukaryota; kingdom Metazoa; phylum Chordata; class Aves; order Passeriformes; family Certhiidae; genus Thryothorus; species Thryothorus ludovicianus. The sequence goes on along the minus strand of VZTB01017140.1, from coordinate 64,307 downwards.
AAAACCAGGCCCCCAAAGTGAAGACCTGGCATCTTATTTACAGATACAGGGATTTTGAAGTGGGTTAGCAGGGACGACAGACTGCTCTAAAATACTTTGGGAAAGTGCAATGGTGCAAACTAAAGAGAATTTCCACACAGGTTTTCTCTTAGTTAAGATTTCTTTTTCCTTTTCATGGTTCATAGCCCTTAGTCTTTCCCACTGGGATGCTTCTGCCATCAGACCCACTGCACCTGGCGCAGCTCCTGCCAGGTTAGTCCACTGCATTTCCCTAGAACTCTAATACATGGAACTCTTGCTTCCTTGCACCAGGGTCTTTGTGTCTCCCTTTATTATCTGCTCTCATTCTCCTCTGTTTTGGCCCTCAAGCAGAGGAATACACCCAGTGTATGTCATTCTGATGACTTCAAATCTATTTTCCCTTATTCATGCTTTCCTCTCTTGTTCTTTACTTCTTCCCAGGGAAAATGTACATATCAGTCATATCCTTTTCACCTTCCTAGGGATGGCATATATATCTTTCTGTCAAGTTTCCCAATTCTCATGGTGCCTATCCATATTAAATGTAAACTACTCCATGTTTACAGCCACATTTTTGATCCAGTCCTCACCAAAATTTTTATTTATTTTTCAGCTCCATACAAAATAATGAACTGCATTACACTGTACTGGGAAAAAAATAGAACTGAGACCGTAAGTGTTTGGAAAAAAAAAAAAGGAAATACACTATTTTTTGATCTAACACAGGACTGGTAATATCCAATGGATAACACTTGAACAGTAAAAAAAACAACCCATCTCCTAAGGCCCCAAAAAATAACCCAAAACTCCACAAGAACACCTAAGAACAAACTCCACCAAAAACATTAAAACAAAACTTATATTGCCACTAGCAAACTCTGTAGTTCTGAAACATTTTTTCTTCACCTTTTTTTCCTCTAACTCGTTCTTCTCCTCCTCCTTCATTTTATCCTTATCCTTCTTTGTTTAACACCCATTCTAATTCCTTGAAGAATTAACTCAAAGCCTCATGACCTAACTCTGTGTTCCACAGAAAATTGTGCTGCATGACTACAAAGACTGTTTTCATTATAAGCCATCTAAAAGTTTATAACAGAGTTTGACTTAAATGGCTGCCAGGAATGCTTTCTTTGACTCCTGTAATTGAGGCTGGAGGGCTACTGAAGTAATGTGAGGTTCTTTCTGTCTCTCTTCCAAAACAGTGCTTTTCCCCAAAACCCATTGACAGGCCTAATCAAGTGGAGGAAAAAACCTAAAACCAACCAAATCAAAAAAAAGCAACCATCCAACCAACCAAAAAATGAAACAAAAAAAAAATAAGATGAGACAGATTTATTCTCTTTCCTTTTCTTCTGATTATGGCAACTTGTTTTTTGGGATAACTGATATAATAGTGGGAAACCAATATCTAAACTTGGGTTCACTTCTATATTTGTAAATGTTTTATTGATGTTAACAGATTACATAAAATATCAATATTGGTTGAGGACTATATGTTATATGGCAGGATCATATGCACATCCAGAGGAGAATACACTGTTCACTCCAACTCTTTTCACATGCTATGCCTCCTGCAGCAAAAGAAGTCACCTTCATAATTATAAGTAATGTGAGAAATAAGTAGAAGAAAATATTTTAGTTTAGAGTAAGAAATTACTTGATAGTAAGCTCTGTTACAATTAAAAATATTTAGACAAAAATATCATTAAATTGCTCCTAACTAGGGAGTTCAAAACTCATATGGAGCCAGCCTAGCACAAGAGAACAGTGGAAGAACTGCACCCTGATAAAGGATTGAGAGCAACAATGCAGATACTCCTTTCTTTCCTCTTGCCTGTGTGGTTAAGAACTGTCAGGGATAGCAGATAATTGTCTGTTTTGCAAGCAGTGAATAAAAGAATCTTACAGAAATTTTGCTTTCCTTCATTTGCTTGTCATTCCTACTCAATAAGGAATATTAACTCAAAAAGTTTATTGCTCTTACAGCACTCCTGCTAAGCTCTCTGCCTCTGCCTACAAACTTCCTCTTCAGTTTTGCTGTTGTAACTTCTGATTTTCCTTCAAAAGTTCCTTCAATGACTTTTTTTTTTGGCTAGACATTTTTTTTTTTTAGCTGTATCATATTTATTCCTTTAGAGTCAGACAGGGATTTCCCTAGCTCACAAAGCCTTAGACCAAAGACATCCATTTCTGGATGGTTATGGTTGATCTAGGCTTTGTCCAAATGTCAGAAATGGGTATTTCCTTTGTTTCAGATATGAATGATAAATAAATGTTCAATTTATTTAGTCTTGGACATTGTATTTTTTGTATTCTTTCAATGTGGATACTTGGAAGTTTGTTTGCAATACAAGATACAAGACAAAGCAAGAAATTCAGGGTTTTTATAGAACCAAATGAAATTTGGTCTTTATTCCAAGTTTCTTTTGAAACTAATTACAATCTAAATCTCATGTTTTGTTTTTTTTTTATGTCTCACAGGAATTAGGACTTTGATTGAAGGTTAAAGTTCAAAATTTTGCCAGTTATCAAAAATATATGGAAATATATAGTTGTGAGTACTGAAAAAACAGCTGGCACCTTTATTGAGAAACTGAGTAATTTATTGTTAATAATTCAAGTGTATTTCCTCAAGAAATGATTGATTCTATCCAAATAATTTCTTATAGTAGTTGATAAGGTCTTGAAGACCTCCAGTAATGAAAAGTCTTCAAGTTTCCTTTACTAATACTCATAAAACTTAAATATCAAAGGGATTTACCTTTTTTTTTCATAAAATATCTGTCTCCTTTTATTCTCTGTGATAAACAAATAGTTTTCTTCCTTAGAGTTTAAGATTGCAGCTAAGTGTTTACTGCTTCTAAATGTCTTCTCTAACTGCCTGTATGTTGATACAAAATGAAGCCAAAAGGGCTGCAAACAAGAATAATTTCAGAGTTTTCTAATGCAAATGAATATTCAGCGTTCTCTCCTGCCTCAACCAGATTTTTCTGCAAAAATTAGTTTTGTTTATGAAAGATGTGTTATAAACCCCAGCACATTTAGCTATTTCTTCTCCCTTTCCAGATTTCTGTGTAATAAACAAAAGGTCCCAAATAAATAATTAACAAAAAATGACTTATTTATAATCAGAAATGTTTGGCCACCAGATGGTCCAAAGTATATCTTCATATAATGGGATCTAGAGTACGATTTTAACTCTGCGGGAACAAACAGCAGAGTATTAATAAAATGTCAATTAGTTTAATTTAGTCTCATATCTATTGAATATATATATTGGCACCTACGTGGTTTTAATTTCATTTTAGGATTCCAGCTGCTATCGAACGCAGAAAACTTTTAAACAAGTAAATTAAAATAAATTGCAAAGACAAATAAATATGTCAATGGATAGAAAGAAATAACTTTAAACGAAGCTGTTAAGAAACTGGTAATGTAAAAACTTTTTGTGCATCTACATTGTTAATGTCCTTGATTGTTTTGTGTCTGACATTAACATTAAAGTGTTATACTAATTAAAAAAAAATAAATAATTATCAATATGATCTTGAAATTTTCCTGAAGTCAGTTTTTTTCTCTCTCCCTACTCCCTGCTTGCAGACTCCTAAAAGTTTTTGATGCATGGACAGATTTTTGTATATCTCATACTTAGCTGACTACTCTGAAATACACTATTAAATCCTACATTGAAAGTCACTGCTTTACATAGTGTCCTGAATGACACTTTTCTTAAAGGAACCTCAAAGAAATTAAACAGTTATTAGAAACTCACTGTGAGTTCATCCCAGGATTTTATTTGACCCTCTTTCAAACACAAGGTATCTGAAGGGTCAGGCTGAGAATGGTGATAAGGGCAAATATATCAAACTGAAATTAATTGGCACTGTTTTCCTGGATCTGTCTGGTGTGAAATAATTCTCTTCACACTGGCCTGTATATTTCTGTGTTTGGTATTTCTGACTAAAGCAATTTTGGTAAGACACCACTGTTTTAGCTGTTTCTGAACAGCGTTTTCTGTGTCAAAGTTTGTCTTGTTTCTTACTCTGCCCCCTTGCAATGACCAGCCTGGGAGTGGGCCAGAGGTTGGGAGGGACACAGCTGGCACAGCTGACCCAAACTAACAAAAGGCATATTCTTTATCACATAGCAACCTCATGCTCAGCAATAAAAACTGGAGAGTGTGTATGGGTGGTCTCCTAAGTCAGCTGCTGCTTGGAGATGGGAAGGGTGTCACTCTTGCTGGGGGATATGGCAACTGCCTTTGTATCACTTGAGTTTCCCCCTCTTGCCTTCTCTAGAAGCTTGAACAAGTTTTATTGGTTTTGTTATTCCTGTTTTCTCTCCTATCCTGATGGGGAAAGGTGTGAGTGAGAACCTGGGTGGGTGCTTAGTTGCTGGCTGTGGTCCACCCACTGCAGATGTTCATCAGTTGCAGCAAGGGCTGCAAAATCCCTCTGGGAAAGGAGTCAATGTTTGATGATTAGTCAAGGCTGAACTCAAAGCTATTGAAAATATAATATAACTACTTGAGTCGACTGGGTTATGTGTACCTGCAGAATTAATGTTAAGTCATACATATTGAGTTTCAGGGACCTTTTGTTATCTAATACCTGCTGGCTGTCACAATCTGCTGACTGGGCCTGATAAATCCACATTGCTGTTAGGATGACCATATGCTAATATGGTCATGCTTGATGTAGGACTAAGCTCTTGTATGTTGTGCTCTGTGCATACCTCCTTTGATCAGAGCTCGTGGTGCCTGGGTCTCATTTTAGAGTTTGAGATAACCTAGGATTTGTTCCACCCAAGTTCCAAAATTTGCATTGTGCCCTACTCCTATTGAGGTGCAAGAAATGAACTGTGTCGATGGTGACTGAACTAAAGAACAAGCTCAGATTTGTGCTTATGTTACAATGCTTTCTTTAACTTAAAACTAGGAATGCATAGACGTCACAAATAGACGTCAGAAATAACTGCATTAAAGAAAACATATTAAGACAGAATTTTAGCAGTATTTAACTCTATGTCTGTGCTGCAACAGGAAGCTCAAACCCTGAACATTTCTCCAAAAGTTCAGCAAAGAACATACACAGCTGTGTCCTATGCAGGGAAGTGCCCACATTTCAACTTAACATTCTGTGCCGGAGAAATCTAACCTCCTGTCCTTGTAGTGGACGTTAGAGTTATGTAGATAAACTCTTGCCAGGCTTCATCTTTCTTTGATTTTAATACTTTTCTGTGAGGACAAAATACACAATTTCACACTCTCTGGCTAAAGTAAGATAGGGAAGCATACAGTACTAGGGTGAACACAGCTTGTGCTAATAATCTGAGGCAAAGCCTGCACTGTACATAGGAAGGAACTCTAACAAGATCTCTCCTTAACAGAAGTGACTTTAGCCCCTCTATTCCCTCCAACTCCTTTCCCACTGTATCAGACATATTGTGCTTTTAGTACACCAGGCCACTCAATTTAATTTTATTTTTTCCTTGGAACTCATGTACTTTATCTCTAGATGAGAGACCACGTGCTTGTACTCTTTTAAAACCCTATATCGATATTTTTTAAAACACAGAATTTTTTTCAGTAGGATATTGCATGGAAAATACTGATGTCACTAAATTCCTGTGTTTATTCCTAGGATAGTTTTGGTTTTTTTCTATGATCTGGATATTGCTTACTACCAAGAACAGTCTGCAGCCAGACTGGCTACAGAAAGATAGATTAATATTTTCACTGACAAGTGGATTGTAGTGGCTTACTTCAATCACTATTTGTAGGATGTTCCAATGCAGAACAGAGCTTCTCTGCAGCTGAGGCTGTAGAAACATGCAGCAAAGGGACAGTGCTTGCTCTGTAGAGTTTACAATATAAATAGACAACAGAGTGGTGAGGGGAAGCTTGCTCAGAGACTTGCCTAAAGTCACACTGCAGGGAAGAGCTGGGAATAGTATCTAGGTCTCCTGATTCCCCTAAGTCTGTTACTTTATTTATTGGGCCATGTTGTCTCTCTCCATTTAATTCCTTTCTCTTTTTCTTTACTCTACTGGATAACATCCATCAGCACAGGTTCCCATATGCAAAAAAAACAAAAAAACCAAAAACTTAAGTGGGGAAAAGGACCACAGAAAATCAACCCCCTGGAAAAATGCCCCTTCTAAAGATTTGTTACAGTGTTCTTTGAATACAGCAAACATTCAAAAAGGAAGCAATTTTCATGACTTTGTCTTTAGTGTATTTGCATAGGGAATTTAAATGCAATTTTTGCTCATCTCTGAAGGAGTGGAAAGTTTAGGATGGCATGCAACACGACCTGTATGGGAAGTATGTACATGTGTATTTACTAGGTACTTGCTATCTCTGGGATAAAGGAAGAGTTGCATCGAGATGAAAGAAGGATAGAAATAGATGTATCTCAATATTTCTTGCTACTCCTTTTAATTTCAGGGCATGAAAAACAACAGTTTGAAGAATTTTCCTCAAGTACAAACCTAATTGCTCTGCTGTCTCCAGATGTGTCCTGGAATTGCCATTAATCTCTGCTGTAAGACTATGTTTATTTATTTTTTTATTTCAAAACAAGATGAGATTTAAACAGCATTAAGTAAAATTGTTAGGTCAAATAACATATGCTTGACTACTGGGCATTCCTCATAATTCCCGTGCCTTTTCTGCTTGTTTAATTATCTATAGTAGAGTAAATAAATACCACATTCAAGATCAGGTTGTTATATAAACTGTGGATCTTGTAAAGTAGTGAGTACACACAACCGCAGATTGGGATTCTTGGATTCTTCTCACTGGAAAAGGATTTTGTTGGTGTTTTTTGCAAAGGATGTTTAAGGTGACACTTTTAATATGTACAATAAACCAACAATCCTTTTGTGATATTTTCCTTGATTTCTTCTGAATTTTGAGTAAGTGGAAGCCTGAATGTAACCAAATCATCTTCAGTGTTGTTCTTAAGCCACTTTCCTAGCAGGTGCTGAGCACACCTGTAAAGAGGGTTGTGCTAGCAATGAGCTCCCTTCCCATTTGACACAAGTCCCATAATGTGCAAGAGGGTCCATAAACCCCATTGAATGCTTTATCCCTATAATCCCTCATCCCTATATAAAATAGTTGAATTATGCACTTGAGAGAGGACTGGTGAGCCACCAGCAGTGAAATATTTCTAGGGCTCACATACTTCTCTCAAATACTCAGATATTTCTCTCAATTTTTTCTCACGTATATGTGCAAAAACCAGGGAGTTACTCTGGTGGGAAAGCCTACCTACTGATCAGAAAGATGTTTTCACAGCTATCTCATTAAATATCTGAATTCAGTCTTGTGTCTTCCCTCAGATTAGTAGTGCTACCCAGGACAAGTCAGCTTCCCAGTCACATGGCAGGTCTGTACACCCTGCTGCAAAATAGGGAATAGCAGCCACCCTTTGCCTTGTTTGATTAAAAAGCAAGTTCTGCAGGCAAGATAGGATTCTTTATTATGCATATGAACAACATCTGGCCTAGTGTGCCAGGTGCACAAATCATTTATTTATGTAATTAGTTAAAAACGTGAGCCAAACTGTGATAACAAATCCATGTAGACACTCTCAGTCCTGGGTGAATACAAGGTAAGTAGGGTAAAGTCTTTCTTTTAAAAGCTTAGTTCATATTACCTCACATTTGCTACAGGGTAAATACACGTGAGTTGTCCCAGCTGAGCTGACACAGGAGCATTTGTTACTCCTTCATATTCACATGCTTGAGCCTTAACACACATGACTTTTAATGCTTTCTAATAAAGTAAGGGGTATTAGTTGTACTGGACTCAACTTTGGAGGGTAACTCAAACCTCTTGCTTAAGCAATATCTGTTATTGCCCCTGGAATATTTCAGAGGTAAAGAAATTGCAAGAAAGCTTTTGATCCCTAATCAATTAAATGTCAACTGAATGGACAAAATATTTGGGAAACTAAGAGCTGAAAATCAGCTTTTTGTGAAGTGGTAAATGGATACATGTTCATTTATATCCTGGGGTAGAGCGTGGTCAAACAGGTTATTTCAGACCATCTGTGCTTTGCATTAACTTGTTTGTCTTCAAATTAGACTGGAACAACAGAGATGAGCTTTTACATCCAGCTACAGCACTCAACTGGGATCTAGCAAACAACAACATCATTTTCCAGGGATTATGGTACCTGCTATATTTCAGCTCAGAGATAGATACATGTGCTGTAGGTAAAGTACACAACAAAACTGGTTGGACCAAGGGCCAGACAAGCCCATGACAAAAAGTAAGTATGCAGAACTGGTATGATTTTCCAGATGAATAGTAGAATAAGTAACCATATAATGTCAGATAACCCTGCATCAGATTCGGCTTTAATGTATATGTTATAAATCCATGAAAAAGACACTAATTTTTACTGGATTCACACTAGAAAAAAATGGTTGATGAATGACATCAACCACAAGGGCACAGCAGGAGCAGCAAATACTTGCTCTCATTCTAGAAATGCAATAATAGTGGATGCTTGCTACATATAACATTTCTCCGCCTTTATATTCTTTATTTCAGGTTAAGTACACCTTTAATGAAATTGAATCATTATTTTTCACTTGTACCTCCTCCTCCCCTTGTGTATTAATCTGTAATGTGGCAGCAGTTTTTATTTTGTTATTTTCTTTTTTTTTCTCCTTTTAGTTGTTTTGACTTGTCAGCCTACATTAAGTGGGACTGACTTTTCTTTGTATCTTTACTGACAAATCTATACTAGTAACAACATCAATACTGTATTAAACCTGAACTATGGGAATAATTTGTAATCACACTAAAATTAGTAATGTCGCATATCACATGGCAAGACACAGGGTAGAGAAGTAGAACTACCATTAGCTTGGGTTATTATTACCTTATTAAAGCCATTTAAATAGGCTGTAATTCTGGGAATTTAAAGGTCATTTTGATTTATTCAGTTTAGATTTTTATGTGTTTAGAAAACTAATTAAAGTACAAACAGCATGGCTATATCATCCTTAATGGCAAATTTGTGTGAAGGAGCTGCCCGTTTTGAAACCCAACAGAATAATGAACATTGGTGCAATTTTCAGCATTGAACATTACTTCCTCTTAAAAATTATTATTTTTCCATTACATTAAAACAGTTTCATCCAATTTTGCTCAATATTTTGAAAGGGATTTCCTGCAAAGTTTTCACCCTAGGCTTGGAAGGCTGAACAATCTCTAGTTTGAGCATTCAGAAGAATGACCAAAATAAATAAACACAGAGAAAAATAATAATCTCTGAAATAGCCTTTTATCCTTTTGAAAGACCTACAATTTGTTCACAAAGTAATTCTTATCAATTGTTTAATTTTTCCACAAAGCTTTCCTTACACTATGATGGCAATTCTTCTTCACTGCCTACTAAATGATGCGCTTAAGCCTTAGAAAATTCTTCTGTGCCTTCAGCTTCAACAGTTTTGAGCACCTTAAAAAATGTAAGGCAGCTTTAAACACTTTGCTGAATAGGTATGTTTACTCGTTCTTATTTTGCAGAACTGGACTACAGCTATTTAATCCAGCTCTGATTTGAATCCTTCTATAAGATTGATGGTGACAAATTTGGATCCACAGAGCCCAGGGCACGGCTATGTAGTGTGGCAGTGTACAGGTGGGGGAAGAGCACTGCAGACAGGTGAAAGTTATGGATTACTTTTCTATCCAATACATACAGAATTCTGAAAGGACTAAGTCTAGCCATGACAAGAAAATTAACATTGTGATTTTACATAAATTCCTGTAATTTTCTTTTTGACCACCAATGGCAAAATGTGTGTGTTTCTCCAGATCAAGTCTCACACTGTAATGTAAAAAAAAAAATAAAAAAATTCCTAGATGTTTTACAGTCTCACAAGTCAAAATCACATGAATCTTACTTTCTTTAATGCCTTATTAATAGGCATTAATATGAAGCCTTCCTTTTTAAAGGATCCAAGTGATAAATAAACAGTTTATTAATGTAGTTTCCTAGGAAGGAGGTTCTCTTACAATACCAATCAACATTTTTATTCTGTGATTTTGGTTTAAAACTAAATTTATCCATCTAGAAATGTTTCTCAAAGTCTGTGGGGCTCTGTGGTATTTAAAGCTCATGCAATTCTTTCAAAACACAAGGAAAAAAATAATTCGAGATCCAATTTTTTTTTCAAAAAAATTTTATAAAGTATAATTATAAATTTTAGGGGTTATCCCGTTGTTGAGTTAATTCACCTTTCACTTAACTGTAAGGATCTTCTAGAATCATAGATATTAAGAGTGAAAATGATGGATCTTGTCAATTCAATCCACTGCCCTACAAATATATAGTCAATATCAAATATGAGCCCATTTACTACACAAAACCTGGTGCAGACTTGGCCAAATACTCATGTCAACTTCTATTTTCCTCTGGAAAGGGAGAACCAAAGGCAGCAGCCATGCTCAGAAAGATGGAGTGTGCGGTGCAGATCTTTTCATCCGGATGGCATTCCAAGAGGCTTGTTGAGCACCTGACCCAATTCTCCTTTTGCCAGAGAGAGAAGACCTGTAACGAAAACAAGTCGTGATTCAGTGTCTTATCTAGAACATGGTGTTCCTTCAAAGCTCAATATTCTGGTGCTGGTGCCAGACATAATTGGCAGGGAAGAAGTGGATGCCACTTGTGCATCACCAGCAGCATTTCCCACAAAGTTGGGGGATGTCACTGCAGCTCTTATTCAGAAAACAACTCTCTTGGCTTGTCCAGGGAGAACTGACAAGGTTATCACCAGAGGCGGGTTGCTAGAGGCTGCAGCTGACAACAAAAATGAGGGTATGTGAACAATAATATCCAAAGAGACAGCTACCTGCTGGAAGCACTTGCCTGGAAGAGGTGCAGGGACTGTATAAATATAACCTTCTCTTCGTCTATCCCAGGAAGTTTTGAGGCCAACCCAAATCTGCAATAGCTGGGATCTAAGAGGCAATGACAGGAGTCATCCTTTTGTTGTTGCGCGGTTAATGAATTTTCCACATGAAAACTTGTTAACCCTGGCTGTGGCTTCCATGTCTTTTTATATGCAAGACCTCCACCAGCAAATCAATCCTTACATTGTAATGGCACTCACTTGACAAGGTGTGTTTGGCTTAGTGCACTGCTGATATTTGTTCTGTGTGCAGCAAGACAGAGGGATGTGATGAGTGAGAAAACGAGGAAGAGGAGCTGGTTGATATGCACAAAGGACAGAGAGAGCTTGCTCTGCAACAGGGTGGTGGAGTGGAGCAGGGCTCAGTTGCCCTCAGTGCTTTGTGACATACTGAAAGTATGCAATGAAAATTTCTTTAAAAAACAAAGAAAATAGAGATGGTCACTTCTGAGTGTATCTCTTGTAAATACTCTTCATTAGTTTGCTCTTTGATGATGTGCCTCTGATTTTATTTGTTCAGACATCTGGGTTTCCAAATTAATGGGCTAAGGATAAGATTACAATCTTGGAGAGCTATAGGCACACAGATTTGGCTGCTGTCTTCAGAATGTCTTAGAGCACTGCCCTGAAAAATTCTGTGTGCCGAACCTTTCCTGACCCAGCCAGCATGACCCTAGGTTATGTTTCCCTGAAGCACTGTCTCTCTAATGCCTCTTGCTTGATCTGACAAGTGGAGAAGCAACTGAAGAGGAGAAAATTCCTGTCTGGATAAGTGAAGTCCACCACCCAACTGGTTCATCTCCAAACTGAGAGTGAAAATGAATACTCCCACTTCTGCTCACTCAGTGGGATTGCTGCCTCTGGATAACTGAGAGAAGAGCAGTAAAGGTTTACAGAAGCCTGGAGTCAAAGGTTGGGAGGGTTCTTTCTCTCTCTGCTAGTCCAAAACAAAGACATTCAGAGAGCAATACTGAAGCAGAATTTAATTTAATTTTTATTATTTTTTAGTCCACTTTTAAAATTTTTGTTTAATTTAGTAATTTGGTTTAATATGACTCCTAGCATGA
>VZTB01017139.1:0-52238 GCA_013397245.1 Thryothorus ludovicianus | reverse complement strand
TGATTGGGCAACTTAAATCTGCACCTTCATTACTATGACTGAAAAACAGCAAAGAAAAACATACTAAAGAGGGAAAATAGCAATCAAAATAACTATTGACCCACTGTTTTAATTTTTAGGATGCAGAATTTCGGATTGTTTTGAAGCAAGTATGGAGATGACAGAACAGAAATATGGAGGCAAAATTAAGATAAATCATGGACCTAACAGAAGTGAACCATACCAGACTAAGGTACATGATTTTCTACACAAAGGACACAGTATATTTCATCTCTCTAGGATTTGGTGAAAGCATTCATTTAACAAACAGTACAGTAAACAAAAGAAGCTAGAGTGTTGAAAAGGGAAGTAACTAAAAAAGCTACCGGTGGAGTTCCCAGCCATAGGCCATCTCATTAACATTTTCATTAATTACTCTGGCACAAAAATAAGAGTGATAATAGAAAAAAATAAAGAGACACCATCAAAATAGAAAAAGACTGACATAATGTACAGGAGTACTTGATCGTTGTTGTAATAAGAATTGGATGAAATTCAGTAGCATAAATTGTAAATCCATGCATTTAGGGGACAATTAATTAAAGAATGTGCATCTTTCTACTATAAGCTAGCAGCTTATCTCTTGGAAAAAACTGGGAAAGTGAAGGATCTGCTGGCTGTACAATGTCATTACACATTGCCAGTACAAGGAAGTTGTAAGAAATCAAAAGAGGTGCAATACAGAAGAAACTTAGGACCATGATGCAATGATATAAGAATGAGACAATGCAGGAAGATCTCATCCGAAGTATTGCACATAATTTTGGTAAGATTACAACAAGAGCAGAAAATTTAAGCTTCTAGTGGGTAAATACAGAGGACACTAGAAATCTTGGCACATTGTTCTGCAAATCAAAGACTGAGAAGAAATAGGATCACTTCCTGTAAAAACAGCAGAGCAGTACACATCAAAAAACATAACAATCTGTTAAATCTCAAAATTACTTTTGTCATAACATCAAGTCGGCAGAAAATAGGAGAATAATTTCTTTATTATTATTATTCTATAGGCTGACAAGGCTTCTGAAATAGAATTCCCATTAGAATGAGAGGTGGGAACAGAAGTATTTTTAAGCTGGAGCTCAAAGCAAGAATATTTACAGGCAGCACAAAATGACATCTTCTCCTGCAGGAGGTCCCTTTCCAATTCAATGTTTCAAATAGCACTACTATCACTCACTACCAAAACAATATAAAACACCCCAAACAGCAGAAAATTTGAAAATTATTAATAATTCTGGATGGAAAAAAAAGCATATATATATATATATGAGCTTTTAAAATTATGTTTAATTTTGGGGATATGAACTTAATCCACATATAGGACTCCTTATGTAAAACTGGAAAACCAGAACAACTGCTTCACCTACTGGCAAAGTGTTTAATGGCAGGGAGAGAGGCTGGAGTTTGTGTGAATGTGCCATGAGTGGTTTCTAGATTCAATCCTCAATTTTTCTCAGAGCAAAACTTTATACCAGAAAGCAGCAAACAAATCTCTCCAACCTAAGTCACAGATCAATCACAGAAAAATCACAACAGAATGAATTCTCATTTCAGGTCTATAGGGTAAATCCTCAAGGAAAAAAAAGGTTTCAGCAAACCTGCAAAAAAAGTTTAGAAAATTAATTCTGGACTTTCATGCTGCCCTCAAAGACAGCATCCAGGTGTTGGAGTAACCTTTTTTAAAAGGGCTTACTCTGAAGTGCAACAATCATTTTCAAACTTTGGAGGCAAATCTCATTAATGCAATACATACAGAATTCCTCTCTCTTCTGCCTACTCAAGATAAATTTAGGCAGTTACTTCGCCTTCACTATAAATAAAACAGAAGTCAATAGCAGAAAATTGCTATCGTAAATTATCTAGATCATCACACAGAAGGCATGATCATGAAAAATCAATCCCATCACATCCAGAATTGGAGGCCAGTGTTTTGATGGAAAAGTTTGGCAAGAAAAGACCTCAAGAAGTGGCATAGTGCAACCTCCTGCTCAGAGCAGGTCTAAGCACATGAGGCTGCTCAGCAGCCTGTCCAGTCACGTCTTGATGACCTCCAGGGATACAGATTCCCTAAACTCCCAAGGGATTACTAGAGTGTATGAGAGAGCTCTCTTCTTCTAGTTAATTACTATGCAGGAAAAACAGTTATTCTGAGTGCAAAAATTTGAATAATGAAATGGAAAAAACCCCTAGTCTTAAAGTTCTTACTTTAAAATGAATAATTTTATAATACACATCAGCAATACAGAGCATTAATCTTTTTGCTTGCTATCTCCACTCTTCTAACACATGCAGTATTTCAGACAAATAAACTACCATTATAGATTAAAATCAACATATGCATGCAGATTTTCCAGGTAAAAATAACCCATAAGATACAAGCAAATTTGTCTATTTAATTAAAGAATTTGTTTAGTGCCTTATCTCTATTTTATTAACATTTTCAAAGAGTAGAAATAGAGCCCAACTGCACATTTTTCAAGGTCTTAAATATAATTTAACATATTTGTTCTAATCCATAAATTTGCACAAAAATTAAAATCACTTATAAAAAACTACAATTATTCTACATACCAACAAGCCTTATTACGTTCAGTGTAGTGTTGGTTAGAATAGGTGCATTCACTTTATTGAGGTTATAATCTGATCTCTTTCTGCTCCTCAAAGTTTCTCGAGAAACACTTGAAAGAAAACACAACAAAACACAGCAAATGAGAAAACATTCAAAGACATATAAACATATAAATTAAGTGGAAAATATATTACTTCTCCCCTCTTTCACATGACAGTATGTCTTCCAGTGCAGAATTTTATTTATGCCTGATCTAATTTACATGGAATTGTGCTAGAAAAAGGAATTTTTTACTTTTATTTTAATGCTGGGTTCTGCAGGCATCTGTCTTGTCCCAACAGTCATTTTAATCACTCTGACTAAAATTCATAATTCATGGAGAGAACAGAAACAACACAAGTCATAAGAAAACAGATTAGTCAGCTACAGCTGAAAGTTACTACCTATAAATAGAAGCAATTTTGAGGAAGATGAAACTAAAAAAGTCATTAAATTTTTCAAAAATTTTAGTCCTGAAAGAGGCAGGAAGTTGGACTCAATGATATTTATCAACCAGACATATTTTAATTTTCTATAAGAGAAATACTCTGCAAGCTGCCATGCCTCAAAATTATATTCTTCCAAAAATTTAAATTTTACAGGACAAACCTATGGACAGCAACTGTTTTTTAACTGTTAATTTGCTACAATTAAGGAATTTTTAACTATATCTCCACCACTTCTTTGAAAAAAGGCAGTTTACATTATGTACCTTATGGAAAGAATCATGCTAACAATATTTTATCCTAAAGAGTTATCTTGTAACTACTCTGCTACTCTGCTTTGATCCAAGTGATGGCATTCTGGCTGTCCTGTACACCCTACATAAAAAAATGCTAGCCTGCCTCACAAAGTTTGAATGTACATCTAAGTTCTACAGTGTCCTAGAGAGAAACTTGTTTTCAGATCCTTTTAAAGGACACAAAGTTGGCTTTTTTAATATGAATATATAAAATACTTTTTTATATACATCAAAACAGAATATATATATGTGTGTGTGTGCATGTGTGTGTATGTATTAAAGAAAAAGAGAATTTAAAATTCAAAAGTATTGTCTTCAAGCTATGCAAGAATCTAACTCTTTTTCTTAACCAGTAGAAGTTTACTGTTCTGCAGCAGCAAAAGCCTAAAACTCAAAGCATTTCTCTGCAAACAACTGCTTTTGACACAACAGAAATTACACATATACACAGCAGCTTCTATAGAAGGACCTTCAGTTAACATCTAGTCCTTACTAATCCACTACCTGTTTCAGAGAGCCTTTCTGAGGCTTTCAAAATGTTCCTTTCTTCAGGTTTTGTTGGCAATAATGAGCAGTTTAATGTTCTTCCCCATTCTGGATATCTAAGTGCTGAGCTTTCTAACTGCAAGCAGCATAATGTTTATTTGATTATTATTCTGTAGATTACAGAAACTGAAATAATTAGAATACTGAGATGAAAAGCATGTGAATTAGACCAAGGGCACACACAACCTACTTACCTTTTTATTGGGGCATCTCCTGTCTGCTCATCCACATAATCTCTTTTCAACTCTTCAGGAACATCACTGTCGCTATCATACTCTTGATATGCACTTTTTTCTTGTTCATCTGATTCATACTGTTAAAAAAAAAAATAAATTCACTATCATTATTTTTCTTATAATATTGTCACTCATTTAATGTTGCACTTTGGTAATTTTTTGGCTTTTTCCTTGATCGGGATACAAATAACTTTGCTGGTTGAAAGGCTGCTGACAATGTTCTTTGAAAATGCAGCAGGCAAATTCTATTATGTTGATTGAGTAAATATTTGCATCATTCTATTTCAGCTAATTCATGTTGCTTTCTAGTTGATATATAAAGTACTCACATATTTAAGCTTTTATTATTTGCTTTATAATCTAAAAAAACCCAGTAATAAATCCTCAAAATTCATCCATACAGTGGCAGTAAAAAAAATAAAGAAAAAACTCCTGGCACTGCATTAATTATTATTTCAAGAAGAACTAAATTTTCACTTCACAAAAATACTTGTTCATATTATACACATTTAATTAAGAAAATAACCCAATACCAAAAAAATAACTTGCAGTTAGGTAGGATGCACCTGCACTTGAAGAGAGAGACTTTTCCTTAAGGCATATATTGCTTTGAAACCACTTTATAAACACAGTCAACAGTGACACAGGTAAAACACTGGTTCCAGGATTCTTAAGAAATGGCAGCCAAAACACACTAGGAAATGTATTTATTCAGTCATGCATGCTCTGGCCTCAAGCTGCTGTGAGTTTTAAAGGCTAGCACTATGAAAGCACTATATAACAAAACCAAGAACCCCACAACACAAATTCAAAACAAAAACAGCTCAGGTGGGAAAAAAAGAATGTAGTATGAGACACTCAAAAGAAACGTTTAGATCATTAGCATTCCCATGCAAAATATCTGCATCATGAACATTTTAGACAGAGGAAAGTTGTAAAGAAAGAAGCTCAGTTTATTTCAAATATGAGCCGAGGTCAGCCTTGACCGAGGCTGTTCCATGGCTGGAACATTAGCACAGAGAATCACCACCACTTACTAAGCATTAATATATAATAAATTATGTGCTGATTCAATTAAAATCCAGTGACAGTAAAATGACAAATTGACTACAAACTGTTAACTGCAATTCATGTTGATGTAAGAATCTGTCAGTTGTCATTAATTGTCTTAACATCATAGAATAAGGGAGATTGTGAGAATTTTTATTTCTTTTAACATGCAAAAAAATACTCTTATTACGTCTCCCCAGTCTAATGCTGTTAATGATCTGGAACAGTTATTTATGAGATAAATGTATTTGTATTTTAAAGTATGCATTAACTCACAACTGTTAAATAGTGACCTCGATCTGAAGAGACCTTATAAACCTATTTTGAATATGCACAGTCTGCAGTAAAATTTTAAAGTGCTAAAACAAATTCAGGTATCTTGTAGCAATAATCAGTGTTTAGGTAATCCACTCAAACCAACCCACAGGGATAGGTAAGATTCATCAAAGTTAGAGTGTTACAATACTGGAAGTTAACTGTATCACTACATAGACATTTTAAGAAGCTACAGAAAAGGGACATTAAGCATCTCACTAAAGCTCAAGATACAGAGCTGAGGTGGTTTGGTCCACAGGCCCCATTTTGCAACAACTAAGCACTTAAAATACCTGAAATTCTCAGAAGAAATCCTGACACCCTACAGATAAACTGACAAGTAAATTAACTGTTTGCATCCTTATTGTGCTACTTCTTTCTATATTTGGCAACATGCCTGCATTCTCTGGAAACAAAATTTTGCAACCTCCATCTGAAATAATTCCGATTTTCAGTGCTAAAATGTTCCTCCACTTTAACAGGTCAGACAAGACACTGAAACTCAAAACCTCAGTAAAAATTTTATCCTGTACTAAGCAGGCTATTTATCTTTCTATATAAAGAATAACAAAATAGGTGTATCTTCTACTTTTTTAACAATTCAGCACTTTGGCACAAACAGTTGTGAAAGACTGAAACATTGAAGGTAAATGGCTCAAGCAATCAGCAATTTGCAAGAGCAGCAGGTGCTCTGCTGAGACCAAGTTTGCACATGAGGCTTTTCCTGTGTGCTGGAAAAACCTCTGATCTACAAAAACAGAGGAGGTGCACAAGATGACCATGAAAATCCAGCCTTTGTTTAGCAACAAGCCAATTTTTGACCCAGATAAGGAAAAAAGTAAATAATAAACAGATTCTGTGAGATAGGATAATGCTTTTTATCATACCAATATCCTTCCAGTGAGGAGGTATCGCATAAGCCTTAAGATATTCACCCTTTTTGATAATGCATAAATGGCTCAACTAAGCCAGGTCAAACAGCAGTTATTTAGAAGGAGCCAAAAACCATCAAAAGCCCCCAGAATGCCCCCAGACTCATTTCTGCAGCCTTCCACCAGAGGACTGCACATGATCCACAGTATTGCAGCAGACAGCAAAAAACACACCTCCAGGGGAGGTACCTGGCTGCTCCTCCCTGAACAGGAAGGTCAATTAACCCAGTGAACTTTCATGTTTGGTGGCTGGGGCCATCAATTTGATCAATGGACAGTGAAATTGGAAAAACCAAGTCCCAGCTGGATCCACAAGCAGTGTTATCTTTCCCCTATCTCCTCTCACCCTTTCCTTCTTTTTTTCCTTTGTATATTTTTTTAAGTTATATCTTCACACTTTCAAATTGTTATATTACTATAGATAATGGCTACATACCTCATTTCCACTGAAATCAAATTGTTCTAAAATAAACCTGCCATATATATGTATGTATAAACACCAATCATTCAGTGTTGTTTCGCTGATCCATCCCAAAGGCTCTATTAAGAACCTCAGTTACCCTGCCTCTGGGACAGCAATGCAGAGAGGAGACTAAAAATGTCAAAATGTAGGATGGTCATCTGTAGAGTACAGTCACCTCAGTCATAAAATACCTTTGTTCCAACATCAGCCCTGGGAGATGTCCTGTACACCTGCTGACAAGTTAATTAACTTGTCCTGTGCCTCCATTCAGAGACAAATTTCTGTCTGTTTTACGCTTATGTTTTTTAGCCAGGCAGGTTTCAAAGAGTGCCAGTGAGACCTGCAGGACCACTACTTCTCACGAGCCTGCAGTGTCTGTGCCAGAGGTTCCTTCAAACACTAACAATTCAGTGATTCTGTCCTACTGACAGAAGTCAGCAGTGTGACACTTCATGCAGGCAAAAGCCAACAAAACAGTGTCTCCAACATGTTCATCAGCATTTGCTATCTAGTCTTTCATCAAATGGTTTTATGCTTGCAAAAGCAAAAACATAGCACAGAGTAAGACAATGTTTTTTAAATCTTTTTTCAAGCTAGGAGAAACAGATTCTGAAGAGTAAAATGTTCAAAATGGAAAGACCAAAGAAGGTCTGTCCTAACTTGTTTGCAGAGTTTTCATATCTCATACAAATGTGCAGACATACCCACAGACAAGAAATGAAGACAATTCTAGCCTTCTACAAGTGTAAGTATGCTGCCTACAAGTCACTAAACAAAAAAATAAGAGAACAATGTAGGCCCTCATTCACTAGCAGCAAGCTGCAAGGTATCAGAGGAGCTTGAAATAACTAACCAGCAGTTATCATTTTTTGTTCTTGAGATGTTATCCAGTCTCAGTAGAACAAGTTAAGCCCAAGAAAACATCATGCATCAAAGGGATAAACAATAACAAGAGCTTAAACAAAAGCATGCTAATGTAGCATTTAAAAGAATAGCACAAAGTTTTACATTGAAACACATTTGATCACTGATAGATTTTGACAGACTTCTGAAAAAAACCCACAGAGTTATTGTTCAGTTCTATAGAATCCACAATAAAGAGAATGTCCTGAGCATTTAAATTGCAACTAAAAACGATGTAAAAAACATCAGAAAATTCATGGCAAATCACACAGGTGTGAACAAATACAACAAAAGGAGCAACTCACAATGATTCTTTCCTACGAAGCCAGAAAGCAAGTCCTAAAACAAGAAAATTACCTCCACAAAGAAAGTTAACTTAAACCCCTGGAAAAATACTAATTTAGGTGGAACATGTCTTGCTAACCTTCAGGAACACTCACCTTTAGTGGAAAAAGTACTGATTCAGTGCAAAACAAAAATCATCTTTAAACAGGACGCCTGGCTTTCTGGCACTTTGAAAAGCCAAGCAGCACAGTACTGCAGGCAACAGATTCTTGTACTGAGACACTTTGCCATCATCGCCACACGGAATAAACCACCATTTACTGAAAGCACTATTTGCATTGTTTTTTCTTTTCCCCTGAAACACTCCATACCCCGTTGGAAGCCAGCACGTCTTCTGTCTCCTCGTCCTTGCTGTCAGCCTGAATCTCAAAGGGGTTTCCTGCGCGGCAGTACTGCTCGAACAGCGTCAGCGCCGACGACACGGCGGCCGCGGGCTGCTTGCTCGGGGACACGGACGGCGAGCGCGACTGCTCCAAGAACTTAAATTCCTACCAGGAGAAACCAGTTTTAATCAGGCATTTTCAATGTTATTATGACTTCAGTTCCATAAAAACAAAGGATAACTACAAACTTGTGGACAATTAACTTTTAGCCAAGGTTTGCTGCTTATTTTAAACATGCTTTTCACACTGGCTCAGGTTAACCTTGAAAGTGGCAACCTTATGCTGCTTGTCCTTGAACTTTTAGAAGTTTTCTCTTACAACTTGCAATACATCTGCATTCTGAAAGTATTTACTGTCTAAAGCTAGGTGAAAATTCACTGTGGTTTTGATTTCACAAAAATAAGGAGATAAAAAAAGACTAAAATTCTATCCAAGAATACAGTTGACAAAAGCTACCTAGCAATTTACTAAAGCTGATATTTTCTTGTGGATGCCTTATTTTTAAAAAGTTGTCAAAATTTTTAACTTCTCAAACCCACTGCACAGTTTCTGATCACAGTGAGTGCACAAACTCTTGCAAGTGTATGGACCAAGTAGGACACAAAAGTCATGAATTTTTTACTTTTTTTAAAAAAAAACACAGCATCTCAGATGACATACCATTTTTATCTATTAAACTCCAGCTATTGATATAATAATGGCAAAATGTACATTTTCATTGAACTAAAGGTTTAAAGATCAAAACACATGCAGCTAAAGCTAAAATGTTACTACAATGTTACATTTCTGTTAGCCTAATAAATCAGTAACTTTCTGCCATTTTCTGCTGCTCCAGTCCCTGGAGCAGTACGTATGGATTTTTAATCCCATTTCTTTATTAAAAGTATTATTTCTTTTGCTACTGGATGCTACTGAGGGTCCTCTCTTCCTTTCCCTCCATATTTTAGTGATCCAGTAGCCTACTGTTTACTTCTACAGTTAATTCCACAGAAGTTGCAAAATGATCTTGCTTAACGTTGCTGTGCTAAAACATTTCTGAACTTTAGTTATAGCTTTAATCACAGGCACCATGTTTTATTTGGCAAAGCAAGTTGATTGTATCCACCACATGCTAAAATCAAAAAAATCACTTCAAATAATTAGAAGGTGAATACAGTAATTACTTGCTTTCAGTTGGACTTCACCACAGAAGAATATATTATTTCCTGTCCAAGTGAGGCCATATGACCTATGTTTCCAGAAACAGATGCCAAATTGGTACAAGCTAGTGAGTGCTCATGCAACTACTTTTAGGCACTCCTGTTTTAGTATCTTACTGTCAGATAAATAATTTAGAAATTAAAAACAGACATATTAACAGTACATTGAAACGGGAAAAATAAATGCTAACATTATGCTTACAACTCTTGCATCTTCCATAAAAACCTCTGCCTGCCTGAAACAGAAACACTACTGTTTCAAAACCATTTGACTCCTAAGTTTTTAATACGATGAAGTAAAATTGAGGAGCTTTTAGAAGCCATTAAAAACATTTATACAGCAGTTCATAGATCTTACTGCTTCTTAGAACACTGTCACTTTTAGTTGTTAAAGTATTAATACATTTGTGTATCTTTTTCATAGAACGTACGTGAAGCTGCAAAATACTAAAACTTGATTTAACAGGACAAAGTTCCCAGGTTTCATTCTCCAAAAACATTCTTAGCTCTTCAAGACGAGTTCTGAAACACAAATGAATACTCTTAATTGGCAGAAAGAGTAAATCACAAAGTCAGCAATTATTTCACCTCTGCAGTGAAATTTGTACAAAAAGTTACACTCTAAAACAAGTACTTAAGCAATTCTTCTAACCAACAAACTACTCAAAAGCTGTGGCTACCAAAACGGTGTATTTTTTATGACACCTCTGGAGAAAGATATTCTTTGATATTTTGGAGATAGAATATCTCCAAAATTGGCAAACTAATATTTTCAGTCAAAACCATTACAAATTATAGAGGGACACCTACAATTGTGCAGAAATACTGGCTCTTTTTCCTCTGTAAACTGTAGAAAGTAATATAATATATACAAACACTCCACTTCAGCTCCACTCCACAACAGCTTCTAAGAGCCCACATAAGATTGATAATTCTTTCAAACACACTGAAGCCAACAGAGAGCAAAGGGAAGTGGAAAGAACTAATATTCTACAAACATCTCAACTTTTCAAAGAAAAAAACTTAAATGGCTATTCATTTCCAATTCTCTTCATAGCTTCATTTGACATTTATATCAATACAGTAATAAGGAAAAGTAATCAAGTCATTACATCTCTACATTTCTTCTGTTGTTTTTAATCACTAGAAAAGCCTCTACTCTGTCATAAGCAGAAACATCTTTAAGAAAGAAAAGAAATTTGCCACATAAATAGTAAATATAGGAAAAGACACCAATGAATGCTTTTTGAGATGACATTGCTTTATCTTTTCCTCTAAATATAGGACTTCTTGCTTTGTTTAACAAGTAACAGTTGGTTTATTATGCACTGGGTTTCTAATTTGGCAATAAAATATTCTAGGAATACCACAACTTCAATAATGAACTACAATCACCACTACAATTAAAATTTGCTTGCCATGATGAGATAAGCAATGTGCTGAATTGTGACTACAGTTTGCTGTGTCCATTTAAATTCACCAGTTAAATACAAATAGACTTCAAATGCTATTTTCAGGGCATTGAGTACCCAAAGCTTGCAGATCTTCTTACAGTAAAGCCAACAGAAACAACAGATAGAGATACTGTGAAAACCAGCATTAGAGATTAAAAGCCTTTGAAAGGGAGACTAAGGTGAAAAAGCCATAGAAAGGAAAACACTTAAAAGCCACACAACAAGTTTTATAGGATTACAAATCTGAAACCAAGGCTCTGACAGAGTATTTGAACAAATGCTCTTAATTCTCACCAGTATATACATCTAGAAAGGGGAATGCATGAGGACCTGATCCATTCATTCTCTGAAAAGCTTAAGTGATCAGACACACCTTTTTACAAGTGTATCAGTACAAAAAATAAATTGCATTTGAAAAAATCATCTTACTGATGCTCTTTGCCAAAAGCTCATTCTGACTTATCAGAACAATCAACTTGCACCTAAAAAAAAAAGGTTTCCTTTATGCCCTAGTACTATGTTCTCTACTATGTTTTCTTGAATCACACAGCCAATTTCTTTCAATATTTTCTCTATGTTGGCAGATCTCTATAACACCACATTGCCCAGGAGGCCACGTATGTCAAATTACTCAAAGAACTGATTACTCCTGGACTCTAAGCATTTCAGCTTCTTGTAGCTTTCATGTACTAATGAATCCTTAAAAGCACTCCTGCCTTTTTTTTTCCCCCTCCAATTAAATACTCAAGAGAAGTGAAAGCCACATTAGCTTGATCTGAAAAGGCAAGATGCTCAAAGCTTTTATATAAAACACTCTAGAGGATATAGCTCTGAGACAGAGGTTTTTTATGTTTTTCCTTCTGAGGATGAAAACATAAGCCAATTAATCTTCACAATACCCATGCAGCATAAAACATGTAGAAAGTATTAAAAGGTTTCATATAATTTAATTCATGTCAATAATTATTTCATTTTATTTTCACAAGAATTATATTATGTTAAAAAGCACCAGTTATTTAAAAAAAATACTATTTCTATACACATTCCATCAATGTTATTTAACCTTTATTTACTCAAAGATAATTAAGAAAATTATTCTACAATTCTTTAAGCTGTTAAACATAAGTAAAACCGTAACAGTCAAAATTATATTTACTTAACCCAACAAAGCTTTATGTGGTAAGTCAGTGTAGTAAAAGATGGTTAGGTAGACCAAAATCAGTTCATGAAATCTAGTTCACGAGTCAGAAAATTTTCAAGAAATAAAAGTAGGTGGAACCTTCTGACAAGACAATCTAATCTGATTAAGGCTCAAATTTTTCAGACAGCTGGAACTGAAGTCTTTATCAAATGTCCAGAAAGAATTCCTAGCTACAAACTACCAAAGCAGGAAGAAATTCTAAACCACATTCTCATCTTTTAAATTTAGACACTGTTTCATGTTCTCCTGCCCTGATTTTCATACTTCATGGATTTTAGGCAAAAAGTCTCAGACTTTTCAAATGGCTCTGGATGTATTAGCTGTATGACAGCTCCCAAACAAGAGGACAAGAGATCAAGACTAGGAAAATAAGTGCTTCCTAGAGCATGGAAGGCTCTATTTCTTCTCATTAGTTTTTACACCCAGAAAGAACGTAATGCTAGACAACTAGAATTAAGAAGTTGCCAATCACCCAAACCAAAACATTTGTAAAATCAAGGCAACTAAAATCAACAAATAGGAAGATAAGTCTTGATGCTGTTATAGCCATCTATTACATCTGAGTCCACAGAATGCCTGTCCATGACAACACAACTGGCCTCAGATATGACAATAGAGCTGACAGAAATGTAATTAGATCCTGCCAACCAACAAGCCATGAAAATATTACTCAAAAAGATGGACTCAGTTCTCATCTTACTTGATGCAAGAAAGAATTCTATATTTAAAAAACATTTCACAGTCATACATGATGAGTCTTCTTAAGCAATAGCATAGAAAAAGAAAACACAATTTTGCTATAAAATGTGTGGACTCCAGAGGCATTCCTCCTCAGGATGTCAGAAGAAAACAGGCAACCCAAAAAACTGCTGAAATTCTACATTAAAAAGTTATTCATCTTTATCAGGCTCGCCTGCCACAGAACTACAGTTTTCCACAAACACAGTGGAAGCAAAGGGTTCTCTATCCTCTTCCCTTCTCCAGGGTTCAGAGCCTTATTCCCAACAGGAAACATACTCCACTGTCAACCTTGACACAGGAACATTATGCAGTGGAATTCCTTTGGAAAGCATTTACCCAACAATAATAAATGTCATTAGAATCATCCACTGTACATGTAATAGTCTCACCTGTGGTATGTTTTAAAATAATTAACACTTTGTTTCCTGATAGATTCTTGCAAAACTTCAGACTTACTGCCACAAAATTCTTCTCCAACCTGCATCAGCCTAGAGTAATAAAACAAAGACATATTTACTAATTTCTTAAGACTGCTGTTCCAACTGTGAGTGTAGATGTATCTTTATAAACACAGAACATCAATGTGACATTGCAATGTTAAAGATGCATTCCACAAAAGTCCACGTCTCATTTTCCTTCAAATCCTATCTCTGTGTGCCATACACATAGAGACAAAGAGCCACAAGCAAAATAAATATATTTCTGAGAGCCCGTTACACAGGGCAAGCTGTCAGTTCACAGTCTCAATCTGTCATTTTATTACCAAAACAGAGAGATATATTACTGTACAGGTTGGCAGTACCACAGTATTTTTCTGTTTGACTCAGACTCCCTTTGAAAGTTCTTAGAAAAAAAAATTGCTAGACCTGCACATCTCATATCTTAAAAAGTGACAAAACTGAAGTCACATTACACTCAGGCAGCACAGCAGTTCATGCTACCTCTCCTAAATACATCCTCATAAACTCTCACATATAGAAGAAAGGCTCTTCAAGCTATCAGCACACTTGAATGAAATTGGTATCAAAATGCAAGTATCAGCCTTAATCAACAATGCCACCTTATCAGAGCTTGTTTGTGGACTTGTATTAAAAGGTCTTATGACTACACCAGCCTACCTGCTGATAACATCAAGTACAAATATGAAGTCATCATATTTGAAGTTAGACAGATCTGTTCCCAGAAGATATGTTTTCACTTTCAACTGAACATCCTACAAAACACAAACAAGTTTTTGTACATTTAATACATTAAAGACAAAAGTGAAGGCTTAGATGCCTAGTTCATTAACACTTGTTGGTTGCTTGCACTTATAAATCCCTTTTTTGAGATTTAGAATAGAATTCCTTTTTCTGTAACATGGGTAATTTCTCTAAAATAATTTTATAATCAGTTTCTTTAGCACTCTCTAACACAGATAGAGTCAATCCTAGATGCTTTATTGTCAAAGCAAAAACAGAACAGGTTCACAAGGCTCCAGGTTCTCTATAGATATGGTTACACCAGAAATATAAAGCAGTATACAGAGAAAAGTATGTGAGAAGAAAATAGATTGTGTGGCAGCACCCAGGTTGAAAGAAATGGGATCAGACTAAAAATCCTGTTACTATGTTTTGGTATCTTGACTGAGTTTGGAAGCATTGCAACTGAGTCAAATAAATTATATTTCCGTGGTCTTTGATTCAAATCAAATCACAAAAAAAAAAACCAAAACCTGGAGATATTTCTTTAAGAACATTAGTATAAATACAACCATAATTAATATCGGAGAGGTGGAAGACAGGGAAAATAAATACTTAAGGAGAAACAAAATTCAAAACCCATACCTGCCATATTCGTGAAAGCCCGTGCTCCAGTTTCTTCTTTACATAGTTGCGGTCAAAACTGTTCTCTTCAGTTCCAATCACATTGTTGCCATCTGAAACTTCAGGTTAAAGGCATTGTAAATGTTTCCAATAGCTTTGGAAACACACAGAATTACATTTCCTTAGCTATTGTCATATTATTGATTATACAAACTCTAGAAGAGCTACTTTTGCACGGAAATGAATAATGCACATATTAACATTATATGCAAATGCAGATCAGGAGAGTTTCATCACCTGTATACCAAATACCTGTCCCAGTAGTGTTCCTTAGGTAGCAATTTACTGCAAGGATCACAGGGAGAGCTAATCCTGATTGACCCTTGCAGTTCTTCATTACTAGGCTTCACAGCCTTTTGCAGAAAAAAACTCCTGGCTTAGTTTCACCTTCCTTAGAGAAAAGAGCAATTTTTCATGCCTAATTTTGTTGTCTACTGAAGAAGAGTCCAGAAACATAAACTACGTACGTATGTCCTCCATTTGCCAGCATGAAGAAATTTTTATCAACAGAGTAAGTGCTCTTTCCTGGTCATGCCTTGCCCTGAATCCAGACCTTGCAGCCTAGATGAATATCATTGCGAGCACCTAACTAAAGAGGCCAGTAAGGGATGGGACACTGGATAGAAGATTTTTATCAATTATTTCAGATGTGCGCAGAACAGACCCTGCAGCATTGTTTGGACTACCATATATTTAAGAGAATGAAAGAAAAAACATCCTAACAGGAATGTTATTATTTGTATCAAACACTGACAATTCAATTAAACCAAAATAACAATAGAGCACAGCAGTCTGACCGTGTTTTGATTGCATCTTCCTCAGATCATACAGTGCTCACTGTCAAGTGAGCAGCGTTTCCTTCTGTAACAATCACCAATTATAAAAAGCACTCAGCAGTCCCTCATTTTCCCAGTCCTGGGCCAGACTCTTTGTAAGTAGAAGAATATCATATATATCATCCTTCTCCTCATCAACCATGTGGTTTCTGATTTGAACCTTTCCAGAGAATGTCTCCCAGAACAAGAACTATTGCCCATTATAAGAATGTTTACATAAGTTTAACAAGAGCAACAAAAATATGGTATCTTCTACATCTGTACCTCCATGTAAATTCAAAAAACAGACGTGGGGAATATGAAAACTGAGAAGGATGATGGCCTTGCTTGATTTCTCTCAGATGGAGCCATAAGGTGTGGCTGGACATGTTATTAACTTATGAACTTTTTCAAACACTGAGAAAGCTTTATCTGTAAGCTAGAGATTACAGTAGTGAACATACAAACACTACCAAGAACAACTGGCAAGCCAGTTGAGTTAAAATGCCTGCCCACAAGGCTGGAACTCAAGAACATAGAACCAGCATAACAACCAGCCAGAATGTCAAAGTTCCAGTACTGTGAATTGAGTAACTCTTCATCAAAATTAAAAACATAATAAAATACAGTCCAGAATTCGGGCTTATATTAGGGATATTCATTTGTCAAAGCTACAAATTTGTGTTCAACTTATTCCTATGTTAAAATATTGAGACTGCTTTTGCAAGGCAACTGCAAATTTACCCTAATAACTCAAAATGAGATGATAAAAGGCTGTTTTATGTGCTAACAAGACCTAAACATAATTCCATACTGTATCTACTGTTGCAGGTCATGCAAAAAATTATCCTTATGAAAGAAAAATTATAAAACAAATATTACCCACTGCCTACATAAATCATAATTTAGTACCTAATGCTCATCCCCTGAAAGTAATAATTCTGACAAATGAGTTTTCCTGATCTTCCATGGAAGATTAAATGAAACATAAACAGAAAGAATCTAAGAATCTAATTTCTGTAAACAGAAAACCTCTAAGTGGATTTAACCTTTCCTGGACTATCACGGAAACAAAACCAGCAGTCTTAGCTCTTTGTGTGTTTCTGCAACCTCCTCTCTTCTTAATTTCTGCAGATTGAAGCCATTGCTTAACAAGTCAGTGTCTTTGATCTGTTCACTACATTAAGACCATGGTTGGACAGACACTGCAACATAGATGTTATTGTTCACAAAAAAATCAATGGAATATTCTCTCTTTGTCAGTCTCCCAGTGGTCCTGGTTTATGGCCAGTCATGCTAAGAGGTCTTGTTTACAGTCTTTTAATGAACTGCACTGCAGCTAATTTCACACATACAAACACATTAATTTGACTTCCTTGAAAATCAAGGACTGCACAAGCATTTACACATTTTGCATTGAGAAAATTGGAACAGGTAGAGAACACATAAATATTCATAACTACACATAAAAATAAGGATCAAAACCATTCAGGAGTTATTATTCTAGATGCTTAATCTAAATACAGCAATTCTTCAGTTTTTTCAGTATTTCTCAAAATTCAAAAAGGCAGCTTTCAGTCATAACAAAAGGTTTTTGTTTAATCCTTGCATGGTAGAGGAAACAAAAAAAGGACTCAATCAAATTTCTGTCTCCTAGCTTCACTCTTTGAATACTAAGCAGGTCTTGCAGAGAATTTACACAATACTATAAGGGAAACATTTTGAAAATTAAAATGGTTGAAACTGAATTTACATCCTACATCATTTTCTTCTTGCTATTCTTTGAATCTTTTACAGATACTAAACTATGTTTACCAACTTTTACCCCTAGGATTACACTTGTGAAATCAGGAGTTTAAATGCTACAGTGATTGCTTTACCACTCACTTTCAGGTCTTCTGTTAAATCATTGTCTCATGAATACATGTCAATCACATCAACATCAGAGTAAATTTCTTGGCATGTGAAAATCCAGCTCAACCAGGCAAGCCCTCACACAAACCAGTATGACTTCAAAGTTCACTTTGCTTTGAGAAGGGAAGACAAAAATTATCTGCAAAGGTCCCTATAAAACTCATTTTCTGTTTGATTCTTTACTAAAAACATAAACAGTGCTCTGACCACAACAAACAGCGTAATGGAAAAATTACCAATGAGCAGTTTATTTTGAGGGACGAAACTCCATATTTCAGCAATTTTCTGTTTACCGTACAAACAACAAAATCATAGACTAAGTAGCAGCTCATTAAATATGACATGGATTTCATTTCATGTTATGTTGATAATTCTAGTTCACTATTTTTATCTTTAGTTTGATTCAACAAGTTCTACATATCAATACTTAATTCTGTCTTTCCAAGGACTTCTTTTGAATAAGTTTCACTACTAAAATACTAAGAACTTTACAAATAATGTATTTTAAGTCCAGCTTCTCGCTCCTACAGTTGTACTTATATCCTAAGAGTCCCTTGATACATCTAAGGTACTTTCTAAGAGTGCTGAGATTAACCAGAACAATACAGGGACAGCCATGAGTTCCCAAAATTATAAAAGCCACACACAGTGGTACATCTAGTGCCCCAGACTATGGGGCTTATTTGAAGAACAACTTTAGCATAATCTCCTGAACTGCCTCTCTGGTTCCCTCTGACATATATGCCTATTCTACAGGAATTTTATTCTTTGACTTTACCACATATCACAGCCATTAAATCATTAAGAATGAAATGAGAATTCCATGTACAGTTTTAATAACTACTGTAGAATAAGCAATGAGTTTTAGAAAAAAAAAAAACAGTAGATATTTATAATCCTTCTGAAATTAAACTGTACTTGTAAAATTCCCTTCTGTGTGCTTTATAATTGCTGAGGTATTTGAAAAAAGTGATTCAGTAGAGCAATACATTTCAGTTGTACATTATAGCTAAGCCATATCTCCAGAAAATTAAAAACTGAGTGACAGAAGGTTAGTAATAAACATACCAAACACTCTGGCATGCATTTAAAAGCAGTGCATTTAAAATTATGTATCTGACTTTTGACTGTATATATCACTTTATTAGGCTAAATGGTTCCTGTAGAAAGCTTTAGAATGCAGATAATTTTCTTTCTTCAAGACATCACAAGTAATGACACTAAGGGGAACTGGTTTTATAAGTGCATATGTGGCTGAATTAGGAGTCCACTGTGATAATTTTTAAAGTAGGTTCTTTATGGTACCTGCTTGATTTTACACCTGGAAAAACCACAGCAAAATGGACACAAGAGAAGAAAATGTAACCATCTTATTTAAACTGTAAATGTAAGTATTATTGAGAATGGGCAATTCAATCAAAATTTTAGAATCTTTCTTCACATAGTGCATCGCAAAAGCAAATGTTTCAACTCTGAACTTTACATCTGATATTGCTATAAAATTTTTTATCTCAAGCAATTGCTTCAACTCAAAAAACAGCTACAGCAATCTAAAATAAATTTTTCTACTAAAAATAAATATTTTTTAATTTTTTGTTTTAAATGCTGCACAATAGGGGAAGGACATTTCCCCTAAGCACTGTTTAAAATAAAATAATTTATATCTGCAAGACTGGCACATCCAAACATTCATTAAAAAATTAACCTTATGCTGAAGAGTAAAAAAATCCAGTGAGTGCTTTAGTCCTTACTGCACACTATCAGCAAAAATGCTGAAGGCACTGAGTCAAGACCACAAAGATACACCAAGACATAAATTAATAACTTGAGCACAAGAAAAGTTCTTTCCAAATATCAGAAGTTTTGTTTCCAGAAGTTTCTTACCAGAAGACACAACTGCTGCCTCATCCTGGTCATGGTTCTCGTGCCACTGCATCGTTCGGTAGTAACTGAGCATGACTTCCCAGAGGGCTTTGCAGAGATCAGCAAGGCATGGAATGTAGCTGTCTGGTGTAATATGCTACAGAATAACAAAACAGCATTGTGAAACTGCAATTCTCACTGCAGCAACACAAACCACAGCTAACCCTCCAAATTCATACAGCTGAACTGACATACATCAGTTTCATTTTCAAATGTATTTTAAGAAGCGACAGATTCCTGATTTTGGTCAACTAATCAAATGCTGTTCAAAAGTACAAAGCATTTTTGTTAGCACAGTTTTTATTTTCTTTTTCTCAATTGGCCTATATATCAACTATCTCTTACATTTATTTTACACAGAAACAGAAGTAAGGCCACCTCACTATCAGAGGGATGCAGCCACCCTGTGTGTCCATTCACCAACACAGACTTTTTGTACATCAGTGTTACAGAGAAGCCTTCCTGGCAAATACTCCATTGGGTTGAATGAGCTTTAAAGAAGTAGTTTAAAAACATACAAACTTGCTGATTCAGCAATTTTCTCTACTAACTTATCAGGAAATGTTACTTTTATTGTATTTCAGGGCTTCTAGTATTTAAAATAAGTTTGCTTGTGCAAATCACTATACTCAAAGACATACTGACTTTTAGATGGACAGGAAGGATTACTTACTAAATACCAAGATAATTCAATTTAAACTAAGGACACAACTCAATTTCTTTGAGCTTATATTAGAATAAAGAAAATCAAAACCTGAGACTGAAGCAGCCAAGCCTTGCCCTGCTCCAGTAAAATTCAAAAAGAGAAAATATTTAAAAGCATTGCATATTACAAAGAAAATAATTACTCAACAATGGAACAGTGACTCTGAGTGCACAGGCACTAACTTTCATAAATGCTTAAAAATTTCTGAAAATTATTCTTTTTTAAAAGACTCACATTATTATAATATCCAGTATCTGACTTCTAAAAAGATGTAAACAAAACAAAGAAAAAAGCCACTACAGTCCCCCACTACCCATATACAATGGAAATGAGCTAGATGAGTTCATCTTTACAGACTTTTAGAAATATACAGCAGAATATCTGCCTCAAAAGGAATATTTCAACTTTATATGACTTCTCTTGCTCAACTAGAGTAAGTACTCCATAATCCTTTATATGTTAAGGGCATCCTGGCTTAACAGCATAGGCAGCCTGAAGAGGGTTCTCACTTGAACTAAATTAAGAGAAAGTGGACTCATATTTCAGTCTTAAACAATTTATTCCCCAACAACTGAATACATGAGATGAAAACCTGCTGGTTTTTCTACAAGAAGTTAGAAATCGAATTGCTATGATAGTTCATCTTACTCAGCACGCTGATTTCACAAAAGCATTACAACAGGTAATAACCAACACTGAACAGCGTGGTTTGTAAGAGACCAAAATTTCCCATCTGCAGCTTGTCCCTAGACAGTCATGAAAAATTAAAAAATTAAATTTCAATGCAATTATAGCAATATTCCTAGTATAATAAAGTCCCAAAATCTGAGCACTTTCCTTAATACAGAGTCCTAGCTATAGCAGAGTCACATTAACTTAAGCATCATCTCATTAAGGCTTTGCATAAGTAAAAACTAATAGAAATAATGAGGCAATTATTGTGTGACCATGCAGTTAAAATCACCCTCTTTCTGTGTATTACAACATGTGGTATTGCAAATACCTGAAAGAACCCTCCACACACTCAACATAAGGACAACCTGTATTTTAGAACTGGTCAGAAGTAAATCAGTAGTAGTTTGTAAGTGTGAACAAATGAGCTCAGTATCATTAGTATTAGCAAGGAATGGGAGCAAAAAAAAAAAAAAAGAAAACTTGAAAGAAAAGTTCATCAGAAACTAAGGAATAAAAACAAAACCACACTCTGAAGGCTTATAGCAGAAAATGAAAGGACTGCAGTCAGGGGAACAGGAGAACAAAGATCAGGGTTTGCTGGCTTTCTGCAGCTAGAATTCATCTCAGTGAAGTGGAAACACCAACTACCCAGAAACTTACTCATTATATTCATGAATACCTAAGTCAATTATTCCAAATAAATTTATTTTGCTTATCCCACTTTTATTTACAAGAAGGTTCTTAGATTATGAAAGCTTTTTATGCCAAAGAGGCACTTCTTTAAAATGAAATGGTTTACAATGCAGATGTGTTATTTACTAGTGATGGCTACATGATCCCAGGAGATAAGAGAAGTGAAAGAACAGAAAATGGATCAGAATATGAACTTTAATCTCTTTGTGACTGTATTTTAATTTAATAAATTGCAACTGATGGAATGGGTCCTTAAGTTGAAGAAGTATGGTGAGGGCTTAGTCTGCGACTGAAACATACATCCTAAAGAACATTCAAGATAGAAACATAATTTCAAATTGTAATTCAACTTTAGAACCACCTAAAAAAGCTCATATCCTTCTTCCCCATCACTGAAGTTTTAGAAAATTTCTCAGGCTGTAACAGTAAAATCCCAAGTGAAAAAACTAAAAGAATGAACTAACAATGTTCCTGAAACAACATTAATTCATTCTAACAACATTACAAAATATGCAAGAAACTGCGCTTAAAATTTGTAGTAGAGGAAAATACATGGATATTGCCAGCCTATGATTTGTCTATCATCAGGCTTTCACATCTCAAAATTATAGTCCCTTATCCTGCTATCAAAAGTGCAAAATTAAATGTGAGAACGAAAAGTGAATGATACAAAGTCAGGAATAATGGGAAGACTCTAATTAAATTAGAATCTTTACAAGAATTCTTACTGAAATGGAGTCTCAGAGAAACTGTGAATACTACCTAAATGCACTGGAATAAAGTTCAAAGATAATAGTTATTCCAATAGCTGGCATATCACACTGAAGACACACACATTTTGAAATGTTAGTCTCTGTTACATGGCACAATAACTCCAAGGTGCTAAGATTTAGTGCAATCAAATCAACATTAAGTTATGAGTAACAAGTATCTCAAATAATCATAAATTGTATTAAGAAACTAGAGTAGCTACAGGGTTAACAACAGTGCCCCTGCTGACAAAAGGTACACCTATAACAGTGAAAAATTTCAGATTAAAAACTTTACACATATGCAAGAATTACATACTGTACAGAGGTCTTTGTACTGTAACTTCTGGAATTTGGTGTCCGTGTTTCCTGCACACAACTCCACATATCCAAGGACTACTTGAAACACGGTGTTGTGAATGGCTTGGGTGAAGTGCATATGTAACTGGTCCATTGCTGTCTGAAAGAAATGGAGTAACATAAAATCAAATAGTAACATTCAATTTGTCATATGCCATCATCTTTTAGCCATCATCTTTTGACATACATCTTTTTCAGTACTGAACACCTGTAAGCATGTCCTCCAATCGCTTGTCTCAAAAATACCTAACACGGATCTTGGCAATATTACAATATTCACCTAAATGAGTTCAGATATTGTAAGGAAAATCAGTTTCCTCTGCTATCTTCCCTCTGTAATTTACCTTTTTTTTTTACATTGTCACTAGTAATTATTAATATAATATAGCTAATTTTAGAATTTATTCCCTAATTTATTTACCCTCCCAATCATTGATAATGTGTCAAAAAGAAATTAGTTGAGATTCATGGTCTTTCTCCCAGGGGAAACACTGCCAACAGAATCAAAAATATATCCTTTGCAATCCTAAAAATTAAAAGTATGATTACAAAATCTTCATCCACTTGCCAGAGTGAAGAACACAAAGTACAGTTAAGCATTGGTATGCACATCATATAAATAAATTTCCTATAAAACTCATCTTTTTGGTAGACAAAAAGAGACATTTGTTTAAAAAAAAAAAAAAAGACCACCTTTTCCAGGAAAAAGTAACACATACTAAGGACTAAGGACTATATAACATATTAGTTTTGCCATAATCATGTTTGAGTTTCAGGTCAGGATGTTTCCCAAGTGACCCTGTTGTTACTAAATTATACATACCATTATTCAATTTCAGAAACTGAATTTTCTCACTGTTTTCACATACATATAATCAGCAGATTTGAAAGTGTTCAGTTTCACTATTTCCTATTTGACATTTCTAGCTACTGACAAGAGCCGCGAACTCAGTCACTCCGTAAGAAATGAAGAAGCAATTCTGCTTAAATCCTATTGAAAATAGCCCATCTTCTATAGCTAGTCCTAACTTGAAGCAGCCCAAGAAAACAGAATGACAAATGAAATATTGAAAAGTACTGACGATACTGAAGGATCTTGACATTTTGTTTACTGAGAAGAGGTCAATATGGGAGAGATTTGAATAATAATGCAACTAAATTATTTTCAGGACAAGTTCAAAATACGTACTCTACTAGTAATAAAAAGAATGTCAAAACTAAGTCACTCTATAATGGTACAAAGTAAGAACAACCATGCAGTAACAAATAACACTTTCATTTTGTCAGAAATTTCATTCCTCTCCAACAAATATCTGCCTTTCTCAATGAACCAAGCACTTGACATGCAGTGAATGCATTGTACCTATCTTTGTTCAGTAAATAAGAAATCAAATACAGTGCACTAAAAAAGTCTAATTAATCTCCTCCCCTGATTTTAAGTTGCAGTCTTTAGGCATTCCAGTAGTTCTGCACATTAACAAAGTATGGGAAGATAAATCTATTTCTATCCTATTGCAGAGCTACACTGCTATTACAGTCAAGTCAGGAAAAAAAGAACCTAACTTTGCTAGAAAGGTTCTAATCAGAAAGAAGCAAAACAAACAAACAAAAATTTAAAAAAAACCAAAGAAAGGCAATCTTATATCAGATATGCTCCTGAAATCTGGAAAGAGCATTAAAAAAGTCAAGCATAATAAAAAATGATTGGGGTTCATATCCTGTCTTCCTCAGGCGCTTTGATTCAATCTTTAGCAACTGAAGCCTTCCAGGAGATCTCCGCCCTAAGTAAATCAACCCCTGTTCCAGTGGCACCACCACGTTCAGCCTGTATTACGAGCACTGATCACTGACAAAACATGCCTCCAAAACTTTCATGTCTCCTTATACCCTTTACCACACAAGATCTTGATAGTAGCTTCCATACTTCATACCTTCTGAAGGAAACTGGTTAATTGCCTTCTCAGAGAAACAAACCAATATGAGGCCTCAAGGCAGGGCACCAAACAGAACTCCATCCTATGGGAGAACTCTTGTATACAAAGAAAATGCTCTGGGCACACAGATGTAACTTTCACAACATGTCCACAGTGCATGTTTGACATGCCATGGGATGTATTTTACTGCAAAATTCTATCTCCTCACGTGTTCCATTCCCATCATGTTACCAGTAAAATACAAAACAGGAATGCTCAAGGCAGAGGTTGTGCACAATCCAGAAAAAGAGACTTGGCTATAAAAAATAGTATTCAAGTGACCAAATAGAATGAACAGTGCAAACAGCATAAACAGAGCTGAAATATGCAACTGCTACAGTTATAACCTGTCCAAAAAACTACATGTTGAAGGAGTAAAGCTTACCTTTAGCAAGTACTGTT
Source organism: Thryothorus ludovicianus (assembly GCA_013397245.1). Classification (NCBI taxonomy): domain Eukaryota; kingdom Metazoa; phylum Chordata; class Aves; order Passeriformes; family Certhiidae; genus Thryothorus; species Thryothorus ludovicianus. Next base: position 27,003 of record VZTB01017139.1, on the reverse strand, counting down.
AAATTACATGAGAATTATAAAAACCTTCGTATACATATATTTGGCAAGATCCATCAGCATTAGTGTGCTGGTTTTGGCTGGCATAGAGTTACTTTTCTTTACAGTAGCTGGTATGGGGCATAGAGCTGTGTTTTTGATTTGTGCTGGAAACAGAGTTGATAATTCAGGGATGTTTTAGCCATTGCTGAGAAGGGCTCACACAGGATCAAGGCCTTTTGTGCTTCTCATCCCAACACTCCAGAGTGGGCTAGGGGTGCACAAGGAGTTGGGAGGAGACACAGGCAGGACAGCTGACCCCAACTGACCAAAGGGATATTCCATAACATGTGGTATCATGCTTAGTAATGAAAGCTGGGACAAGAAGACAGAACAGGGGGATGTTTGGAGTGATGAAGTATGTCTTCACAAGTCACTGTTACACATGATGGAGTCCTGCTGTCCTGGGGATCACTGAACACCTGCCTGCCCTCTGACTTTGCCGTCGCACCAAGGAGGAGGAAGCAAGCAGCTGTGTGGGGCTTAGCTGCCACCTGGGATTAAACCACAACAATTAGGAAAATAAATTTCCATCACAGTACTCAAAGCTTCATGTTGTGACATGACTACTCTTTGTGACTTCCTCGGAAGATAAGTACTAACCTGTGTTTTTCCAAGCAGCCTGTAAGCCTGTTGAACCTTTGTATAATGATTGATATCAAAATTCTTGCATATTTTGGAAAGTGCTACATCCAATTGTTCCTATAAAAATGAAAACAAAATGAGTTAAACACTAAATAAAAACAGGCCAAGTAATACATTACTCAAACAACAGCAAGTGAGAAAGATGTTTATTTAAGCAGTGTGATAATTACGTTTGTAAAGTAACCAAGACTGTGTGTGACTGGACTGTTCTGAGGTGCTTAAGTGTTACTTCTTGCAGTGTAAGTACTTCAGTGTCAGGCAAAGAGTTCCACTACTCCCAAGAACAAACAAGAACAATGAAGTCAAATTCCAAGTGATGTTTACCTTGAGAAGGCCAGGAACCTCAATATGGGAGAGCTGGGATTTCTAAGTTTGTCTACTTCCAACCCTAAGAAAAACCCAGATCTGGGAGTTTCAGCTCAGCCAATTCAGTTATAAGCTTCTTAACCCTCTGACTGCATCTCTTAAATGGAACTAACATTATCTGAATTAAAAGTTCATTGGCAAGACAGCCAGTTATAGAATACCACATCAGCACAACGAACAGTACCTGAGGGAGTCAAGAAAGAAAGTAGACACACAAATATGGGTCCTGATGCTGCAGAGCTGTGACTGAGCATACTGAATAGCTCTGCAACAAATAAAGCTCATCTATTATGTAAACTAAGTGAAAAAAACTTCAATAGGATCATATATTTAATGACTAATAAAGTTTTCAAGAATTTGACTATATTATAACATAATTCTCATGTAGATGCCATAATATATTTAGATACACAACCCAACTCGAGTTATTTTCAACCAACAATGTAAAAAATAAAAATAGAATGAATCAATAACATATAATAACATATACAAAAAAGTTAACAAATATTTTCTTTCCTTTCTAGATACTAAAACCATTTCAATTCTTATTATTTAATGACCTTGCAATACAGTCTTGCTCTTAAAAATAGAAATCACAGTAGACGGGTGTTTAGTCTGTTATGTACTTTTACTTATTACACTGAAAAATTGTCATGAAGTACATCATAAGTCACAAAATATTTTTGGTGTTAATTCTAGAGATTTGGTGGAGGTTGTTTGTTGTTCTTTCTTCCCTAAGCCAAATGATAAAAGGTCAAGTAACCTAAAGATTCAGAACTTCTCTAAAACATTACTCAGCAACTTGAATTTCAGATATATACTGATTTAAAAAAAAAAAATCCTTCTCTTGTTTCTTGCAGAACAGTTGTACAAAGAGAAAGTCTAGAATATCAAACTACCCATGAACAGAGATCTTAAACAGAGAACATTAATCTTTTCTGTTACATTTTTCAACAGTTCCTTCCATTATAGCTATCTTGCATTATAATTGTAACACAGTATAAAAGAAAGATCTATATTAAAACATAAATTTTAAAAAGACAAAAAAAGAAAAAAGGAATGGACTTAAGTAGAGGTACTCAACTATTGAAAAGACTCATTCTTGAAATCCTAACAAGCAGAATATTATTCTATATTAATTAGACCATGTATTTCTCAGCAATACTCCATGGACCCTGGAATGACTTATGTTTCTTCCTTATGCACAGGCATAACTCCACTAGAAAATAAAATACTTTAACAGGAAGAACATAAGATATTTTGATAAATTCACAATAAATAAATAAAAATCTTGAATGTGATTATTTAGCTAGCTATGAATTGCTTTCACCAACCAATATGGCACGTTTTATCATATTTTGATAATACCAGAATTTGCTCTTCAGAGCTGTCACTGGAAGGAAGTAAAGATGTGTGTCTCCTTTTAAGCAACATCAGTATTTGCTCACAAGGAAAAAATGAGTGCTCATTCTAACAGGGTCTGTGTTAGAGTGGGAAGACAAGTCATTCCAGCATCTCTTTTGAACCAGACATGCTCTGAATAAAGCACTATCAGAGAAAGACTAAAGGAACAAAAAAAAGCTTTGCATAGAAGCTGAAGTACAAAGACATAACTGAAGGAAATTGACGTTTTAATTTTACAGGGAATTAAATAACAAGGTATGATAAAACGTGCTAGTGTGACTTTCTGAAGAGCATGTGACAAAAGGTGAAGACAGCTGCTCAAGTAACTAATTCAGATTCCTGCTAAACATTACATGTGTATGCATTACGTGCATCACATACACATTATACATACCTACACTGCTAGACTTCTGACAAAAAGCCTGCCACGTTACAGCTCAAAATTACCTAGTAGTGTAGGTCACAGAATTCCTTTTTTTCCCACCAGTTACCAGGAAGACATTTTCCTTTGTTTTTGTGATACTCTTTACCAACTTAAACCAACCTTAGTCCCATCCTTCACAGCCATTCAAGTCTTATTTCCTACAGTTTAGCACTGCTCCTATCCAGCAGTTTCCAGTTTGCTGACCTCTAAAATTTCCTGCAAAACTGTGATCTCTTGTACAACTTATCCAAATCTACTGGCTTGCTATTAATTTACTTTTCACAACCATTTAGATGTTCAATACTTCAAATGTTATGTGACTTTTTAAATTTGACTGCTCTACCACTCACAGTGAGCACAACTAGTGAACTGGCTCACAATATGGTAACATATTACAGGGTATTTAGGTTTATTACAGCACTAAAGTCTACATGAACAGCAATGGCTACAGTATCCAAAGAGAGTATTTGAAAGAAATTTACACATTCTATAATTGCTAAAAACATTTTACTAGAAAGCTCTAGTACTTAGAGATTAAATAAGCACATACTTAGAGGTTAAGTATTAACATGTACTAAACATCAGTATATTAATTCTTACCTCTATTTGTTCCAAGGTATCTTGTAGTTTCGAATTTAACTCGCTATTGATGAATGAAAAAAATGTTTAGAATAAAATTACTGATATGTAAACATTTCAAACCATTTCTTATTTCCAAAACTCCTGCTACTGAGCCACAACACAGTAATTCATCATAAACCTTTAAGTTGCTGTTGCTGTCTCAGACTAGTAGCATCACACCACTGCTATGTGGAAAAGCACATTATTCTAGGTTTATAATGCAACACTGTTAAGAGGGTCTACACAAGACTCCATCCTGCTAGGATTTAAGCAAGAATTCAAACACATTCCCAATCCCAAAGAAACTTGCTTTAAATGTTTTGGTTCGGCACTGTGGTCTACAGCAGAAACATACCCAGAAGGGTCAGGGCTGTCAAGTCTCTGAAAATTACAGTAATTTTTATTTGTTGCTCAGGAACCTCTTACAGAAATGCTATAGAAAAAAGAGAATTTAGATTTCCTCAGAAAAATTTTTTAAGTTGGTATAAAAAACTAACAAAAATAGCTACCGTAAGAAAAACTATTTAGGAAAAAGAAAGGCTCCCTTGCACCTTTGCAACAATCAGCTTTAAAAATTTTAGAACAGCAGCAATAAAAAAAAATTACAAAAAAAACCTACTATGTTTTTGTTTGGAAGAGTCAAAACAACAAAGAAATAGACAGGATATTCTAGCACAGAAAGTAGTTTTCATTAAATAATCACCATATCTGATTTTAGACAACTTCCTTCTGTGCTGTGAATCTTCTCCTTAGGGGTCCACAATAATTATCAAAGGACAGATTCTAGCATCTCTGCTTAGTTCTCTACACTTAAATGATACACCCATCACCCTCCTTTTGTTTCCATTAGATAAATTGGGTAAAACATTCTCCAAAGAAAAGTTCAAACAGAAAAAAAGGCATCTTTAAGAACTGTCATTAAACACTAAAGAGAGTAGTCAGTATTTATTTATTGTTTCTCCACATGCAATGAACCTTCAAACAGAAGGACCTCCATAACAATCTGGTGTTACTACATCTCCTGCTGGAGTTTATGAGCATTTCCTGCTATTTCTCTTTTTTTTAAAGCAACGGAAACATTAAGCCTTTCTAAGTTAGAAATTGCAGATACTTGGATTAGTTTTAGTTCTGAAAGCAATTTCTTTATGTCAGCATGAAACTCTGCACTTGCTAATTTCATTGACAAGAATCAGGGTAAGTTATCCTGCAGAAGCCATCTTGCTATAGGCAAATTAATTCCAGAATAAAAACTTCTCATTAAAATTCAACTCAGGTAACTCTAGGCAGGAGGTTGTAGCACAGTTATAATTGACTTTAAGTTGAAACTTTACCTGCCAACATATTACAACAGTTACAAAACAATTGTATAGCCTAAACATTGATTATTTGCTGTTGACGGTAAAGACTGGTTAGTTGTGGTAGGGGGAGGTGGGAAACTACAGAGGATACTTAACGCTTTTATAACTGCCTCAATTTTACTTTTTTAAGCTGAAAATGATTTTTCAATTAAACTTTCTTAGAGAATGAGAACCAATCACTATTCGATACCACTTACAAAGAAAATCATACAGAAGCTGACATCTGCACAATGTCACCGTACCTTATACAACTGTAGTGTTTGAAAGTGCTGGCAGCTTTCTGGCATTCCAAGCACAGCTGAATAGCTCCTGGATAATCCTCTTCCTTAGGATAAAATACAATTGGAAAACTCATCTGAAGCAACAGTGCAATACCCACTTCTGCTTGCATGCTTATGTATAAACATTAAGAACAAAATATTTTGCCTCTCCTGTCCATACAATAAAGTAAAAGAGTGAGGGTCTACTGAAGCACCTTATGTGTAACAAGCTCAGAATTAGTAACATCTGAAAACACTCTGTATTACATTACCCTGTGCAAACAACTTGCTGTATTGTTTCCTTACATATACTTTAAAAATACATCACAAAGTTTTTATTACAGAACAACTAACATCTTCCCAGTAATCTATTCATGAGCATGGAAAGAAGTTAGTTCAGCACTGGCAGGTTGTTCCCACAGTTTAAAAAAACATAAAAGGAGACAAGGAAGACACTTCCAACATTACACCCAAATAAACACTATTTAAATTGATACACCGAGCTCATTAGAAATTAACTTAAATACAACTGACTCACAGAAAGCCTCAGGAAATAAACACACTATGGATACATTGTCCTAATGTATAAGAAGAGTATCCAATACGTAGCCAGCTCAATCAGGAAGTATTATGAGGATGTCAGGACAAAACAAGTACACATACAAATGTAAAACCCAAGGATCTTACCAACAAGACATGGGCATTGCCTCAAATATACCTATTATTTTTGTATTCTATTAGACATGAGACCAGAAAGAATCTTGGAAGAAGAGAAACTCTCTTTAATAGCTAAGAGCTTCTGGTTTTTGCCATAATTACATCTGTTGTACTACATGCTTTGGAGAGCTCAAATGCAAAGCTGTTACTGGAATTTCAGTTATTGATTGAAGAGTAAAAACGCAACAGTAATTTATATTTGGCTATTTTATCATAGAGAAACTTCTGAAATGAAATTAGTTTTAACAGCAGTGTTCTAATGCAGATCAAATTTAACTAAAAAAACACAAAAAAAACCCCTCAAATACATTATCCATTAGAGGAAAACAGAACAGTACACTGGTCTGAAAGGACTGCTGCATTTATAGCTCTTTACATCTCTCTGCACTAGAAACCTGGTACTTGCTCCATTAAGTCTAACAAGGGCTCAAATCAGAAAGCCTGCTTGCATAAGATATGTTTCTAATATATTCCAGATGCAGCTCAGCCCTGTAAGCTACCGTAGCTTCATTCCAGGTCTTTTTTTAATTTGGAACCCTTTCAAAATGCTCTCCTGTGAGTGGGCTACTAATAGCTCTCAAGCATATTCCAACCTACTAACTTCTTGGAGTACAGAAAATAAATGGGCCGGTAGCCCAGAAAACCTATTGGGAGCAGACACTAAAACTGAACTCTGCCAAAAACAGCAGCTCCAGCCCTTAAAAATCACTGACCAATTATGATAATCAGACATTAGAGTCAGTGTGTGAATGCAACACCCACACCTCCTCAGGACAATTCCTGCCAGTAGACAGAGTTTATTTCCTGTGCAGCAAAATACAGCACAGAAATTAAAAGCTAATCATTTTACAGGGCTTACTGAGCAGAAAGCATTTATGCCACATGAAAATGAGGGCAGTTTTGCTTGGTAAAGAAAGTTAGCAGACACAAGGTAACTTACTCAAGATGGAATTAAATCCACAGAATCTTGAAAGCTAAAACTATTAGAATTCAATTTCCAAATTTAATAACTGGGGACTGTCATCATGACATTCTATCCAGTATTAGCTGTAAATATTTGGCAAACTCACAAGTTGAAATTGCTATGCTACATGTACTAGAGTTGTCAATAAAATCCTGAGGCTTTCTTTCATACAATTCACCACCTAAAGACAAGATCTTATCTTGCTCTGTGCAGTATCTACTGCATTTTTAGGCAGTATACATAACAGCATCAAAATTCTCAGTGTCATGGCCAGCATGCTGCAATGTTTTCTACAACTGAATTCCAAAGCCAACCCAATGAATAAGGACAAAAGGCTACTACACTTACAAATAAAATACTAAGTAGTAAGCCCATCTCTAAATTTGTATAGTAATATATCAGTAGAAATTCTTTATCCAGACCCAGCATATGAACAATCAGCTGAATCTTCTTTTATTTTTTCCCAATATCAAGCTAAAGAAAAGAGGTATCAGTTGAGAGCAGGGATACGTGAAGCCCCCACAACACTTTTACTGAACTAACTCAAGCTTCAGTGCCCAGATGTAAAGGCAGGAATGAATTTTTGATAGAAAATGCTCTCCCTCAGCAGAGGGGCTGCCTAATTTGATATGAAGTTTTTTTCAATTTAAGAGAAGAATAAAAATATAATTTCATCCCATGCACACACCCTGTTTTCAAGAGGAAAGGAAGGGACAAAATTAAGATGGCTGGCAAAGGTAGGCTTAGAATAGCTTCAAATTATACCAGTCTTGTAGGCACTTACCTCCAACATCTCACTCAAACGCACATCAGTTCTTTGCTAAAATGAAACAAAAAAAACAAAAAAATCCAGTCATTACTACGCAGAAATGAAGAAAAATATTTGCCACTGAACAAAAACAACTGTACATACCAGTGTTTTTATTGTTCTCAGAGACTTTAGCAGTCCAATAAGCAACTGTCGTTTCCTCTGATTTGCAAGGAGCCCCAAACTAGTTTGTGTGAAGCCTTCTTTTGCTACATTCAGGTGTCTGCAAGGTAAAAATTGACATAATCTGCAACAATTCATAAAAAAAGCTTACTTCTAATAAATTCTAACAAGTCCAACAAAATACATGGTAGAAAAGAAGATTGTCAGCATTGTTGCAGAAACTCAGAAAATGAGATCGTATTAAACACTACTAAGCAGCTACATCCTCCCTTCTGCACTAGTCTGTGGATCAGTGGTGTATCTCCACAGCTTTCCGTAGCAAAGAAAACAGCCAATTGCAAAAGTGAGAGAGAGCTGCAAGAGCTTGCAACTGTTTCAGTATCTCTAACTACTACTGCTAATAGCATTCAGCACATAAACAGGAAGTATCATCAGCAAGCAAACTTCCTGGGTTACAGATTGCCTGTTAAATACTTCCCCACTTTCAATCTCTGCAGTTCCTTAAGCAAGATACCTTCTTCCATTTGTGCAAATAACTGCTGCTAGCTGAAGGCCAGACTGCAATGATGTAATACGTTCAAGTTCCTATAGAGAGACAACAGGTTAAATAAATATACAAATTAAACAAATATACAAGTTACACACCAGCAAAGACTACTGATTGGTACATTTCTCTTGAGATGTTATAATGACTTTGTAGATTTACTTTATATATTATTTGTTTCACCATTTTATATAAACTAATGCTGCAATGTAACATTAATATAAACTATATTTTAAAATACAATTCTCTTTTGAAGATAAGATAGTTGAAATCTGTTTTCATTGCAGTGGGACTCTCTACATTTATATATTGCACATTTAGCCTAAGACTTTCTATACCATTAATGCATTACAACAGAATGATCAAAGCTTCAGGGATGGAAGCACAGGGCTTAATTTGCATTAATATGCCAGAGAGCAGCAAAACAAAAAAACCAAATTATGTTCCACACAGCATTTTCTTGTTCAGAAGCACTTGTGTTCTACCAATTTAATAGATGTCACATCATAATGAATGTTAATTGTATCCTGTTGACTTTCAGCTGAAAACTCTTCAGCAGAGGTGACCTGAATTTAGCTTAATTTTGACTTAGTGAAGTGCCTAGCATAATCTCAACTCCTTGAAAAAAAATGTTTTAATACAACTATTAGAATTTCTTTTGTTAGAACAGCTCTGCAGAAAAGTGCAGTCTTTCTCCGGGCTAAAGAAAAAGAGGTATTTTCTTTTTTTATTTTATTTTTTAATTCCGCTCATCATTTCAAAAGGTATCAAGGGCCTTCCATGAGAAGGGAGATTTTCACTTTGAAAACTAATCCAATTCTAACAATATGACAAATAAAAATGAGTTCAAAGTTCAGTTCCATTTTAGATCAGCTCCTGGTCAGCCTCCAAATCACTAAGCTGCATCTCCCACCAAAACCTGCTCTCTTATGTTACCAGTGTCGCTTTTGTATAAATGACAGTCTAGTTGCTGATATGCAAAATATCTTAAGAAACCAAATTCAAAGATTATGTTCCTCAATACCTACTTCTCTCTAAAAACATACTTTGTAAATACCAGAGCTATTCAAAAATCCATTGTTCCCTTGTTTATGAGGAAACACATACAATAAGGAGCAACTCCACTCGTCTTGCCTCTTGCAAAGACTCTGTAAAATCTCTCCTTTGAACATGGCTGGATGGAGAGGAATGGCGAGAGAGTGCAGTCTAAATATTCCCCAAGTGGAAGTCTTCTGCCTAGCATTCAGGGCTGAATACAACTTTTCTCAAAAACAGTCTTTCACCCACTGGTTACTCCTAAAGCACGTCCTTCTTCCAAGAACAGAAAACTGTAAATCCCTTTTTGTGCCGTGCCTCTTGTGGGCACAGGGGTGCCTGCTGGACCAGTTACTTCCAACTAGGCAGGGCCTTTAAGCCATGATATCTACCAAACTACACTGTGCACAGAGAAAATGTATCCAGGAGATGTGTTCAATTGCATTTTTGGTACTTATAATGATCTGTTACTGTAGTTGAACACTGAACTGGAGCTGCCATTACAAGTTCACACAGCACAGCAGGAGGTTCATTTCATGAATCAGTGGGAAAGTGAGACCTATAATGCCCACCAGAAATCTCCAATAAGTCTACTGACAAGAATAACTCTGTGCAGGACCGTGCCCATAAATAACACTGAAGGATTATTGACTTAATCAGGCACAAATGCATTTAAGAAAAGTTTTTTAAAAGTTTTTACTGGCAAAACGGATTTTTAACAACCTCTTTGGAACAACCTCTTTGGAAAGCGCTTTGACATATAAAATAGGTGCACCTCACTAAGATGTCTGCAATAAGAACATTAACATTACACAGCAAAATGCAGGAATGTTTGCTGCAGTTCCATTATGGAGTGAGAGGTCTTCAAAGTGAAGCTGCTGGATTCAGAGAAAGCAGCACTCACTGAAAAACATCCATTTCAAACACTCACAACGGTGAAATAATACCAGGATGTTTCTATACCATACAATTACCCCTTCTCTCCCTTCTACACTATCTTGTGAAAACTCAACTACAGTAGCACTTACCAGCCTCCTTCTGCAATAGTCTCCCACCTCACCCCTTTAACTAAAATGAAACAACTTCACTGTTACAGCCTTTTTCTTCCACCTGCTACTGCAGGAGATGACGCAAGCAACGGTCACTTCTCCCCCCTCTGTTGCTCTTTGAACAGCAGCACTCCCTTCACCAGGAAACGATGCCAGAACACAGATGGCAACCTCACTAAGGCTGGATGCATTGGCCATAAGAACAAGCAAACAAAAGAGGATATTGTGTCCTCCAGATAAGAGGAGAATAACTGCAGCTCCAAGACATCTACCACAGGTTAATAGCCAGGAACCCATCTTTGCTCTTCCACACTCTCTTCAGCTTCTTGCCCAAAACAAGAATTGCCATAATCACCAGTATAACAATGGTGATGTGAGGTGCTGTACAGAAGTATTCGCCATAGGATCATTCTCAGACTAATTTATTCACCATTTTCACTTTGCAGAATTGACTCCTGGGCACTTGGTGTGACTTTTGGGGATGGCTCTGTGTAGGGACTGGAGTTGGACTTGATGATCCTTGTGGGTCCCTTCCAACACAACATATTCTGTGACTCTGTGATTCTTACAAGTGCCTGAGATTAGTGGCAGTTAAGTGATCTTAAGAAAGATCACTACTGCTTTCCAGTATGGAATAAGATGAAACATCACTCCTAAATTGAGGCACTAAAGCAGCTCCTGTTCCAAGTCCATTACAGGTATTATCCAAGCCTGTGAATTTATAAATTCTGAATTCTTCAGAAAGCCTTGTAAAATGACAATATTCCAAAACCTTTATCATCTTAAAGACTTTCAACTCAATACACCATTGGCTTTCACTATAGAGACAAGAGCTTTAGCATACAAAAATAGCTGGCTCCAACCAGGCACTAGCATCCCTACTACAAATTACTACAACACAACTGCAGCATTATAATAGCACAGAAGTGAGTAGTTTATTATTGAAAAGTGTTAGTCATCTTACCTCAACATATGCAGGCTGTTTTTCAAGGATTAAATCTGCAACTTTCTTAGATACCTTAAAAAGAACAACACTCAATGTGATACATAGCAATCTAAAGTAGGCCATGCCCATACTAAAGTTTTACAAGTTTGTGATTCTCTACCATTAAGTTTTGCATTTTTCAAATTGATCAATAAATATTCTACAACAATATATAAAAATTGTAAAAATGATGGTCAGCTTTCCTTAGAATCAAGGTAAGGGAAACATTCACAATTCCATCCAGAAATTAGTCTAAAAATTAGCATTTTTAGACAATTCAACTCTCTGCTTGTTAAGGAACATGCTAGAAGAGCAAACAGAAATAATTTGGGACACTGCAAGTGTTTATGTTTTGCTCACGCAATTGCTAGACTACAAATTTGAAGTCAACCATGTAGCATGGCATGCTGACTTGGGCTAGGGTATTCAATTTTCTCTAAAGTACCTGGTATGGGGCTGTTTTGGACTTGACCAGAAACCAGTTTTGATAACACAGAGGTGTTTCAGTTGAGCAGTGTCTGCAGAGAATCAAGGCCTTTTCTACACCTTGAGCCACCTCACCAGCAAGTGGGCTGGTGCACAAACCTTTGAGAGGGGACATAGCTGAGACACCTGATCCCAACTGACCCATGGGATAGCCTAAACATACGGTGTCATGATCAGCACCTACAGCTGTGGGGAGAAGGAAGGGAAGGAAGCTCAGAGTGATGGCATTTGTCTTCACAAATAACTGCAACACATGATAGAGCCCTGCTTTCCTGGAGAAGGCTGAACAGCTGCCTGCCCATGAGAAGCAGTGAATTAATTCCTTGTTTTGCTTGACTTGCTTTTGCTTTACCTATTTTTTAGCTACATCTTCTGCATTATATACCTTTATCTCAACCCCTGAGGTTTTTCACTTTTACTCCTCCCATTCTTCCCCCATCCCACTGGTGGAGAAGGGAGTGAGAGGTTGCGTGATACTTCATTGCCCTCTAGAGTTAAACCACAACACGTTTAACATAAGGACACCTACCTTTGAGACTGATACTGCATTAAATTGAAACTATGTCAAAATGAATATGCACCCCCTACACATTATATACTTTCTTTAGAACACAGAATATTTATGTTTCAAAATTTTCTCCATTGCTCTGAGTATAATTCTAAGTAGAATGCTCCTGAGAGCTGCCATCTGTATTGAATTTAAAAACTGGGCATTGCTACCTTAATCAATCTCTTGTCCACAAACACAGAAGCTTGAAAAGAAATCCAACAGTAATAGTCTTATAAATGCCAGCTTGAGAATAGTGCATTTAGTTTTGTTTTTCATCAGGGACTAAAAATATTTAAGAAATGGTTTCAAACATGACAAAGAAATTATTGCTCTATATTCTTTTGGGGAACCAACACTACCAGAAATGGAAATAAAATAATACTGGCTATGACAGCCAGCCTACAATGTGGCAAAGGGGAACAAAGAGGATTTTGTAAACTCCACTGCTTAGGCAACATGGCACAAAGTCGAGCTCTTCCATCAGCATTCCTGTAACAAACTGATATTGGCTGCACCAGCTCAATTCCCATCCTCTGGAAGAGCACTTGCATATAAATGGTCTTTGAAGTATTCCAATGTCATCAGGGGGCAATGTGGACAAGGGGCATATACCCAGCTATGCTTTCCTCCCTCCATAAAGCAGACCAGAACCACAAAGCAATTTTAAAACTCTTCAGTTATTCTTAACCTTTTAGTTGTTCCATTACTAATAAAGCTTTCCTCTGCAGGACAGCAAAAGAACCCCTCCAGAGGGAGGTGGGCTCAGGATAGGATATTATCAAGCCAAATGCTACACAAGCCTACATGACCCTTGGGCTCTTAAGAAATTTTGTTCACTCCGCCATCTATGTACTGTGAAATTTTCACCTCCTTTTTTTTAACATATTCTTAATTCTAATCCTGTAGCTGTGAAAAACTTCAGGACATGGATATACCTGCTAGTTATTAATGCTCTAGTACCAACCTAACAGTTTTATTCTTCACTGTTAAGCAATGTTCAATCAGTACACACAAATAAAAGATACTTTTCTTTTCAGTTTTTACAATCTTTTTGTTTTGCAAGTCCTCAGTTGCCTTTGACTAATAACAACCTCAACATTGACAAGCACCTGCCATGGGCACTTTTTTTTCTTTTCCAGAACTTAGTGATAGTACTTTTCCTTCTAAAGTTCCAAGCTATTCTTTCAGATATTTTTTCAGATGAGCAATATTATCCCCAGTTACTTCATTTATTTTCAAACTGTCACACCCCTTTTGGCATCTTCCATACAATTATGCTGTGCTAAGTCTTAGAATCCTGAATTACAACTGCTAGCACTGAATGTAACCATGGTTATCAATGCCTGCCAACAACTTTTGCTGAAGGGACAAACAATTTTCTCTTTCCTCATCACATCAGTAAAACATATTTCATCTCCTGAATAAAAAGCCACATAGCTAAGGATATTAGACTACTAATTAAAGTGAAGTCTAGTAGACATACAACTAAAAAGCCTTTCTAATCCAAATGGTTTGCACAAAGACAATTACAAATTAATGTTATGATAGATACATTAAAAAGAATTAAAGCAACTTGAGATCCTTCCAGCAGAATGGAAAACTAATGAGCAAACTACAGAAAAAAAGTCTATAGTGACCCTGAAAACAATGGGATGACCACAATTAGCTGTGCAAAAGCAGATAGTAACAGACAGTGATAAGTGGAAGATCAGAGCTCAGTACCTGTAATCCACACTCATGTAAGTGCTTTGCATTAGAGAAATTTAGAAGTTGCTGTTATCTCCAAACTACTACTGTAAATTCCTCTGCCAGCTGTAAGTACAGACACTGAAGTGGAAAAGGCAGTATTTAGCTCTTTGCAAAAGCAAAGGTATTGTGTGATATTTCAAGTCTTCTTGAATCGTCTATCTAATAATCTATTCACCATTAAAATATTTTTAGCACTGAACTAACAACTTACAACATTCTGCACTTTTGTCTTCCATGGAAGACACCAATGTCCTTCAAGACAGACACTTCTCTCAATGACCCATCCCAAGAAAAATGGATAATAACAAGACATAAGAAGAAAATATGCAACAGTCTCTCACACTCTACCTGAAAATATGACATAAGGACATCAAATACAGCATATAAGAAATTTTAGCACCTTAGCAGATGTCCAAGGAGGAAATAATTCCTTCCTATATGTCCTGGTTTAGGGCAAATTTGGGAGAGGGAAAGAAAGGAAAACAAACAAACCTCTAAATGAACCACCCCTCCCCTTAGCTGAATCGGGATAGGAAAAAAATTTCCTTGGTAGAAAGTGGAAAAAATTGTTTATTTAACAGATAAAACACTCCCCAGCCCAACAAATGAAGGAACAACCCTGAACAACAAAAAAACCTCTCTGTGCTCCGCAGAGATGCCAGAAAGTCTCTCTCGTAGCTGTAGCTCGGTTTAGTTGCTGTCGGTTCCTCTGGTGGAAAGGCCAGGCCTGGTGGCCAAGGGCTGAGCTCCTGGTGCCCTTTTGGGTGTTTAGTCCAGAGCAGGTTCAAAAAGTTTCAAGAAAAGGGAAAAAAAAAAAACACAGTTCGGAGAACTTCTCTGCCTCGGCTAGCAAAAAACTAACAAAAAGCAAAGGAGAGCTCTCTTCTGCTGCCCACACCCTGCTAAAAGCACAGGCTGTGTGAGTCCGAAAGCTGCAGACTCTTATCTTTATGTTTTGAAAACAACTGCCTCAGGAATTCCAGTGTGTCTTCTTCGCTCTCAGATCCAATTTTTAAAGGTACAACACTTATTTCTGAACTAAACAGATGAATGGGGATACAATTTAGCATCAACCCAGGACACTATACCAGAAACACATTTTGATAAGATTAAGAAAGAAATAAGCAAGGATTAATCCTGACTGAGGGGGATGGTGAGAGAAGAACTGGGTGCATGTTTCTTGTCAAAAGTTTTGGCTTTGAGAGTTTTTACCTGTTTGTATTCTAAAAGAAAGACACATCTGGCCATATTTACTGGAAGCCTTGTGCTCAGTTCTCTCCCCTACTATTCACTAGCTGCATGCACTTTCCAGTTCAAATGTTTAAGCAGCAGCCATGCCCTAAAACTACTCCCCTAGCTGCAGCCAGTTCCCATCCTCCAAGCAAAAACTGGCCAAGAAATTGATAACACATATTAGGATTATGCAGCAAATCTCAGTGCAGTTGTCTCAGTCTTAAGAGCACTTCCTTGCAAAACAAGGTTACAACCAGATGGCCTCTTAAAATTAAAAAAAAAACCCACCACACAGACAAAAAAAAAATCACTATCTCTTACTCACTTCCAGCTTCTTTCCTTATAAATCTTGGTGGGAAACATGGAATATTCATTTCCTCAACTTCTCACTAATCTTTCACAAAACTTCATAGGTAATTTATGGAGAAACAAGTCTAAGGCAAAAGGCACTTGCTCTATGTATTGTTAACAATGCAAGATTCTCCTATACATTTCACTTATTTAAAGACATGAATTAGGATTGTTACTTCTATTTTATTTGCAGATACTCTCTAAACACCAGTTAATAGATTTGTTTCCTGTACCATGTTTTTCATGTCGAAAGAGTAATGGAAGAACAATTAATACATGAATAGAAAATTTCAAAGTCTACGATGTAAGAAGCACCTTTCAAATGCTGCAACTCCGATTTCTCCTCATTCCTCACAGCTGCTACTCATTACATTTCATTTGGTTTATTACATAATAACTCTGTATCAGTGTTCATAAAAACCCTTGTGAAAAATTAACATATTGGCAAATGAAAAGTAAGGGAAAATAGCATCTTCAAGAAGAGTTTCTAAAACATTTCACGTCTTACACTGTCAGAAATCCGTCAAAGAGACACTACTCTACTATTCAGCACTGTGTTGAACATTACAAGATAAACATTAAAAAAGTAAAGTTTCTAAAGAAATAATTAGCACATTTGCTCATTGTTACAATACTTAACTCTAAGATTTATTTCCATGATTTCATACGATTACATGATTTAGTGATGATTTTCCACTATGAAGACACACAACATGATATTAAAAAAAATACTTAGTATCCAATGTGTCAAGAAATCAAGTCTTTTTCAGTTACACTTCTTGCTAGACTTACAGACAAGACAACAAATTGTGTAGGGTTACAGAGGAAAAAACTTTACTTACAGCAGCTTGCTGTTGTTTTAGCTTGTCTCTGTACTCTTCCAGTTCTTGAAGACTGAGTACTGGAGGAAGTCTCTGCATTTAAATAATAAATTAAAATCAGTGAGAAATTAAAGATTGTTAACTCACACATAGTATTATCTAGGCAATCAGCTTCATCAAAGAAACATTCTTATGCTTCCTAAGCTAATTTGCAGAATTAATCCATTTTTTCAAATGACAGATTCTCAAATCAATTAGTGTTAAGGTACACAACATATGATCATAATTGCCTCATATAATATTATAATTACCTCAAAGGAACTTCATTTTACATCACATATGTATACAACAATCACCCAATCACAGAAATTATGGTCTCAGTCAGTTTGCTAAAAATATACACAAAATATAGAACGGATTTGTTTCCCAAGCTATCTTGACTTTTTCACTACAGTTTAAATTACAAAATGCCTGCTAGCACATTTCACCACATTAAAAGAAAAGACTAAATACTATCTACATGCACCAATACTCTATGTTAGAAGCTCCACACAACTACAAGATGATGTACGGGAATACAGTGTTGCATTAATGCAAGATCTAAGAAACAAAAAATAGCTCATTGAAACAAGCAAACTTTTAGTCTTTATTTTTGGTTATGTTACCATTTTTTCTTTTAAGATGACAGCTTACCTCTAATTCATACTTCACAATATCAAAGGAGTCACTGGAAAAATAAACTTCTTCAATGCTGTTAATTATTTCCTGTTGTGCCTGGGGATCAGTTGGTTCTTCATGTAGTTCTCTGAGCACCTCCTGCACAAAACAAAAAAGCATTTCCATAATGTAGTAACGCATTCTAGGAAGATCAATGTTTTAACAAAATATCTTTCAAAAGCCACTTCCAACATCATCACAAGGAGCAATGGAAAAACACAGAAAGATCAGTGCACTGTGGCTTGGACTTCCCATTAGGGAGAGGAAGACATTTAAAACTTTTCAAAAAACATAGTGTAGGCTTCAGTATTGCAGCCCACTTAAACTCTTCATAATCAATATATTTATGGCATCAAGTGCATGTTGAGTCCAGTTTCTTCCTCCTTAACTTTAGAAATTCTCATAATAAACTAAATATAAACTGCCAGACTATTTCTCCAGAAGGAGAGAAAAATTGCACAAAGTGAAACAATTAAAACCTGAATTTTTAAAAACAGAAGAACCCTCTTTGTAAATGACAGGTAGACAGTGTCATGACAAACGCATAACTTCTCAGCTCAGCCCTCACATTCACTGAAATAAAAGTCACACAGACAAACACTTGATTTCTACAGGTAAAATCAGAACAGATCTGCCTTCTTTGCACAAGATTAACAGCTCTCTCATTTTAGCACAGTGGTCTAAGCAGAGATGTGCTGTCAGCTTTCTGAAAGCTAATATTCCAGAGATAAGCATTCCCCTCCTTGCTGTCACAACCTCCTCTGGAAGGTCTCCCCAACAACCCAGATGTTTCCAGTGGTTGAAGCAAACCAAGGACTCAACCTGAACCTCCTGCAGCACTAATATTAGTCTGCTGCACTAATATTTAATATTGCAACCAATTAACATTGCAACTAATACTGGCCCTCTCCTGGATGTCGTTCCCTCAAAAAGAATGAGAAAACCTTTATCAGAGACTCAAAAGGGAGAAGTGTTAGAATATTCTTTCATCAAAAATAAAGATAAAATTGATCAAATTGATTGATAATGAAATTAAACTTTGGTGGAGCAATCCAGCAGACTGCAGAGTCCCATAATAACCCTGAGTCTCTCAGCAGTGCTGAGTTGTTCCACTGGGGCAAGGTGCTTGTACTTTTATCACAAAGAACTCAAAGGTTTATTTCACCAGCTAGTGGTGAAGTTTTAGATTAAATGACTGAACAACCACTAGTTTGCTTATTTTGCACGCCAGCTGAGGTAAGGTCAATGTGCAGACGTTCGGAAGCAAAGTGACCCTTAAAATACACAGCAAGGTGCTGCTCTCTACACAGCAAGAGGCAACCAAGGGGTCACAAGGGGGGCAGGTTGGAAGAGCATCAGAGGAGCCGCTGCTCCTCACAAGGAAAATAAGGAGGAGGAAAAGGACGGAAGGAGGAGGAAAAGGACGGAAGGAGGAGGAAAAGGACGGAAGGAGGAGGAAAAGGACGGAAGGAGGAGGAAAAGGACGGAAGGAGGAGGAAAAGAAGAAAAAAGTGGGGAAATAAAAAGCAACTACTTTGATACAAAGAACGGGTTTAAAGCGCATCCGGCGTCCCCGAGCGAGGCCCAGGGAAGGCCCCAGGCGCTGCCGCCGGCGGTGCTCGGGCGCCCCCCGCTGGGCCGCGGGCCAGGCCGCAGCCGGGAGGCTCCGAGCCGCGATGGGGCCGCGGGGAACGGGCGGAAAACCATCGAGGAGGAAGCGGGGAACGGGAGAAAAGCCATCGAGGAGGCAGCGGGGAACGGGAGAAAAGCCCTCGATCAGCCTCGTTCTCCCGTCCCGTGCGGCCCCAGGCGCCTCCGATCTCCGTCTGAAACGCCTGCTGCAGTCACTGCCACCAGCGCAGGTGAAGGCAGCAACCCACACCCGACCAAGGAAAGGACATGGACAGCACCGACAGACCGAGAGAAACAAGGAAATAATATCGTCATATCGTTATATATCGGTAATGGCAACTTTGTAATGTACGTCTCACTGTAAATCACTTTCACATCTTACAGTACATTGAGTTTTAGCTATATGAAACTAACATTAAAAAGTATCCAAGACAGGCAACAGGGTCCACTGAACCAGTGCAAATGGAATAACTGCATTTATCATCCAGCATTTGCCTACATGTTCCTGTATGGCTGTTTCCTAAATGAAAAAAAGATGAAAAACTAACCAAAGAAGAAATGCTTAGGATCATTTTAAATTCTGGACTACTGCTATCTTGTCATGTTGGTGGAAAAATATCTCAATGCCGTAAATCAGTGGTGATTTACATCTGCTAAAGATGCACCAAGAAAGCCATTATGGACACATATTCAGGATTTGATGCTGGAGTGCCTAGGAAAATTGCTAAGAAACCATTTTATCCTGTCTCAGAAAGATCACTCCTCTAAGTGTTTCTTGCCAAAACACTACTCAGAAAAATACTTATTAAATGACAAGGTTTTTCTTTACCTTGTTCATTTTTTCTAGAAAATCAGTCTACTTAGAACAACTCTCCAGGAAAAACTAGCTCTCACATAAATTACATTATCTGACACCAGACTTTCTGCCACGATAACCTGATGCTTTCAGCACATCACACTCCAGTAGTCTGAAGTAACCAACACAGTGAAGGCAAATTTATTCACTCACCACTAAAGAAGGCAACCATCCCTATTTGCTGATATTCCATTTTCCTCATCCTTTCAATTAGATACACAAAAACAATTTTACTATATAGAAATAAGCCAGGAGTCTTGGCAAAAGGAGGGTTTAGCTCTGCAGACCTGGTATTCACACACTTAGAAGGAAAAAGACAAACTCTATTAAATCCCTCTAGGTATTTTTTCCACCTCAAAACCTGTCTAGCTATTGCTTTTTAAGCTTCCTTAAAAAGAAAAAAAGTCAGCATTAAAACACATTTAACATTTTACATTTTATGTTAAGTCAGCAATTCCAAGTACTATTCTGAATAAAAAAACCTACCAAAAATTGCAACAGTGGAAATCTCATGATAATACCCTTGCAGAGAACTTTGCCATTGCTAAACTGAATTAGTTAGATACACGGGGGTCAGGAAGAGCAGCATATTGGCAAGGTGGACCCCATAATATTCACTTCAATCCACCTGTGCAAGTTAACATGCACGTTCAGCACTACGAACTCTCCAATCACAGCTTGCTAAGATATCTTTCACAGGCTACTCATTTTTCCAAAGTTTAATTCAGCAAGAGGCTTCACCCCCTACCTAAAACTTGTACCACTTGTGGTATCAATTGAACTTTTTCTTTATCTCTAGTACTTTGAGATCATACTTCAATGGAAAAACAATTTATCCTGTCAAGTTACCATCAGTGCAACCTTCAGCAGCAGGCCTCTCTCACTATGCCACCTAAATAGATCAGTGAAAGACAGCATCTGGGAAGGAAAGGAAAGAAGGAAAAAGAAGTCTCACAGCTTTGTGTACTCAAAGAAGCCATTGCTAAATAAAACACAGTGTTTGCATCCACACACATATCATTTTGTCCTTCTGTTCTATGGAAATAGGACTTAACAGTCTAGAAGCCTGTGGCAATTCCTTGAAATGCATTTCATAAGAGTCATCTCATTGCAGACTTCTCTGAAATGCAGTTCAGCAAGTTTCAGATGTCTACCCAGCTATTTCTCAGTGCATCACACTCCCACTCTCCTTGTATGCTATGCTGCCTGTAGCAGCAAAACCAATATTGCTCTGTTGAATGAAGCATTACTGGTAAAGAGCAGAAGCAAACAAGTTCTGCATTCCAGTCACTATCACCTAAAAGACAGGGAAGTAAAGATATTGAAAAAGGTTAACTGATACTACTCAGAGAAAAAAAAATTCTAAACAGTTTCTAACCCAGTTAAAAGCTGTAGCTCAGTAACAGTCTATACGCTTTTATCCAGAGATCACCAGGGGCCAAGTCTGTGCTACACTCATTTGGACACAGCCTCCCTTCCTGTCATAAGCCAAAAACACACCAAGGAATATGCTGCTGATTTATACCCCTCCATTCTGTACATGGATAGCACCTGTGCTAAAAGCTAATCCTAAATACCAGAATAAGGGCTGTGCTCAACAGATTAAATCAGCAGGTATACTGCAATACTGTGAAATAAAAGAAGTATTAAAGTATTTATATATGTATCTGTATGTATCCATGCAAACACAACCTTTGAATTTTATCCATATACAAAGATATATTTAGAGATTATATTTGCCTTATAATCATAGAACACACTGAGTTTGAAGGGACCCACAAGGATCATCAAGTTCAACTCCTGGCCCTGCACAGAACCATCCCCAAAAGTCACACCATATGCCTGAGAGCATTGTCCAAATGCCTCTTGAATTCTGTCAGGCTTGGTGCTGCAACTACTTCTCTAGAGAGCTGTTCCAGTGCTCAGTCACCCTTGGGTGAAGAACCTTTATCTAGTATCTAATATAATGAAAATATTATAATATATTATACTGTATTATACTATAACACTATATATTTCATATAAGAATATACATATACTATATAACTAGATATATAAAATATAACAATCTAATCTATCTCTGTGCATTTTATATAACAATTACTGTCTATAATATCATAAAATAAAACTTATAACTATATATATAAACTTACTTTGCTTTTCCTCCCTGCCCCTCCCTCCCCCTTCCCCAGCCAGGGAAGGCTGCATCACAGAGAAGTTTGTGATATTCCTTATCTTTCACACAGAATGCCTAGAACCTCCTTTTGATCTTTCCTTGTTCAATATGTATAGAGAGCACTTATTGAAAAGTTCTCACTCTACCAAAACAAACATTAGACTTTGAAAACAACTCTCCTGATGGAGAGAACAAAAAAGCATACCCATAGAACACAGCCACACTACTACTCAATGCATTCTAAAAAGCACTCAGCTACTGCTGGGGAGATAGAAATCCACATTCCTATACCTATAGGAAAAGATTTTAAAAAAATCTCCGTGTTATTTACCATGATAAGCTGCAAAATCAAATAATATTTGTACATTGCATATGAGCTGATTATCATCAAAATAAACATAACCTAATTCAAAGTCAACTCACCATTAATCAAACACACTTGAATTCAAGCATGCAAAATACCTACCTCAGCCTTTTGTGATGAAATCTGCTAAACAAAATGTTATCAGCTTGGGAAACAACAATAACAGAATGGTTCAAAAAGAATTAGTTTCCCTGGTAATCAGGGTATGCCAGTGAAGTAAGGTATCTCAGTGAAAATAGATATTATGTCCTTCTAGAGATGACCTCTTCTAGGTATCACAGGATCATCAGAGAATCATCAGAGAATCATAAGAGAATGGTGGAAGGGATCTTGAAGATCATCTAGTTCCAACTCTCCTGTCATGGACACCTTTCACTAGACCAGGTTGCTCAGAGCTCCATCCAACCTGGCCTTGAACACTGACAGGGATGGGCCATCCACAACTTCTCTGGCAGCCAGTTATATCCAGCCTTGCAGTTCAGATTTGGCTTCTCTACAGACTTTATCACTCAAACTATTATACACTTACTTCCTACTGAGATACTCACTATGTGACTGAGTTGGCTGCATGAGTCTGTACTAAGGAGTAAAGCAAGTTTGCTGGTGATTTGCCTTCGATAAAAAATTGAAATTTTTCAAAATAGTTGCAGAACTTATTGGAGTACCAGTTAACATGAGGGAATACACTCAGGTACTCATTAAAATGTCCAAATGCCTAGCAATTTCATTGCCTAAAAATAAAAAATTGCAAAGTACAGTCATCACTTAATCATGCTGGCCAGTCAGCAAACAGTCAGCAAATCAACAACTTTCAGACATCAAGACAAGACCAAAAAGAATTTTGCTGGTTTTGCCCTCAGGAGATGGGATGTCAGCACACTCTTCTTCCTGTCCTCCATAATTCCCATCTGACCTCCAAACTAGTGTGATAGTTCCTCATCTCAAAAAACATGGGTGTGTACCCAGGATTGGCTAACCAATGACTTGTGCTTTTACCAGTAATTCATACTGGCCCTAATTCATGCTGACCCTGCAGCCTTTCATTCTGTATATTTCTGTATAGCTTTAATGCAGCTTTTGAACTTTTCAGTAACATTTGCCCCAAATCAGTCTGGAGATACGAATTTGAATGTGGAACTGTGATATGAAAGTGCAGCATCATAACCATTCTGTCATCAAAACAGCTTGAGACTTTCATGATTCAAGAGATGAATAAAAACAGTTCTTGCTACACAGTGTAGACTTATCAGACATATAACATCAAACCATTACAGAATGTCAATCCAGCCAAGATACCCTACAACTACCTTTACCTGGAGAGCCAACTTGGCAAAAAAACTTGAAACTGGTTGCTCAGGGAGTGGCAGGAATCTGCAATTGTGAAATCTAAGCCACGGAGATGTGAGTTTTTTCAACATTGCTGCAACTGAATGCCTTTGCCCTTTGATATCAATATATTGGCCAATGTACCAATTGACTTTTTAAATACACAGCAATGCTAATTTTCTGATCTGCCCCAGCACAAGCAACATATTACACAATACAAAGAAACACAAGGGGTCTTTTGGTTTGATTTTTAAACTATTGCAAAACAGATCATCTAAGTTCAAGTCAGTAATATAAGTATCATATTGGTTAAAATTCACAGAAAATAATAGATAACAACCACAGAAGTCTTGTGAATCCTCCCCTCAGATCAACAGGGTATAAGGAACAGTCAATTATTGTGACAATTGTTCCCTCACACGCAGATTACTCAGCAGACTTGTGGGATGACAGTGAGCTGGCTTCATTTAAATAGTGAAACCCAAAAAAATACCAAAAACTATTGCTATTATAAAGATACAACTTTCAATGTAGAACATGAAGTGAATTATACATGATGAAGATTAAAACTATGAAATTACAAAATATACTTACAGCACCAAAACCATGAAGAAAGTAAATGTTAAGACTAGAACTATACAGGCCATCCACACAGCATCTGCTTCCCAAAGTAAAACTAAAAAAGGCACTTTTTACTTAAACNCATAAAATGAAAAACTAAAAACAAAGGGAGTGGGAGGGGAGTGATGTAGTATCATACCTTTGTAGGAATCCGAAAGCTTTCAATAGGACTGAGGTCATTAACACTCTCCTGAGGACTTCTCAGACCCTTCAAAAGAATTTTAATAATCAGTTAAGTTTGATTCCTTTGTGTATCTTGCAATCAACTCTTACCTGATGTTGAATAGATACCTACACGTCCCTTAATAAATACTCTGACATGTAGCTCAAAGGCTAAGACCTCATTCTAGAAACGTTCAAGCAAGACCATTGGTATACAAATCATGCTCCTCAAACATCTATGCATTTCCAGTTTTATGCTGCAATATGTACCTTTTCAGTACAGTTCACTAACATTTTCTTTATAAAACTCACATCCTCCTCTCAGATGTTATCTTAAATTTTAGAACGAGCAGTGTCCAAAAAACATAGCATACTTTGTTCTACTAACTTAATGATTTAATGGAATCAAATAACTGAATTCAAGTTAGGTGCCATCTACTCTATAGGAAGATTATTTCTGCTTGATGACATATTTTTCTACTTTCCATATGCCACTACTAAGAACTGAAAAGGTTGCACAATCCACATTAGCTACTCTATATAATTATTACTCCTTAAAACACCTATAGCCACATGAATAGCATGTACGTTTTTGACTATCACACATATTCACAATTTTCATAGAAAGGTCTGGGCTAGAAGGAATCTAAAGATCATGCAGCTCCAAGCCCTGCCATGGGCAGGGAACCTTCCACTAGAACAGGCTGCCCAGAGCCCCATCCAACCCAGCCTTGAACACTTCCAGGGATGGGGGATCCACAACTTCTCCTGACAACCTGAAAAAGCATCTCACCATTTCATGCAGCAATACCAGAGAACAGGCTGCTTAGCATTTTCTGCCAGCTCCCTAGGCAGAAATGAACCTACACATTCAAGTTTCAGGTATGGTACTGACTCCAGCTTCCCTTGAGACTTCAGGGTGTTCCTGTGAGTCACAAGTTTCAGGAAGACTTCCCTCCTGTCTTGTGATCAATGTTAACAATATCTTCTCCAAGCCCCTTTCTAGCCCTAGGTACCTATATTTCTATAAGGACATATGCAAGTAATATGCTAGTTTATGGTGAGAAAGTTTGTATTTATTCTTTGAAACTGACTAAGTTCTGTACATTACTTCAGTGGTAACTACTACATTTTACAACTGTTTCATCTTCCCAAGATGTAAAACCTCTCCACTTTGGTTTTGATTTTCAGATTTTGTTGCACATCATTTTAAAACATCCTCCCTCCGCAGTTGCCACCATCAAAGGTGACTCACCTCTACACATCAGAAATTCAAAGTAAAAAACAAGCAAAGCAACTGCTGCAGTTTCTCACATTCATGCAAAATCTTCCCCAAGTCCTCCCAAAAATATGCAGTTCTAGTGACTTATCTTCAGAAGAAATAAAAGGTTTCTCTTATCAAATGATAAATGGAACCTAATCCTTCCGAATGACTGAAAATTGCCTAAGTTGTATAATTTGCAGAAAACACCATTTCCACACTGGGCAGGCTTCCCAGCACTCCTCCTAGTCAAGCTGAAAATGAATCATATCCCTCTCTACTGAAGCAGAACAGAACATTATTTTGGCAATTGCACTTTCACACAAGCGTTCATTTTTAAGCACTGCCTCTTGAATCAGGATCACAGCTCTGAGGGCATAGTTTTAGAAAAAAAAAAGTTTCTGACTTTTCCATGGTTTCCCATAACTATCAAGAATATCTGAGTGGGCGACACAAGTGATTTTTTTAAGTCCTTCAATTAGACACAGATAAACAGGTTCCTTTTCAGGGCCATCTTATATATGTGAATAACTGGAATGTTCTGCTGATACACCTCCATCAAAAGATTCTCAACCTTAGAAATATTGGTCCAAACGTAGGCTTAGATCTACATAACCCTGGAGACAACCGGTCCAAGTGGCACACGGCAGTGAGCTGACAGACACACACCGAGTGCTCTGGCACACATTCGCTACGTGCCCACCCAAATGTGTCCCTGGCACCTCCTCAGCCTCGCCTCCCTTTGGACGGAAGTCATTAGCTGCCAGATAAAGCCCTGTTACAGAACCGCAGCCCAGCGCTCAAAATTCTATGTCAAAAGAAGCAAACTGACAGAGGCCTGCCCTGTCATCTCCAACAATGATTTCTCTGTTGTGACACGAGCTACGCGCTGGACCCTGCGCACGCTTCCATTGCTCGGCGTAGAGAGAAAAACAAGGTGGATGCGTGTGCAGCAAGAGCTCACACGCCCCAAGCCTTCCGTCCCCGGGCAGGGCAGAGGGCGATGCCCGCACCGGCGGCTCTCGAGTGCCGGGGCACGGCGGCCCCGAGGAGAGCCCGGGACGGCCGCGGAGGTACCGAGCCGCCCCCCGAGAAGAGCCGCTCACCTGGCGGGTCATCAGCGACTTGATCTTCTGCATGATGGCCCCGCCGCCGCCGCCCCGACTGCGCTCAGCGGCCGCGCAAGGCGCCGGAGCACGGCGCAGCCATGTTGGGCGCCACCTGACCGCGCCCGCCCGCGGCTCCCTGGGAGCCGTAGTTCCGAGCCCGCCCGCCCGACTACAAATCCCGGCAGCGCGGCCGCTCCGGGCGGGGCGCCTGGGCCTTGCCCGTGTGGGCTGGGGCGGGGCTGGCTCAGGG
>VZTB01017138.1:748795-760264 GCA_013397245.1 Thryothorus ludovicianus | reverse complement strand
ACACAGGGAGGACAGAGGACAAGAAGGAAGGAAACTGCTTTACCAGAAAGTATAAATGGGAAGTATGAGGTGTCATGAAGATACAAGTGCTAATGAAGGATACATTTCAAAAAATACAGCCCCTTACTCTGAGAAGCATGCCTTTAATAAAGGTGACTCAGTTCCCCATGGGTAAAATGGGAATTATAATGGCACCTCACTTCATACAATAGAGAATATTTGCAGATCAGTCAACAACTATCATGAGTGCAACACAAAAACCCAAGAAGAAACGAGCTAATCTGACTTCAGTGCCAGGCTTCTCTTGCAAGGAATAAGTATGGCACAGGGCCACATACTAAACACGAAAAATAAAACATAAGCTGCTTATTTTGTGGCACTCTTCATCCTGTCCTATCAAAGTGTATGAAGTCCTGCACAAAGAGGAAAAACTCAAAACACGTAAACAAGCAGACACACAACAAATAAATAACTGAAAAGCACAGTAAAACAAGTATATGCACATTAGTGCTAAGTGATGCAGGTGCTCTTTTGAGTGAGAATTTCAATTACACAAATTATAAGACAAAACTGTTGCAAATATATGTTATATATTTACTACAGTAGAAGTGTTTGGACTAGTCTTAGCAAATAAATGGATGTTTATTTTTTTCTTGAAATTACACATCAAATTCTTCATTGACATAATTTGGATACAAAGTAGGACAAAGGCACAATGGGCAGATGGGAGGGCTATCTGCTCCACAGATTTATAGCATTTAGAAGGCTATTGTGGAACTTCAGATGGAATCTTGAGAAAGAACACTGTGTGCTGCATTTAAAGATTTAAATCTAGCACAGACCATAAGTATTTAAATATGTTGGTATGTCTGCTGTTAACCAACCCTCCATCTAATCAGTCAAAGGAAGAAAGGGGAATACCAAGAGGCATACAGCCAGAGAGAGACCAGGGTAATGGATTACACCTAAAACTAAACTAAATCTCCTGCCAATAGAATACTATCCCTGAAAAAGCCTGCAATACTGAAGTCATTGAAGAACTGAAAAAATCACAATGGTGTATACAGTGAAGCATATATTTTGCAAAATTGCCATCTCCTACAGTAATAAAATTAGTACAAACAGGATGAACATTAAGATCCCTTCTGACCTTAAAGTAAGATTTTCAGAGAGTGCACTTTTCAGGTTTCCTTACATACATGCATTATTTAAAAGATTACAGGAATACACACTTATAAAGATATTATTTACCTTTTTTCTCCTTCTGGCCTAAGAGATATTCTGCAATCAGGGCAACCACAAAGTACTGCACTAAATTCTATCCTCTTAAATTAATGAGACAACCAGCACAGGCAGATTAAAACTTATGACCAGGCAGAAGGAGACATGACAACCTCAGTAAATATTTAAGCCATTTGCCTGATCAACCATTTTAGCAACTGTTTCTCCACTGGTAATGCTCACATGCCATTGCACACGTGTACATAAGCACACACACAAATGTAGCTGAGGTTTTTTTGAACTATTGTAAAAATTTCCAAGCCTCATGCATCCAATTCTGACTTAATCCTGTCTCCTTTTTTTTTTCTTTTTAAGAAATTACTTCAAAATAAAATCAAAACGGAAGAGAAAGGAAAAAGCCAGGTTTGATTCTAGCCAGCTTGTGCTGCTGCCTGCAAGGTCAGCGGGTCACAGCAACATGTGAGGATCACAGGGCTGGGTGACTGAAGATCACCCATGCTGTGGAGCTGGGAAGCTGAACCTCTCCGAGCCCTCCTTCTGCCACTCTGCCCTTCTCTTCGACACGCACCGCAAACACGCAGTGATCCATGAAGACAGAGGCAGTAGAATGAAAGAAAGGTGAGGAATTGACAGCATCTGCTAGTGGATGTCCACAGAAACTGCTGCTGAGTGGTGAAGACGTGCAAAGGCTGGCATTCAGCCCTAGGCTTCCAGGGGCAGAAGAAAGTCCTTTTGAGGGGAATAAAATAAGAGGAAGAACGTGCTTGGAGTGGGGTGAATTTCCTCTTCAGTATCACTTCTGCATGTGTAGGCTGCACTTTTACTCTTTGTAATGCTCAGGAACAACACTGTACAGCAATCCACTTAATTGCCCTGGATTCAGCAGCTCTCCATCCATGTCAATCATGTCATCCAACACACATGTACACACACACACACCATCTCACACACACTATCTCTCTTCCTCTCCTCCACAGACAAGAAAAAAATACTAATTTAAAGCATATCAAAACACACTTTTATAATGTATAAAGATAATACCCAATGGACTCCTGAGAGATACATGAAATTAATCCCAGTTGTGAAGGCCTTGATATTAGCTCTTCACTCCTGGGATGAATTTAAAATCCCACAAAAGCCCATGATTTATTTCCTTCCTACACAACAGCAACAAACACTCACATAATTTTTAAGTAATGTAAAATATCACTTTAAAGCTGTTCATACACATCTGAGAGAGAGAGACAGAAGGGAAGAATTAGTTGTTTTGAGGGGTGAGCACTTAAGGGTCCATTCTACCTGCATAATTCCCATAAATGTTATGTTTATGAATTGAGCAAACAGGGTGAAGAATTGTTGGCACAAGAACTGCCTTCCATCCACTTCTTATGTTTTAACATGCAGTGCCTCTTCTAATAGCTAGTTAAAGGTTTTTATAAAATAATGTTTCTCTATCTCAGGTTTGTGCATCAAGTAGATCTGTTTAGCACAATGTCTTTTTGGTTATAAGGTTTTAACTCACTACCCAGTATGTAGCTTCTTCAATGATGGTTGCAAGACACCTAACACTGGTGGAGGGAGGGAACTCTGTCAAAATCAAATTAACTTTCCCACATTTTCATAAACTTCTTCACCTAAAGGCAGCTGTGATACGACAACTATTTAAATGATTTGTACTAGCTGTGCAGTGGAAACATAATTCCATAACCAATCTCTTGCAAGCCTATTTAACTGACACATTCAGGGTATGATCCCAAAAATTTCCTGGCTTACAAGACCACATCTTATCATTTATACCTCTGCAACTCCATGACTTTCATGGTTCATTGGTACCACAAGAGAGCTTGAGTTACCACTTTGTACAACATCACAAGGGTTTGCCACAGTAGCAAATGATGTAAAAAAAGGCAAAGAAAAGAGAAAGAACAAAGTATTAAGCAAGCATAATAAATATGAGCTTAAGCTTTGGGGAAAAATACATCCATTACTTCATTTTGATAGTGTTTTATTGTTCTAAGATAAGTAACATTAGGAACAGAAGGTTTTTCCTACCTTCTCAAACCTTGTTACAGGATGGGATGAAGCTATGAAAATCATTCTCAGGTTGAAACTACCTCCCTTTTAATTTATTCTAAAAATTCTACAAAACCAAAATATACTTCCTTATCTCTGCATTTTAGAAAATGATAGTGTTCAAGTAATCTATAACTACAAATACAACAGCATCATGGCAAAAATAAAATGCTGTAATCAATCGAAATTTGTGCTAAAATGGATACAAGAGGCACTCAAAAACACTAAGTCCGTCATTTGAATTTTCTTCTATTGTGAGGATTTCTGCAGGGCACTTAAAAATTTCAGCCCTTAATAAAAATCTATAGTTCTGTTTTTATTATTTTAAGTCACTGCTGAATGCTAATATGAGAGTTAAAAAGAAAAAAGAGGGCAAGGCAAGTGATTCAACTGAGAAGTTCCACAAAAACTTAAACATTCACAAGCATTTTCTTTTCTTTTCAAAGACAGACCTATTCCTGCCATCAGTTTGCAGGGATCCTAAGTCCCACCACTACTAACTTGGATAGCTGTGCATGGTGCATTTGAAGTGCACAAACAGGACAGGAAAAAACCC
Organism: Thryothorus ludovicianus; assembly: GCA_013397245.1. Lineage (NCBI taxonomy): Eukaryota > Metazoa > Chordata > Aves > Passeriformes > Certhiidae > Thryothorus > Thryothorus ludovicianus. The sequence continues at coordinate 756,393 of VZTB01017138.1, read as the reverse complement.
TTTCATTTGTTTTACTGACCCACAAAACCCAGCTACAGTTGCAGTGAAATTGAACGGTATCTTGCAATTTCATCCCTTAATTAGGAACCCAGCACATGGCAGAAGTCCAGGCCCTAGCTCAGGCTGTTTATCTTTCAATACTTTCAAGTCACTTACAAGCCAAAAAAGAAATTACAATGTGATTTAAAGAGAAATCAGTCAGCTTCCAGGCTCATTCCTTGCCTGCCTCCTCCCTCTTCTTCTTCTCTGATTAAAATGGTTGTAACCATACCATAAGTCTGATCTGTTCATCCCTGCAAACAGCTGTCCCACTATGCTGCAAGAAAAACATTTGTAAAAAATATTGGTTTTGGTTGAACTGTATCCTTTCTTTTATGTTCCCCCTCAAAAATTCCAACAAAGTTCCACAAACATTCTTCCGTTTTTAAAAACTTTGTATGTTATGTTTTAGTAAAGAATCTGTGATGGCTTAGGAATTTCATACTTTGCAATGAGTGCTAAACCTAAAGTTGCTGAGCCCCACCTCTCTGCGAGTGCTCCCCACCACCCAACAGCTTCTGCTGCCTGTTGGAATGGGTCAGTGCTGGAAGAGATCTCCCTCAAACACCCTGCCACCGACTGAGTCCACAATCTGATGTCTCCAGTCCTTCCCCTTTCCCTTTTGTGTGGTTCATCACCCAAAAGCCGAGTATCCAACTGGAAGATCCCTGAGTAAAGGTGCCACTGTGTGCCCACAAAGCAGAGAGACTCAGCTGCACCGATGCTTCCTGTTGAAACTGGGACAATGCTGGCCTTCAGCACACTTGATGAAGGAGGTAACAAAACTGTTGCACAGACATCAGACTAACCTGGCGAGCCAGACAGTGAGTTCATCCAAACCACACTACACATAATTCTTCAACTGCAAGTGAACAGCTTTGCTGCTTTGTTTCCTTAGAAATAGAGCTCATGGTTTTAGATGTATTACAAAATCTGTTATTGTTTTAATTCACTAACTTTAAGAACATTTCCAAAAATGGATTGTAATACTCTTTGTTTTCTAAAACATCATAAATATAATGGCAGTTCCAGAGCACTTTGAACAGTGAGTGTAAAATACTGTTCCTCAGTTTTCAAACATAAGGAAGACCTTAAGTATATTTGACAATTCCCAATTAGAAAGATTTGGAATTTATTCAGGAACACACGAATTAGCTGCTTCTTCAGCTGAAGTCAGCAAAGCCTCACACAGTGCAAAGCTGGGAAAACTTTTTACTAAATGTTTTGACCTTGTTATACAAGCATGTGATACAACAATCTAATACAAAGTATTCAACAAGATGGTGGGAGCACCTGGTGTCATATCCCACTCAGTATATTTTGACAGATACAAATAACATTCCTGGAACATAAACCAGAACTGTGTAAAGCAAGAATTTCTTATTCTCGCATTATGGATAATACTAAAAACATTATACAATGCAGTACGAGGACATTCTATCTTGGGGTTCTGATGACAAGCCACTTGAGCTACACTTTTTTCCTTTATAATGTCACCAAAACTCTCAGTGGAATTATGTATAGAATAAATGATAGGTGATGGTGAATTACAAGGCTATAATACATACAGTAAGCACCTAATATAGTTTTATAAATTACAGACTTTTATAGCTTTATATTTAACAGTATAATGTCACACACTGCAGTGACACAACATTCCAATTCAACACATGATACCAGATTTAAGAAAAAAAAATATAGGAAAAGGAGCAGCAGTCCTTATTCTGGTAAAGTAAAATTACTCTGGAAGTGTACAGATTTGCCATTTTAGGAGGAGACACAGAGATCAAAATACGGGCCTTGAGAAAGAAGGTATGTGCCAGACAATGACCAGCTCTGTTGTTCCTCTACACCACTCAGAACAAATGTGTTTGCCTAACACTAGGCACTGCTGCATGAGAGATCCCAGGCTGGATTCTGCACTCAAGGGATGCGGCAAGGGGTGCTCCACATCATTGAGCAGTGACTTCTCCAGCTGATTAAGAAGCGGCACTGATGGGCTTCACTGGGATTCCCATCCAGAGCTCTTCAACCTGACAGATAACATTGCATTTTGGGGGTCTAAAGGATAATAGTGAAGCGAGGGACTGCAGCTGAGGGAATATTCCATTCCCAGAATTCTGGATTGGGACCGCTTCTGAGGCAGGAAATTGAATTTCCCCACAAAAATGAAGCCAATACTATAAGACAGCATCTACCTTCCTGTGTATACCCCACTTGCTAAGTTTTGGATCCATTGGTTAACTGCAACTAAATCTCACTCAGGAATAAAGTACACATGCTATCAAGTTCCTATAAATTCTGAGTGCCTTCCTTGAGGATACAACTCCAATCATCCTGGATGCACACCAGCAGACTCTAGGCAACCAACACCATAAAGGAGGTGGAGCAGGAGGTAGGGAAGGACAGGATGAAGAAATCAGTCTCCTCTAGAGTAACCCAAGACATTTACTCCATGTTCCTACTGCATTAAGTACCAGAGGATTCCACCCTAAGAAACGAGGACATAGGAAATCACAAACACAGACCTGTTTCTTACTGATAAACAATAACACCCAACAAGAACACAAGTGAAAAGGGCACACTTTGGCTGTCCTATCACGAGGTAAGTCATCATTTGGGTGCACATGCCTGCTGCTCTGTCAGGTGGGCAGCAAACAAGACATCACTGATGTCTTTCAGACACTCCCCACAACTAAACCTAATTAAAGGTGATAACACTGAGAGGAGAAAAAAGGGGATGATGACAAAACAGAGAGGCATTGTCCCAAGCGGCACCAGGGGAGATTCAGGTTGGACAGCAGGAGGAGTTTCTTCATGCAGAAGATTGTTAAACATTGGAATGGACTGCCCAGGGAGGTGGTGGAGTCATCACCCCTGGAAATGTTCAAGGAAAGACTGGATGTGGTCCTCAATGTCATTGTCTAGTTGACAAGGTGGTGATTAGACAAAGGTTGGGTTTGACAATCTCAGAAGTCTTCTCCAACCTAAGTGATTCTGAAATTCTATGACTTTATGTCTCTCTCACCTAAAAATACAGTAAGTGGTCCTCACCAGAATGCTGCTCATATTAATGTCTAGATTAAAACAGGGGGACATCACACCATCAGCCTCTACTTGAGTACCTTCACATCTGCCCCTAGCAAGGGCAAAGATGTGACACAATCAATGAAGTTGAGAAAATTGTCTATGTGAAGGCAGATACCTATCAAAGCAGATTTGTGAGGTGCTGCCACATTACAGAAGCCAAAACAAGAGCCTTTTTCCTTCAACTTGCTCACAGCTGGTATCTGGGACTTTCATTAAACCAGGAACAGGCTCAGCTGCCCACTGCTTTACTTTTGACGAGCAAAAATGCTTCTCCCCAACTGCTGTGACTAGTAAATGAGGCTGGAAAAATTCACAATTGAAGGACTCAGAAATAAACCCTGAGCTTCGCTGGAAGAAGTCCTACACTAAACCTTAAATTTTCCTGTTAGTTGTCACTTTTTCATCAGTAGAAATGTCATGACTTCAAGAGTCTAGCAAGTGTCCTACAAAAACCTCTATCGTGTACCTCTTGGGAAGTGTTATGTTGGGTTTACAGTTCAGATGGCACTTTTAAATTTAATTTTATGGTTTAGAAGTTTCTGCATTGTTCTACACATTGATTCCTTTTATTGTGGACATGGTCAGTATTCAGAGAAGCTGCGATGAGACAGAGCAGGCTCTAACACACGGGTGAGACAATCACTTATGACACTGTTATATGATGAGGCTGCTGAAAGCTTTAGTCATTCATACAACACACAGGCTTCATTCAGAAAAGAAACACCACTCTGGCCTGCCAGCACACTGTACAAACAAAACACAGCCCCTGTTCAAACAGGATTTCTCTATTTCTCTATTTCTTTTTTCAGTTAAAATTTACTTGACAAAGCAAGCAGTGCGCACATTTCACAACCATCATCAGGTGGGAAATGTGGCTAAGTCTTCCTGATAGCATATCTAAGCAGCTAAACAGAAATGATGATTTAATTTTGCTTCCTGAAGTATCTACTTTGAGCCCAGAGGTAGACATCAAATCAAGCACATGGTTATGATATAGCAAATGTGCCAAGTTGAAAAACAACAACAAAAAGGAGACAAGTTCTAGAAGAAATAAAAACTAATTAGTGGTTACTTAAGTAGTGTGGAATACTAACAACTGAAAAAAACGGTTTACATATCCTGTGCTTTGCTTCTCCACTTTGATGCAATTGGACTTTTTTTCCTCTTCTGCTGGAAGACAAGGCAAACGACATTGCCTGCCACCACAGAACAGATGCATCGCTGTGAAAGGAGCCTCTCTCCAGTGGAAACCTTGCTTGTCTTTCTTTGCTGGCTTCTAAAGAGACACTCTGGTTAAGAATACTGGGTCGCACCACTGCATATTCCTAGTGCATCTGAGTGAAACTGAAAGCACTGAGCTGCACTCAACTCCTCTGAATAATCCTGACCACATTTCTCCAGGGTGAAAATCTTAGAAAGGATAAGGAGTGGCATTATACTCATTTGGAAAGAAGGAAAATGCAACACACTGACCTGCTAAGAGTGACACAGTGCATCATGCCACCGTGCCAAAGATCAGAGCTCAGACTAGTCTTTTAGTTTTGAGCCTTGGGGAGGCAGGGTATGGTTCAAAAATAATGTGTTTCGGTGTCTGAGAGAGGGAAACCAGTGCAGAAGCACTCCATCTGGCAGACCAACTTTGCTCTGAAGCTACACTGAAAAAGAGAAGGACTTTGTACTCAAGGCTGGGGGTTGGGAAAATGAGAAATGTGGCCTCCCCAGGAAATAAATTTAAGATTATGCTGATGCACTATCTGGATCCTTCCTAAGGAGGCAATAGAATATTTAAAAGTTAAATCGAGTTGTCCATGACATGCTCAACACCATTTAATGGGAAACTCCTGCTGACATTATTCATGAGAGACACATTTCTTACCAATACAACTAAAATAAATAGAAAAAAAATTAAAAATCCCGAAGTACAAAACCTTTATCTTTTCAATAATGACTACTGAAGAGGACAGATGCATTTTCATGAAAGGCACCACATGGAAGAGAAAATGTCTCCTCTTTTATTTTTAAAAAGGGTGCCAGATGCAAATGTTTCACTGGACGCCTATAAGTACTTAAAATACAAAACACCTTCTTCAAATGCATTAAACACACAGTGAGGCACTTTAAATACACTTGCTTTGTCAGACAGGCAGCTGGCACCACTTTTGTAATGAACAGGACAAACATTCTGTCCAGTGGAAGTGTTACCAAAATATAGCAGGAGGCTCAGCTTGACTTGCACTTACAAATATCAAAAGCAGATTCTTCTCATTACTTTTCTTAAGGATAAAAACTACCGCCTGGCTCTCATACTCTGGGAAGGAAAGAATAGTTTAGGTTTTCTTTTTAAATAGGTTTCTTTGCAGAAGGCACACACCAGCCTCAGCTCCTACTCTCTCATCTCAGAATGGTACAAACCCCTCCATCCTAGCCTTTCCCAAACATGCACCGTTCTGTGGGTGATCAAAAGCCTCCCCTGATCGTCAATTATTCTGCCACAGTAAACAGAGAGCCTTCAGAGCACAGCAGCCACATGACCAAAGGCATTAGTTAAAACCATATGCACTATCAAACTTTTCACGCCTGCATTAGGTGTAATTAATTTTGCCACCTTATATATTTTGAGAGGAAAAACAAGAAAATCACCCAGCAAACTAGGAAAAGCTAGCCCTTCTGAAAGTGGGATGTGTCTTTCATAAGCTCGCAGCATTTAAGGCCACAAAATGCAAATGCTGTGCAGAGTTTGCCTCATTTACTAAGAAGTGCCAGAGGAAAAGATTTCCAGTAGAATGAGGGGGAAATTATTTTTATACTCCCCCAAAACACATCAAAATGCCAATTCCACCTGAAACCGTACTTCGGGTTTTAAATGCTCTCATAGTTTCCCTGAGCTGAGAATCACTCACTGTTTATATCCCTTTCCCTTCCTCTAAGGAAGTCAAAAGCAGCGTTTCGAGCAGGCTCCGTGCGTGCAGCCACACCTAAAGGACAAGGCGATGCCTTCCCTCCCCCTCCCCCAAATCCACGAGCAGCCACAGCTGGAACTGCTTTGCACGGGCCGGCCGAGCCGAGTGCGAGCGCTCGCTCCCCTTTGTCCGCGCACGGCTCCGAGGTAGGGCTGCGTCCCCCGGGACTGCGGGAAACAGCCCGGCCCCGGCTCCCTCCCGGCAGGGGCAGGCCGTGCAGTGTCAAGAGCCGGCCACGGAAAGATCTGGAAAAGCAGCCTGCGAGGAGAGAGGCTTTTGCCTTTCTGGGGATGACAAAAAGCACACAGTTGGGTTTCGCGTTTTCCTGCTGTCCTGGAAGCTTGGCAAAATCACGACCGGTATAACATGAAGCCTCCTACTGTAACCATAGGGTGCTTTTAAAAATAATTTATCCCTTGCCTTGCGAAGCGTATCTGGGACATGTGTGGGGTTGGCCCGGCTTTGGCATGCACATTCTGTCCCCAAGGCAAGGGACAAACGGAGGATGGGGCGCTGAGCACCAGCACCGCACACTGAGCAGGAAAAGGCTCAGCCACGTCCTGCTGGTCTGGCAGGGAGGCAAGCTCCAGGAAAAGGCACCTCGGAAGTGGGCAGGCAAACTGCAATGCAAGTCAAGTTAGTAATGGTGTGAAAACTGAATGCAGGAGTAATTCTGAAGGCTAAAACACAGATTGGGCAAGCACACTCAGGCAGCTGAGGGAGAGGGACACAGGGAAAAACAAGGATGCACCACAGAAGCAAAATAAACTTTTACATGTAACAGAAACATTCTCAGGATGTGTGTATGCCTGCACATCCACTCACACACGTACACGTCAACTCACTGTTTCAAAAGCCACATCTAAAATTTCATTAAAAAAAGCCCAGCTGCTTCTTTACCCTGACTTTGTCTTTAAGGACTTAGCTAAGCCGAAGGAGTGGCCAGAAAAGAAGAAAAAAAAACCCCACTTCAACCCATCTCTCTCAAATTCTTTTATTTCAGCAATGCATTAAGCAATCTCCCTGCAGAGTTATTCTCTTCTTCCTGGTGTGGATAAAGCTCCCCCTGGGGAGCTCTGTAATTTCCAGCTTCTCCGAATTCAGGTATTAGTAAAGACCGCTTGGGGACACGCAACAATATAACTCTACATTTTCAGGCATTCGGAGAGAACCCCCTAAGGGTCCCAAGTTCAAATTTCTGAAATGTAGGCATTGTAAAAGGAACCTCGGGGGACTCCAGCAATAGAAATCTGCTGAATTCAAAGCATTTCCTAAGCCCTGGCAGGAGCCTTTGCTCCCACTGGAGGCTTTTTATAAAACATGTGTTGCTGACATGTTGACAGATTGCTCAGTGAAGTGTTAGGTGCATACACAGGCTGGCCATTTAGGGGGACATCAGTTTACCCTTCATCTCTACCTGAAGCACCATGTTTTATACATTACCCGAGGACAGGCAGAAAACAGACACTCTCCTACAAAGTACAGTATCACTTGGCAAGAGACAAAAAA
>VZTB01017138.1:714812-744812 GCA_013397245.1 Thryothorus ludovicianus | reverse complement strand
AATGAAAGTATAGCTGCTTTGTCATCAGACTGGTTTGAAAAGCTCTCATCTGCTCTATGGTTACTTAATTCTTTTTTAAAAGATATTTCATCTATAATCTGCCTAATTGGACTGCGAACAAAATTCACCTAATTATTTTTTTTTAAATGTGACATTTTTGTTTAGGGTTTTTTTTTTAACGGCTTATCTAGACCATCAAGTTCTGAAGACAATAAAAGTGTAGCTCTGTGTGTTATAAAGTATTTATGATATTTTCAAGGAATTTTTTCACCCAGGCAGAAAATATCCTTTTAATAAGCCCTTTTTACTGCAAGAAGCTATTATTGGTCTCTTCTTTATTGTTGTTTTCATATTTTCAGCATAAACATAATGGGGGGGGAGGGAAGGAAGAGAGAAAAAACAGTCAGAAGACAGATGCAGACAACAGAAATGTTATATAATCTGATAAAATAATGAATAAAATTAAAACTGGCTGTCAGACAAAATGAAAAGCAATTTTGCTTATAATTTTCAGAGTGTCTATGGAAAAGCAGCCAAATCTATGTACTACATGCTGTCTGTAGTTTATGGATATACACAATAACCAAAGAGGTACTTTGATTAGAAAGAATGCAATGATGAGCACAGCCCAAAATACTGAATAATGCACTTGAAACAACTTCTCTGAAAGCCTAGAGGAAATGTTGAAAGCCCTATTAAAGCAGAACAACAAACTAACAGAAGAACTCATTGGTTACGTATTTGGGAAATGCAGAATAATTCCTACTAGAGACTCCATTAATTAGAACAAATCCTAACTACTGCCTGAGGGCTGCCAGAGACAAGGATTTACTTCCTACTCTTGCATTAGGAGAAGTCTCACTGGGGTCAAAGGGACTCAAACACCAACACTGAATATTTAACCCTCTGAAGATTGTGGTGCAGTTTTCTTTCAAGTTATTAGGTAAATCACAGCCAAATCCAGATATCAAGTGCCAAGTGAAGGGGAACAATGCAACAGAAATAAGGTTTTTCAAAGGAATTTGGTGAAGAGGCCGGTCATCACAATGAAACTCTGGAGAAATTTGGTCTTATCTCCTACAAATGCCCAACAATCAAATCCCCCTCTTAAGACTCTGATTATTTTCCTCCTCTAGCTGAATCCATCTGGAGGAGAAAAAGGATTGTGAAAAATATATGGTCTCTCCTGCCTGAGCACAAGAGTTGAGATGGGGCTTGACTTATTCTTTTTTGTGAACATTATAGCACTTAAAAAACATCTCAGCTTTCCATAATTCTTTTGCACAATTCTTTTCCACGATTCAGGGACTTAACTGGACACCTGGCAGAACCACACAGGATTTAAACCTTCTCTTTGATGCACATCTTATGAGGTTTTTATGTCATCTTCTTGCAAAGATTGGCCACTATTTGCATAACTGTGGGAGAGAAGCTCTCCTGTCCCCCTGGATGTCTGGTGGTAGTGTTTCCCCACATCCTGAGGGTTAAATCAATCACATAGTAAGGTGTTCAGGAACAAGGTTTTTCCACCAGGTGGGAGGGACCTTTTCTCTGCATTATGGCATCATCTGCTTCCCCTGATCTCTTGGAAATTTTAATTTAAAAAATATCCTGCTCCTGCAAGGACATTTTGGCGACAGCATCAGTCTCTCATGTGTTCTCCCTGTGGCAGAGCACAGTGGTAGCTTTTTGTCTTTCAGCAGAGGCTTTACAGCTTTCAGAGAGAATTTTCTATGGAGTCTGAAAACCAGCCATCAGTGGTACCACACCCTAAGACAGCCGGTCACCCCAGTGATGCAGCTCCACTCCGGACCTGCAACAACATTGCAAATATCTGAAAAGAGGAGACTTCCTATCTGACAACACTATAATCAGCACCAAAGCCAGTAACTAACACAAGCTGTATGTTTATGGTTCACAAGGCATCACATTGTTAATGAGCAGATAAAACAAGAAGAAAGGGCTGTTCTTTGTTTACAATACTCCCCTCATAAGCAACAGATGTCCTGATAGACTAGACTGCATTGGCTTTGTTGGTTGAGAACCTCCCGCTGGCCCTGGATGAGAACCAAGCATCCATACTGATTTGGTTACAATTGTCAGCTACTTTTGTTACTACAAAGCATGAACTGTTGCTGACTCATCTGTGGTCCCTTGGGCACAGAGGAAATAACGTATGGAGTCATACAGTGACTCCATGTATTGTTTTTCCCCTAAGATGACTACTGCTTGTACACCCAAGAGTGCTTTCTTGTGGGGTGCCACACAGTTTCCTGACATTACCCTTCCTGGTGATTGTGTGGATGAAGAGATGTCTAGCAGACTCACACTCTTCTGGTTTCTGTTGATGGCACTGAATAATTTATGTGTGTTTTGCCAGAACCAAGACAGGTGAAGATGAACCATTCAACACCCAGACCAGTGTACTGGCAGTGAATCATGGGTAGTTACCAGAGGCACAGAGAGACCACAAAGACTCTTTGAAGAGGGGAAAACATGCCTGAATTCTGCGGTGGTGTGCTGCGGTCCTCTTGGGTTTCTATGTTTTGGGACATCCAGATAAAAACAATGGCCAAACAGCCTTTTTGTATGATGTCAGAGGCTCTCATGATTGGATTTATAGAGAGCAGTATAGATTAACGTTATATTCTACAGAATCTTTAGATTTCATCTTTAGAGCACTTCCAAAACTTTGGCTGACGAAAGATGCAGAAATGCCATTACTGTAAATCTACTACTGTAAATCATCTACTTTGACCCTCAGACTCCTTTCAGTCATCCTTTACAATACCGTTCTCATCCACTAATCTTACTTAATGTGGAACCTATAAATGACAGAGGACAGATCTCCTGAGGTGGCTTACTCAGAGAACACTCCTCTGGTTAGCTCCTGAAAAGCTGGCAGGTACCCTGTATAAGATCTCCAACTCCATGAATTCAGTTTGCCTTGTTTTAGTACAGTTTAGATCTGTTGGATTTGATGCTGCAAGGCCAATTTGGTGTGGGTTGTTTTGGCTGAAGTGTGCTGGAAGAGAAAAGAAAATGGGGAAGAAAGCTATAGTTGAGGTAGGGAATAATTGTGGAGAGTTTAAATAGCATTTGCATACTGATCCTAATTACTGCTCTCATTTTTATGAGCCGTGGTAAACAGAGTTTTATAAATTGAAAAAACAAGCTCATGTATTTATCTGTTCTCACACAGGGCTTTTTGTCATGACAGTTTATAAACGCCTACCTTGATGTGCCATCAAGACTTCCTCCCTTAAAACATTTTTCTCAGCCTCTTTGGTTGTGGAAGCTGCGGGTGTCATACTCAGACTGTGACTTTGAGGGGAGGGCGTGCTCTCCTCAGACATTCAAAACCAAGCATTCATTATAGCATATGCCATCGAGAATGACTTGTTTTTATATTCTGCTCAGTGAACCAAGATTATCTACTTCACTGAGAAGAACGATGTAGGAGCTCATCTCCTTTGTTTGTTCTGCTTTCAGACAGACAAAAGGCAAGTTTGATGAATGACACATGGATGCCTCAAAAAGTTGTTAACTAGAACCATTCTATGGTTTCCCACTCCAGAGCTATACCCTGTCCCTTGCAATATGGCCATCCCTCACACCTCCAAAGGGAAACTACCTTACATCTTACCCAAAAATGCTTTTCCCCCTTAAAATACAGTTGCAAGGATAATTTTCTTGTCAGTGCAGGTTACAGCTTGTCGGTCCAGATCACATTTGCAGTGGGAATTAATGCATTGCTCCCTTTTCATTTCTCCTGGCCGGCAACCACTTCATTTCTGAAGCAGAGTGCTGTGTGAGTCTGCTCTATAAAGCCCTGTCTCATGAGCACTGTAGATGTCCTCAAGGCATGAGCCTGATAGTAGTCCAGGTAACTGTGAGCACCATCTGAGTGAGGCATAGGATAATAATAAAGATGACAGCAGTGTCTGTGCTTCTCTTGGCTGTTCTCTTTTGTTTTCATTTTCTATATTTAAAAAACATCATGCTTCAACTTAAAAATAATGATAAATAAACCAATGACTCAAATTTCTTGATATTTTGAACTGCAACTTTACCGGATCTTAAGAAATGACCTGGTACTATTCTCATGTTACCACCACTCAGCAGGTGAACTAGCTGGTTCCTTTCCATCACATGAACACTTGAAATTTGGGTTGGTGATACTAATAGCACACCCTTGAACTGTGTCTCCATTCTTCAACATGACACTAAAAGTGGACTGTGCAGCTCTGGAGCCTTTTGTCAGCTCACAGTGATTGAAAGATCCTCCCTGAGGCTCTTTTCTCCTTAATATCATGCAGAAATTCTGCCTTCTCTTTCAAAAGAAAATTCCTTGTTTAACTTCTCTAGGGTCACTGTATACTAGTGCAAAAAAACAGGTGCAAGACAGGTCTCTCTCTCATGTTAAATTTCTGTACGCTTCAATTCTCCATAGATGATTCACATCATTTCTGGATCAAATTACCTGGTTTTAACTACTGACAGGATCAAATTAACAAGGAAAATGGAATATAAAATGAAACACATTGTAATGAGGGTGTGACACACAGAGGTACTGCTAACAGACAGAAACCTGTTCCCCTGTACACAAAGGTGCCTGTACACTCCTGTAACTTGCAGCAGGCCAATACTGAACAGACAAGTTCTACAGATGAACAATGCATTGGAAATAAACTGCACCTCTGCCTTCCACGATAAAACCTCTGCCACTTGGATCCAAGCATCTGCCAAGTTCAGAGGACACAGGTGTGAAACTACGGTTTTCTACAGAAATTTGTATTTCAAAGAATTGGCTCTACGAAAGGACTGTCACACCATGGAGACAACATACAACATCAACAAGGAAATTAAGCAGAAACCACTAGATTTCTGTCCTTTGCAAATCAAATACAGACTTGGCACTTGCACACTGTGCATTAAAGCAAACATGAAATACTCAAGCTACTGGGGATCTTGCCAGCCCCGGAACTGAAGCAGCATCCTGAGAAGGAGTTGTTGTTTACTTGAAAGTGAGTATAACTCTCTTTCTTAGAGAGCTAAACCTGTGTGCATGGCATTATACCATCCAATACAGAGGTAACACAGTTACTGCTCACTACTGCAAGAGTCTTTGCACAGCAACCCAATTACTCCAGTCTAAGCAATAATCTTCTTAATGACCCTCTTCCTTCTCGATACCCAGACAACAATGCAAAACTTCTGAGTAACTTCAGAAATACAGGGGACTGATCCCATTATTTGCTTGTGCTCAGCCTTCCTATACTTCACTAAACATGCATACTATGAACTAAGTTTCTGATCAGATAGAGCTTTGGTTCCCAAATCAATCTGATTATTGCACTAGGCACAGGGCCCTTTCCTCAGGTATTTCCTTCTTCACTTTCTCTAGCAAACAACAATAAGTATCAGCAAATAAAACACTAAAGAAAGCTGCCACAGTAATATCTAACTGCTACTTCGAGAGAAAAGGTTAATCTTTGTTATGTTGAAGTGACTAGATTGAAATCCAAAGCTCTGTTCCCTCATTTTGGATGCTATTTCTGCTTTTAGCATCACTTACTGAAAACCACAGAGACATGATCCTGTTTACTGTTTTGTAGGGTCACGTTTATTCATGCCAATACTTAAATATTGTAAGTTTCATAAATCAAACTGGAGCAGTAATGAGGGTGAAAGAGCTGAGGACTGTCTTGTTAGCTTTCAGTGCAAAGAGGCACGGATCTCAGGCACCTCTGCATCCTTTCAGCTATTTAGATATTTATTCAGCAATTAAAGATTTTATCAATCATGCTATCCACTTCACCTTAATACGGTTTGCTGTCCTTTCAGAGAAGACTTTTTACACATCTGCAAAATTACTTAAAACTGGAGATCCATTTACAAGTCATAATCTTGTCTCAATGTAGCACATTATGGTCAGTAAACTAAATGTTGGATGTACTTTTATGCATACCTATTTTCAAATCATTTGAACAAATTTATATGGCATATAGATATGCAAAACAGCCAGACTCAACAGATGTTGCCCTCTAATCTTTAAAGCCTCATTCTTTACTTTGGCGTTGCAGGGACAGGTTTTAGACAACTCAGATAAGACACATACTTCTGAACACAATTCTGTAAACAACAGGCATTTGTATAAGAGCTTGCTATATTCATAGCAAGATTCATGGGAAACATTTTCTAAAATACAAGCTTTGATGGATAGGACCGAGTAGTTAAATCAACATGTGAACATGAAGCAAAGCATTTTTGGTCCAAATTTTATACCTCCAGATCTTCTCAGTCAAGTTCAACAAAACTGAAATTCAGAGTCACAAGAATTCAATTTTTATCTCAAATACAATGTTGTAAACGGTCATGGGAAAAGAACAACTATGTTTTAAACTTTCAGTTTTATAGCTATATGGAAATCTCTTGTGGGAACAACTGGTTGTATGTGCATGCACCATTGTTTGCTTCTCTGTAACTGTATTAATTGGCATAACTCATATAAGGGAAGGCCTGACTTAAAATTCTAATTACATATGGTCTGCATTGTACCAATAATTTCATCCTGGAGTGCCATATATTTCCGTTTTTCCTCTTAAGCCAAGGGGAAAAGGACAAGCAACAGTGAGAAATGCAACATCACTGAATAAAGAACCTCCCCTTCATGTCCTCCGTTCCTCACAGCTCTAACAGGGGATCTCCAGCAACTTTCATTTAACTGCAGCATTTCAACTGCATGATGCTATTTAGAAATTAACTGAACAGGCAAGGCAGATACCACTATATCTTTCTCGTATGTTACTTTTCCTTTTAAAATAATCTGTGCATCTTAATGCCCTAAATTTGGAATGGAGCATTCCTGAATAGTAATTTCCTGGTATACTATTCCACTTCATATGCAAAATTTCCTTCATTGATGGCCTTAAAGAAGTGGTGAAAAGCATTAGATTGTGGGATGGTCAAAAGAATAAAGAAATGTGGAGAATGTTATTAGTCAGTGAAATTACTTACCTTTACCTGTAAAGTTAAATTCTTATCTGAACTGCTTTTCAGTCTACAGATCCATTTCTTTATCTTACTCAGCTTATAGAAAACAAGTAGCTTCGGGCCCCAGACAAAAGAAGAGACCACTAAGTGTGCCCAAAAGGTGTCTTTTAGGGAAATAGAGTGTTTCAGGATCACAACCTCATGAGTATCTCACCTTAAGTAATTAGGTTAATTTTTAATTTAATTTTTAAGCACCCTTAGATATTCATAACCTTTCTGAGATACTGTGAGGATAAATATACCAAAGGCTTAAGGCAAAAAAGTACTGTCATATCAGTTGCTAAATCCCAGACAGGCAGCATTTAAAGCATATACACTCAGTATTTCTTCACCAATCACTTCAAAATTATTAAAAAAAAACCACCAAACAAACAAACAAAAAATCCCCCAAAAACCCTGTATAGTTGTATGCCTTTCTCTGGATGAAAACATTAAAGTTACTAATCATCTACACAAAGCAGAGGATTCTGACATAAGTAAGAATAAGTAAGTAATTACTTACGAAAAGTAACAGGAATTTGTCTAACTCATCTTTTCTCACCTGGTCCCCTCCAGATTTCATTCTGCATTCTCTAACCCTCTTTCATGTAGGTTGGCTTTTCAGGATCAGTAATTTTAAATAGCTTGAAATCTACTCACAGCTTAACAATAGAAGAAATGAGTGGACTTTAAACCTATTTTCTTCACGAAGGAGCAACGGCCCTCATTAATTTTCTTGTCAACAGTTAAATAGAAACATTTCCTCACTTTCTTCCTCAAATCTGTATTGAATAACCATGTTGGTTCTTTCATTTATGAATCTACTGAAAGGACAGACAAATAATCATAACACAAAAATCCTTAAACTGGGAAACAATAATTTTTGATGAATGGATTTCTACTACTCATAAGTAATTTTTTAAAAAATTTGGCATAGCAAACAGACATTCCCTTTCTACCAGCACAAGTATCTTCTGTATTCTAAGCAAATATAGTACAGAATGGAAGACAGGTAAGAAATTTTAAAAATTGATGAGAACTTGGGGGTGAAGACAAGAAGTTAGAAAGACCTGGCCTTGACTAATGAGGCAATGTGAAGAAGGTTAATATTCTGAGAAATTACTTACCTTTACCTGTAAAGGTAAATTCCATTCTGAAGTTTACTAGCTTTCAGTCTGAGAATAATTACTTTATGTTTCCTCAGCTTAGAGAAAACAGTGGTACTTCCGGTAATGCTGTGAAAGTAGGCTTAGTGAATGGGTCTAATTTTAAAAATCAGGGAGGAAACAATTCACTAAGTATGCCTTAGATTAGGAATAGGAATTTTGTTCTTTCCTCCCTTCTGCTCTAGCTCATAGAAAACAGTGCAGATTGGGTACAGAAGGATCATGCCAAAGAACAGAAGATGACTCATGAGATCAGTTTTGAAGTCGCAAATTTTAAGGAAAAATAACTTTATTTATCCATTGGAATGATTAGTACACTCACTACGTGAACTTCAAATGAACTGCATAAATCTGAGCAGGGGTTTGTGTTACAAACAAAAAAAAAAAAATGCAAAGAAACAGAAATAGAGGGAGAAGTATAAGATCCTGCAGGCATTTTGCTCAGACAGGCTTAGTGTTCCTTAAAATATGGTACACCTGATTGTGCCCATGAGGTCTGGAAAATGGGAGTGCTGCAGTCTTTAGTTACACAATAATATAACATTACACATGCTATTTTTGAAGCATTTCACCAGTTTAGGCTAACTACCCATGTACAAATATAGATACTTTTTGGAGATGGACAGTTTCTTGAGGGGAAAAAAAAAAGACTGTCCATGCTGTTATAGATGAAATGCCACCAAAAATGTTAATTGCAAAGTATATTTTTAGTTGAAACATATAATAAATCTAGTAATTATACTGGAATTTTAATATAAAACACCTTTACAGGAAAAAGCTATTATAAAAAAGACAACTACAGAGTTCTATATTGGAGCTGTGTCCCTAAAGCTAATATGCAATCTAATTAACGTGCAATAACTCTTCTTTACATGTGATTTAACTGCCTATTGAGAAGCAGTAAGAAAGAGGACTCTTTTATCTAGCATTTTAAGTAATGTATAAGAATGAAGAAGAAAGAGGATACTAAAATGAGCAACTTAGAGCCAGACAGAAGTTGCAATATCTTTTTAAGAAAATGATGCTTGCTGAAAAATTCTCTTCCATCCAAAGAAAGGACACTTCCATGGGAGCAGAGGAAATGGTAACAACCATTTTTACATTCAAAGTAAAATTTCTTCAGTTCCAGTATCACCAAGTGCAGCCATAATGAAAACTTATTTTAGTCAATAACAAAATAATTAAATTTTCATTCTCATTTGTTTAGAAAAGACATTGTTCTCTGCTTTTTCCATTCCCTTCCTCAGAAGTAGGCATAAAGTTCTGATAAAACTATATATAAGAAAAGAGCTGGCAAGCCTATAAACTATGTAAATAACATTTAGATTGCAAACCACATTTACTGCACTTGGCTGATGGAAGAACGATTATTCCATGTCTCAATTCACTAAGAGCATGTTGACTACTTACAGGCACAACAATTCCTGTACACCTAATAGTTTCCACAGTTTGGCAAACACATTCCACGTATCACAGTTAAAGGCTTCAAATCCAAACTTTTCTTCTACAGAGTATCCTGTATTTATACATCCGAGAATGTTACGGAAGGAAAGGCTGGAATGCTGCACGCATCTTATGGCAACTGTACTGGGGTCTGTTAAAACACATGGTTTGATTTTTAAGCCATGTAACAGGAGGCAGAACCCCAAGCTTCCATGAGTGTGTATTAGAAGGCATACATTATGCCCTCTATCAAAAATTACGTCATTTGACAGCAAAATGTATAAGTAACCCCATAATTACCTTAAGCGTCTGCCACACAGTCAACCCTCTGGGCTCACAAGTCAAAATATTGTGCTAGAGCTCCCAGAGAGCAGATATAAGGAGACAAGGGAGGGACAAGAATATGACTTTAGGGTTGAACACTGCTCTGAGCCACTTCTTTGCCCCCTTGACTCAAAATGTCTGGGACCAGCAGCCCTTGGAAGCAAAATGGTTTCCCCAGCTATGGCTGGGTGAGCAGCACCAGCCTCCCTCTGTGCATGGTAAAAGAGTCTGTGCTGCCAGTTACCTCTGAAACTAAGGGGTGACACAGAAGAGCCATGCCATTCAGAAACACGGGACTTCCATGAGGACTACTCACCTGGAAAGCAAAGCATCAGCCAGGTTCTGACAACGTCTGTGCAGAATAACCCACCCTCTCGCATCTCAAAAGTTGTGGTGCTTTTTGTGGACACTGAGATCCTGTGGCATTTTTCACAAGGACAGGAGGCTTGCCACATTATTCTTGGACAGAGCTTCCTGTCTCCCTCAGCTATATCTCATGGGTCTTAGCTGCTGTCTTCTACAAAGCTGGCTACATTTCATGCTGTTGTAGGTAAATATTTGTAAAAAAATTTTGGAACTTAGAGAATGAAAGGCCTTGTGCAACTCTTACAGGTAAATAAAAAATAAGGTTTTCCCGCCCTTGCAAAGAAAAATTCTGACAGTGATCATCTTTTTATTCATCATAGCCCTGTTCACCACCCTCACAGGTCTACTGACTGAGGTGCAGTTTCAAAACCACTGTATGAAAACAAATCTGTGGGACTCAGCATACAGAGATGCTCTTTGATTTCATATCCAAGATGATGAATTTTGTAGGAGCTAGAATTCAGCCTTTAATTTGTGTTGGGCGTCTTTCTATGCTCATAGAAGAGACCTGCACAAGTAATCTTTAGGCACTTCAGGTGCTGTCCAATAACTGAAATGCAATGGAAAAGGCTCCATGCCTCTCAGGAAGCCAAGTCTGTATCCACAAACTCACCTCAACAGTATGTCAAGGCCAGCTATGCCTGCACTGACAAAAAAACATATGTTCTGTGGAATTCCCAAAGCTCTTTAGTCCCATGCTTTGAGGGGCAATTGGTTCCACCACTTGGGAACTTGTGATATGTTCAGCAGTATCCACAATTGTGTATTCCTAAATAAACATTATACAAAACCTGGAGCATTTACAAAAATGCTTAAAAAGTGATCAAATCAAGAATGAACCTGTTGAAATGCATGACTGTGCAAATAACAATATGGGCTGTAGACCTGAGATTGCAGCTATATTCTTGGTTCCTATAAAAAGCATTTCCAAGTCCAGCAGAGGTTGTAGAATGAAACCAAGTATTTTGAGTGAATTTCATTCTGCTATTCTTGCTGAAATACTGAAGTACTCAATAGGAATAGCAGCAGTACTCTAGATATTGTAGAGGAAAAAGGGAACAAACAGCAGAAGAGTGGGGTGCAAAAGGAAGGAGGACAGACAAGAAGGAAAAGCAGTGGGATATTCCAGCACCACAGAAAATCATTCCTACCCTTCTCAGCCAAAGGGAGAACTGCAGGGATACCTGACCTGCTGATAGTGAAAAAGGCAATAGAAATAAAAGCACAACTTCAGAAACCCTCAGTAAAAGAATCGAAAGTATAGAGATAACAAGGGCAGAAAAGTAGTCTCAGTAGCAAGTACACTAAATAACAAGATAAAAATCAACTACAGTGGCAGGCAGAGAGAGTCACAAAAGAGACAGAATCTAATTTTAATAAGATAAACTGCATTCTTCCATTTCCTCAGCCTTTTCTTTACCAAGGAGCCCCTGGTATCATGGCAGACAGAGGAAGCTTTTCCACTTTCATAACTTACCTGCCGTGGGAAACTGTTTGCAAATAACTGTGGTTAATACCACAGCCTGTCACTAGTTTGGGAAGTGCTATTTGAAAATAAGTTAGTTAAGCACTGACTATTTTAAAATGACAGAGCAATGGAAAAGCAGAGATCAAGGGGGCAGGGAGGAGAATCCTGAGAGAAATAGAATGAGAATTTGAACTCACTAGTAGAAATCCTGCCCTCTGTGAATATAATAATGTCTTTTCCACTGGTTTCAGTGAAGCAAAGATTACAAACAACAACCTATGGACAAAAATTGAAAAGCATTCTCCAGTCAGGCTTGACAGATGCCTGTGAAGAAAAGATTATCCTCTAATACACAATATTCTAATCATAACATAACAGAAGGAGCAAATATTAAACCTGTTTTAAGTATTTCAAAGGCAGTTTAGAAGAATAATTAGAATCATACAGAAACCTGTGGTTATTGACACATTAAAATAGTTCAGGACAAAGAGGTGTTGCTTAGAAACTGAATTTACAGGAAAAATCGAACATGCTCAGTGTTTTGCAAAACCCTAAGTATCATTCCTGGTCATGTACTGAAGTCAGATAACAACAATAAAAAATAAACACATACTCATGAAAAATTAATGACATTAATTAATGTGTTAATCTTAAAACTGATGTGTTATGCACTCATGCTGAAGCCTGCAATTGTCAGGGAAAGGTGAATTAGCAACTGCCAGTTTCATTTCCCTGTGCTTTGCTTTTACAGCTGGTAGAAGCCTTGCAAAGGACTTGAAAAACTTGACCCTTCTCCAGCCTCCCCCGCATGAGTCACTCAACCTCCCTTCAGTCGTTAGACTGCACTTCCTGCTGGGATCCAGCAGTAAAACAAACGAGAGACACCAGTTTTGGTCACGGTGAGAGAGGTAATAAACCAGTGACAAGTATTTTTATGAAATTTAAAACTAATTCCCATATATTATACATATCGACTAAGTGCCAACCCATGGCATTATCTTATGTAGAGCTCTACTTCAAAAGACATCTCAATGTGCTCCAGTCCATTCCCTATTCTGAAAGCATACTTTCCTTGTTTTTACATAAAGGTAAAATAATTTCCTGAACTTTTTATGCTTCAGTAATATTACAGACAAGAATAAGAAATTGCTTTACTTGCACACATATAACAACATGATATTGATAACACTGTCAAGAGTAAATTTGAACCAAAATTTCACACATAAAGTTCCAGGCTTTCATGTCATTACTAAATCCATGACAAGTACTCCTTGCCAAGTTTGAATATTTAGGAAGTTGACTGCCAGTTCATCTTTTATACTTAGTTTCAATGATAACCCTCAGTTCTACCATGTCTTTCATATGTCTACATTTTTGGGAAACCCCTTTTTCTTCCTCCAGGAAGTAAATCCCAAATGAAGCGTCCATTGAGGGAAGTGACCACACTTAGTCAGACAAAATTAATTACAAATTTACCCTTCTCTGCCCACAGATCGTCCTAGTATTTTAGTTTCAGACTTGCATAAAGTACACTAACTGTGCTAAAAGGACTCCTGTTCCCGTAAACTCCTTGGGTTCATTCCATAATGCACACAAGAGACTCATCTCTTTAAACTTCAAGAAGTTCCCATTGCAGTGTAGAAGAGAAAAATTCGGAGATTATGGAATAATCATCTCCAAATCGATCAATTTCCCCTGAAGGTAAAAAACTAAAAGAAAGAAAAAAGTTAAACAGTTCCAGCTTGCCTTCTTGAAGGAAAAGTACCCCCAGGGCATGTTGTAGAATGATCCCGATCTCTTGCTCCTGATGCTTATTAAGAGGTCATAGATATCAGTTACACTACAGCATTCCCAAATGATAACCTCAGCTAAGGACTATGACCTCTTAGTATAAGTACAGGGATATAAAATCAGGAATATTAAGGGTCCACACTAAGAAAGAATTTGACTCAACTATCAGTTATTCTGGAAGAGCAGATGGAATAAATGGCACAGCTGGCATCTCGTAAAAGACATAGGAGATTTAGTAAAAAGGGATTTCAGGTTCCAGTCATTTCCATAGATGCAGAATCCAGATTTCTCTCTGATCATTACAATGGATTTCCACAACAGAAAAGGTGTCTTTCTCAAAAGGCACAATATATGGCTCGGAACATCCTGGGTAAATTAAAAGGTGTTTTGTCCTTGTCTTAAACCAATAACTTACTAACAGAGTCACAGTATAGAAGCAGAAGCAACTTTGCAACCATGTCAGAAAGAATATTATGCCAAGACCAGACACGGACTGGAATGTTTTTAAGGGCCTTTCTTTTTTAGGGAAAAGAACTGTTTTTTTTCCTGAATAGTGGCTTTTTTAGACCCTCCAGATGATGCTTAGAAGGATAAACAAAGCCCATATGGGTGGTGTGTTAGTGAACTACCACACTGCCTGGAAGCCTTAACACTCTACAGCTGATTGTATAAACATGAATTAAGGTTTTTCTGCAACTGTATTAAGCAAAGTGTTAAAGAGCCGTGGGGCATTTTGTTACATTTGGTTTTCAAGCTATGAATTTAACTACTGAACATATAAGTAATGATAATATGTTGTACCTCCCATTCTGTTCATTTCAAAATGGTAATTAAAGTAAGCGCCAATAATAAAAACAGCAAGTATTTCAAGAAAATTATTTTAGAAGGTGCAGGAAATTCACCACTTAAAAAGGCTAATTTGTCATGGCAACAAGACCCATTTTGTAATACACTGACAATATATTATAAATATTCCAGTAAAATAGAAGCATAAAATAAACAACAGGTATTTACTCCAAGGTAGTTGATTCTCTGAAACACTGTAGTAAGTATGAACTGTAGGTGTATATACATACATAGATGCAAGGCAATCATTATTTCATTTTTAATAGTGTGTCTATTAGAATCATACACATGAATTCCCATTGTACTGGGTAAAGGTCAGGGTAACTATGACCCTGCATCAGCAGTAGCTTTACAATTCAAAGTCTGTATTGCTGAGGACTGTGAAAAACAAGACAAGCTTGGCCACAGGATCCATATTGATTACAACAGTAATTGGAAGGAACATAGTTATCATAGGGTAAGTAATGACTATTTTTTCTTCTTCACATATGAGCCAGTGTTGATGATTCCCCTGCCCCCTCTGGTCCTTTCCCTGCAGGCAACCATCTTCCTTGGACAATGAGAATTAGGAATTTCAGCTGCATAGATCAAATAGTGATTATAGTAGTTTTGCTTTCCCAAAACTGGAATGAGGACTGATGGTTACATGCCACACAGAATGCCTCATAAAGGTCACTGGATTACCTCATGTCATCACCTGGCAGATCTCAGAAATTGGACCCTCTTCTGAAGCAGGCAGGAGATGTCACTTGAACACTCAGAGAGCAAGGTTACTTTTCAATGGGAAAGTCACAGTGGTCAAACAGTAATGCAGAGAGATACCCTGTACTGCCCATTTGGAAATGCTGTGAGGAAATGGCCTGACCTTTAGAACACCCAGCAGTGGCTATAAATAAATGGAACAACAGACTGTCACTGTAATAAAGCAGAGTTCTGGATCTAGCCAGGGCAGATTTTCAACAGAGTGCCAGGGAGGCATTTGAACTAACTCTGAAAAAGCCAGGGAACTGGCCAAGTCAGTGATTCGAAGCAGGGGCAGTGATGTAGGGCTAGCTTGGAAACCACAAAATATCAGAGCCAGAAGAGGAACAATTTATGGCATTATCATGGCTCCTCCCAGAACCTAATGATATTGCTTTCACCCACAACAGAATGTCAGGTGCTCACAGCTGATGCTTTCACAGTTGTACATCAAAAAAGCACCACACAGATATGTCCTTTGCTGTGGCCTAGGACTATGACTGTAAGTCTTACTACTAAGCAAGACTTGGGAAAAAGACACTGAACAAAGGCATGTTGTTTATGTTAAATGTTGTTTTCCTCAGGGGAGACCTTACTGTCACCCTTCAGGTGATTGTAGCCAGGTGGGAGTCAGCCTCTTCTCCCAGGTAACAAGCGACAGGAGCAGAGGAAACAACCTGAAGCTGTGCCAGGGGAAGTTCAGGTTGGACCACAGGAGAAACTTCTTCACTGAAAGGGTGGTTAAGCACTGGAACGGGCTGCCTAAGGAAGTGGTAGAGTCACCATCCCTGGAAGCATTCAGGAAACAAATGGACATGGCACTGAGTGTTATGGTTAGTTGACAGGGTGGTGTTCACTCAAAGGCCGAACTCAATGATCTTGGACTTATTCTATGATTCTATGATTCTAAACCAGACTCTGAGTGACAGAAGCATGGTGTCTTTTTAGCCTGCAAATCAGTGTATTGTTGTCCTCAAGATTCATTTTTATCTTCAGTGAAACCTTGGGAACCTCTGAGCAAAAGTAGTCAAAAGCTTCCTTCAAGTGATTGCCAAGTCCCAGGATGACTGGATTCATGTTCCAGACATGAATGTATGCCTTGGGTGTTAAGAGCACTTTGGACCAACTCTGCTGCCTACTCCATTTTCCCAGTAAGGCATCGACAGCTGCAAGACGAGCCCTGAGAGCCCCATACAAGATCCCAGATTATTCAAACAGCTGGAAGACAGCAGAGAGACAGTTCTACCAAGAACTAGACCTGGTAAACCCTGCCCTGGGACTGCCTAAACCAAATCCTTTTGCCAATGAGAGAACTACAGTCTCCAGGAGAGCAGTTTCTGCTGCAGGTCAGGACTCCTGGGCCAGCAAGGGGGTGTCTCTGTCCATGGTATTCAGTGAGGCAATGGAGCCATCACTGGTGCAGGAACGTGGGATCAGGTCTGGTACCTTGACCTTATGTTGGGAATTCAGGTTCCTGTGGTGCAAAGTCCTTGGTGGACATGGAGTAGATAAACCAACCAAAACTCTTTCTAGAACATGTTAAGAAAACCATCAGCCTCTTTAGTGGAAAATCAGGCTAGAATAAAATAGGAAGAATTGAGGAAAAAATATCAATGAAAGATATACACGAAGCACTTAAACTCTCTTGGAAGACACTGTTAGCTAATTCTCCCACCTCCAAACAGAGCAAGAGTTCTGGCACTTACAATTAATACCCTTTAACAGGTTTGCTACAGGGGTCCCCCAAGTCAAAAATAACAGCTCCACGATACAGACCATCAGCTGCTTTCTATTACAGGAGGTCATTGACAGACAACTCAGGAAGTGCTACAGGCTGCTTTTAAAACACCCAGGAGATGAAGATCTACTGGTTTTATGACTGATTAACAATCTCAAGAGCAGAGATTAATGGTTTCCAAGCAAAAGGGAAGGGGTTTATGCTTCCTTGCTCATGTTGGCTGTTCATCATGGATCCTCAAGATAAGCACAGGGATTTTGAAGAATAGGCAGAAGGCTGTGCTCTCAACTTTCACAGCTTCCAGCTACAGCATATACAAGTTCCCTCCATATCTAAGAATTATTTTCACAGAATTTTGATATGAAAATCTAGGAACACAATTATCAAGACCTTCATCTATCCTCCATAGGAGAATGAAGTTTTGCATATGAACTTCTGTATGGCACATTCTGTATAGCCTTAGCTATTCAGTACGGCACATAAATCTTCCATCCAAGTCCAGTGAGAGGCTTTACATTGCTCTTTGAATTCAAAATTATGATCTTTGGAGGCAGAGGCTGTAATTACCACCCTTTTCCCCCAAATATCAAGGATTTAGAGTTGCAGATATGGGTTCTGGACCACATAATAATGAAAGGACATGAGGCTACAAATTGCAAACAGCCACGTGTATTGGCTGGGACAAGAAACTGGAGGTGAGGATCTGCTTTCCACTATCTGTCCAACAGAATATAGTTTTGTGGAATAGAAATCAGAAGTTTGTGGTCAAAATTAAATGGAAAAGTAGCAGTATGTCTCTCTAATACACAAACTGGGAAGCCCTCTAAGGAAAGAGAGGCCTGAACTCAAGTCCCCAGTCCAAACACTGTTTGTCTTTTATTCAATAACTGTTTAATGTAAAATCCATATGCAGTCCTTGGTGCAGGAATTCTCTAGAGAAAAAGAGTGACTCTCTCAAGTGAAGTAACTGTACTTGGCAAACAGTGCTTGGCAGTGTGCCACCAACTGCAATGAAGCAGATGAATATGCTTTTGGTGCATCATATATTTAACTTCTTAGGGTCCTTGTCCTCAGAAGCACTTTGATCAAGCTCAGATTTTTCTCTCTGATGCTGAAATGACCAAGGAGCCTTGCCATGTATCTTTTCTCCACACATGTAGTGGAAACTGAAAAAATAATGACAAGAAATGCAACATATTTGACCAGGATTCTTTTGCTAGCAGGACTAACTATTCTAGCTAGGATATCAAAGCTTGGTAACACCAAGTGTTCACAAGATTTATCTTGCAGTCTCACTGTGCACAGCATACATTCTTTGGGACAAAATCCCCTGGAAAGTTTTCAAGTGTTCTAGTGAAAGCGATGGTCCTGGCATTACCAACTCATTCAGAAAGATGAAAGACTCCTGGGCACTAGGAAGAAGACAAAAGAGGCAAGAGAAGGAGATGATTACAGAGGAATATCTATTGCCTCTTGTTTGCTAAGTCTGTGATCACTCATGGTGCATGCTGTCTGTGAAGTTGTTAGGTAGCACAAGCTCTCATATCTAGACATGAAAGTAGGTGTTTCTCAGAATGATGATGAAAATTAATTTTGGTCATAATTAGAAAAATGGAAATCCCACCCTTGTGATACTCGAGTGCTGAAGGAGACCACCATTGGGAACACTGGGCTCCTAATACAGTTCTGGAATTCTTTTCAGGTGGCATCAGAGAGAGGAATCTCTGAGCAAGGCTAGAGGGCAGGACCGCGTTTCTTCATTGGCAGAGGACACACAGATATGACCAGTAACTTTTTCAATATCAGAAACAGCTTAGGTGGTAACAGGAATGGCTATCAGCGCTACCTGACCTATTTACTCAACCTGTCAGAGCTCTAGAACTGAGCTAGAGCCCAAAGCAATAAATGAAGTCTACCTAACCACCTAAAGGTAAAATAAATATCCCCAGAAATATGTCATGTCTTTTCTCTCAGACCACCCTTAGCCTTGAAGCTATGATTCAGTAGCCTGCTTTCAGGCAAGTTTTACAGCCTGTGATGCCAGCAGGGCTAGTAGGGAAGTCCTGTAACATGCACTGTATCTACTCACATTCAGATGGAGAATGGCAGACTTGTGTGCCAGCATATCCACTGCTGCTGAGTTACTCAGCAACCAGGCCACCTAGACTGGTATGTTCACTGCATGTTTATGCTCCTTGTTTTAGTACTACTCTGGTTATGGCTGAGATTTCTGATGCCAAAGTGACCTACAGGATCTAGAAGAGTACCAAGCTTGAGCTGGATACTCCTGCACACAGAGCCAGCCAGTGGAGAGGCAGCTCTCACACAGGCAAGGGGGACTTCATAAAGCAGGATCCCTGAGGACTGAAAGGGAAAATAAACAGCACAAAGCACTGTTCAGGGAAAAGGGATTATAAATCAAGCTGGAGACAATTAAAGAAAGTGTCTGACACGTTGGGTCCTACCAACAGCATATATGGCAACAATGCAAAAGGTTAAGTGTCCTTTCCTGATGGCAGAAGAGGAGAGGTGCAGTTGAGGGTTTATCAGTAGTGCACCATATTTGATCCTGCATTCAAGTTCCTCCAGTGAGATCCAAACTGACATATACTAGAAAGACATCAGGCTCATAGCCATGCTAATTGGACCCTTTGCTTATAAACACAACACAGAGGATGACAATGTGCAAGTGGCTTGAGTTATTAAATTAAATGCTGCAGGAAAAATACAGTGAGAAAAGCATTAACATCAGAGAGAAGCACTATTAAATCCATATTTTTATTGCAAATCTTTTGAAATGACTAAATGAATATAGTTCAGCATCTTATCTGTCCTTGGTTACAAGTATTGCAAAGATTTTTTTGGAACTTTTCCCCCCATTTATCCATTATCTGTATTCCACAAACATCACAGGAATTGTCAGCAATTAACATAAATAAATCATCACCTTTTCAGAGAAAGCTCCAGTACAAGAATTTCAGATGATAGGAAAAATATTACTAAATAGCTCATGAAGGGCCTGTTCCATCCCCCACTGAAGTCAATGGGAATCTTTTCACTGACTTCAATGGACACTGGATCAGACCCAAATTGAAAAGATCAATAGAGCACACATTAGGATAAAAGAACAGCTATGCCCTCCTCCAGAAAAAAGAACATGAGTTCAATTCAAACAACAGATTACAGAAAGGAACCAGTTGGCGAGAACTTTATTCTCCTCCTTTGAAAAAATCTGCTAGAGAACAGCAATTCAGGATCCTGAGAGCTGAATCTCACAGAGTTGTAAGTAACTCTCATCTTCCACTGTCCTCTGAATAGGTGGGGGTGACTGACACTTTGAGAGATTGGGAGCACTGTTTAATGAACCAGCTCCCTTCTCTTCATTCCCGTCTTTAGTCGAGACTACAGAATGAAGATTCAATAAAGCAATTTTACTCCTTCCACTGAACTGTCAAAACTTCAGAGGAATATATCTGATATTTTCAAATGTAAAAACTAAAAGCCTGAGTATCAATTTGAGAACCTTAAGTGAGAGGCCTGATTCTCAAGCATGTTACAAGGTTGGTAGAAGTAGGAGCAGTCAAGACACTGTGACACTCAAATGTCGTGTTTCATATTTAGGGTTTTACTAGAGGGTTGCCTTAAGCCATCGTTTTGTTGTTCTGTTTGTTCCATCAACATAATTGTTGAACTGAATGGAAAAAGACCTAACAATTGGATCAACATGCACAGTTCATAAATCCTTGTAGTTCAGCTCCCTATGCATCTCATAGAACATCTCAGTAAAGCTCAGTAAAATCCAGACAAGCTGTAGCAGCTGCCTCAGCCATCTGAAGAATGGGTTTTAGAGGGCTTCACAACTTAAATGTGGTGATCAGAGGATGATGGCCCTGGCATTTTTACATAATGAGCATCTTAGGTAACTCTTCCCTGCCTGAGTCTCAGACTGGAAAAATCTCATCAAGATAGATGATATACTGCCCTTCTCCAGAGAAGATATATTTGATCCAAACAGAATACAGTCGAAAAAAAGTAAATTTTTTAAACCTCTTGCCCTTCATTAGCAACTTAGTGACAGACATGTTTGGAGACATATTAGTTGACACCTTAGAGTGTCTCCTAATTTCAGTGGGACTCCTCCAAAAGGAGACAACCAGAGCAACTATGTGAGACCCTGTTGAGTCAGAGGACTGTGATGAGAAAGAGTGGCAACCACCCCTTCTTGATAACACTTTCTTTTAAAAAACCTTTGAGCATGGCACCCAGAGGTACTTGTGGAAGAGAAAAACAAGAGTCCAGGGAGCTTGACTAAAGTGCTAAAAGCAAACCTATTTTTGCCAAATATATATCTTGTGTTTCCAAAAATAAAGGCTTTTTTTCTGTCAATTGTTTGTCAGAGATTATCTAAAAACAATTTCAGCCAATGATGTTGTCTTGAATGTTGTGTCCTTAGTGTGAGATCACTCATGCACCCTTGGACCCTGCATTGAATCTACCTCACTAACAACCTGTTCAGTATTTTTTTGCTTACAAAGAAATTCTCAACTCCAGCCACATCATTCAGGCCCATTTGTCAACTCTAAGGGTGTATTTAGGTCATTTATATTTAGAAACAGAGGACAGTTGGCTTTTTGTCAACTTTGTACTCCAGAAGGGTGTGTAGTTTCAGTTTTTGTTCACTGGATTAGCTTTCAAACAGCCTAGACTCTACCCATTCATTATTGCAAGTTTCCTTGAAAGAGAGACAAAGATATTTTTAGGAACTTAAACAATTTCCTTCACAATTCATTTTTATTTCCCCATCCTCTGCCTATCGTATGTGTATTCCTACCTTCACATATGTACCTCAGCTTGACTAATCCAGCATCTTTATTTTCACTCTCATTTAGCAACAGAGCTCTCAGCAAGAACTGCTGTGTTCAGGAGCAGTGGTCCAGAATTCTTCCTATTTACTGCTCCCCTCACCTGCTTTTCTTCAGCTTCTTAACCCAACTGTGCAAGCACTGTTCAGTGTGTTCTGCTTGCAGCTTTAAAGCAGAGAAAACACTTGGTAGAAGGGGGCAGCAACTAACTAACCAGAAAGGAGAGACAGATGTATCAGAACAAGGTAAAAAACCCACAGGGATGAATAAATGGGATCTGAGACAGTGAAGTGGAGAGCCAGGGGACTCAGGCAGGGTGAGTGCTTTCTGGGAGAGGAAAGGA
The DNA here is from genome assembly GCA_013397245.1 of Thryothorus ludovicianus. Classification (NCBI taxonomy): domain Eukaryota; kingdom Metazoa; phylum Chordata; class Aves; order Passeriformes; family Certhiidae; genus Thryothorus; species Thryothorus ludovicianus. The sequence continues at coordinate 722,689 of VZTB01017138.1, read as the reverse complement.
AAAGACAAGTTAAGCCACTAATTTTTCAACACAGAAAGAGCAAAAGAAAGAAGAGAAATATGAAGAAAAGGAGAGAAAAATGTTCAGGTTATTTCAAGTCAAGAGAGAATATCCATACTGCCAGAAATCGTGAGTACTGTAGAAAAATACATTCTGGAAGTTTGTAGGAATGATTAGAAAATGATTGAATTGATTGTATCTCAAGTCAGAAATACATTTCACGGGCAAGAAAAGGCAAAGCAGTATATTAATAAAAGTAAACACTTCTTGCTGCAGCAGATTTTCATCTTCCATAATTTGAAGTGAGGATTAAAATAATTTGACAGATCCACATTACTTCCTCAATCTTTCTTCTGCTCCTGCCCACTTTCCTCTTCTGCTCATCATCTTTTCACTCTTCATTCTCAAGAGTGATATGGCTATCTGACTTTTATGTCTCATTCTGACAGGGTTTAGCCTGTTGGAACTAAAACTCAGGAAGCTCTCCAAACATGAGCACACACAGAGACTTTCTAAAAGCATTCCCAAACGGAAAGGGAGTTTTCTTACTTACAGAGTCATAATAAAGAAAGGTTTTTACCTAAACTCCACTACAAAACAAGTATATTTTACACTTTAGAGGCTAAAAATAAAACACTATCTAATTAAAAATACAAGTGCCTTTCTCTTGACACTCAACCTGTCTGGACCTACAGTGTGTAGTGTCAAAAAACCTACTAAATTTAAATTCAGCAGATTTCACATGGTTTTCTCAGTAAGAGGGCTGTCTGCAATAATTTCAAAGCGGAATTTCAGGTCCATTCACCCAGCTCTATTCAATTCAGTAGTATCAGATCAGCATTCAGTTCTGCCCCTTCACTGAAGCTGAGATCTTATTTTCCCCTCTAACAATTTGCTTAATTCCTCTCAACTTTCAGTTACTGATTACTGTACAGTCATCTGTAGTTAACAGATTAGAGTAACACAACATCCAGCTCAGATCTGCAACAGGCCATTGTGCAAATTCATTCATTATGTGACATTATGCCACTTAAGCCCCACTTACAAATGCCTTCTGCATTCACAAGTGACCTAGCAAAATACACGTAGAAGCAAAGCATGGAAATCTGTACAGTATGAATCTAGTAAACACACACAGCAGTCATATATCCTTTGGTATTAAGGAAATGTATAATGCTCCATTTAGAGTATAATGCTATCCCAAAATCTGTTTATAAAGGTCTCAACCAAGCATTCAAGTGCAGGAATAAAATAACTGAAAAAGGAGGGCTATCAGAAGCAGAGGATGGGAATCAGAAATAGAGCAGTGCACAAAGCCACAAAGTGATAAGTATTGTTTACCTGTCAGTTGACATTGATTAATCTTGTGTTCTGTGATATCGCTCAGTGACTCAAACACCTGGAGGCAGCTGTCACAGCTGTGCACAGCTTCTTCTTCTAACTCCTCCCCTTCATCCGGCCTTTTCTTACAGTCTAGCACATCTCCATCTTCTGCCTTGTCTTCTAGTTTACAGTTAGGGTCTGAAAGAAAATCAAGACTGTGATGTCAGGCATATAAGAAGAGAACATTCAAGAAGAAAAATAAAATCAAAATAGGTTGTTGTGCTAATGATGAGAAGAAAACTACTTGGCATGAGCCTGCAGCACACTGTAGAATTTATTGCTAAATAAGCAAAAGAGGCTTTTTTCCCTTTTTTTTCCTAATCTCAATGAAAGGAAAATTTCCCTTCTACTCCCACAAATGCAGCTCCATTTCTCACTCAAGCTATTCTTCCATGCTTCAGTGTTAGCTTTGTCAATTTTATCACAGCTTTTGAAGCTGCTTTGATCATCGTAAGAAAGGATAAACCACCTATGCAATTAGTTTTTCAATGAAAAGAAAAATCAAATCAATGAGTTTGCAGGAACTTCTTTTCACTGTTAACTACAGCGTTTCACAGGAAATTACCAGAATTAAGAGACTAACAAATTTGATTTACATAAACATGAAATTAATCTTGATTTTACAACCCACTCCAATACTCCATCACCACACTATCTGACAAAAAGAAAGCCCTGGAAAGCTTACACCTTGGGTCAAAATGCCACTCGTGCTCTGAACTTGTGTATGAATTAAAGACAATGCTCATCAAGTTCCTGTGTTTGCCAGGTCATGGAAAACTGGAAACTAGCTACTCTAGTATATAAACTATAGAGTGCACAAAGAAAGCTTCACCTGTTTGACACATTAACAGGCATTTGGGGGATAGCAGGATAGCTCCAGCCTCAGATCAGCAGTCCCAACTGAAGCTTCTAACTGGAAGAAACATACAGCCTCACCACCCACCCATGTGTGCAGAGACACCTCACAGCTCACTGCACTGCCTCAGTTCTGCAGATGACCAGCACAGTGAGATAATGTGTAGCCTAGAACTTTTCTTCCTCCTCTGAGGAGGAACACAGTAGCTTTAACTACTCCTGACTTTTTGCCCATTTTACTAAAAGCTTCCTTCAAAGACAGAAATAAACCAATCTGTTTTCCCTAATAAAGCAAGCTGGCACTTAACTTTGTTTTTCCTTGGGAACCACAGTACAACAAGTGAAATGCAGAAGAGAAATGGTTCCAGCAAAAGGAATGCAAGTGTTTCACCGCTTTTCCCTTTTCTGCTTTGGCTGCCTCATGTTTCCTTTTAGATATTTGAGAGAGTTGAGACCAAAACTAGTCATTTTAGAAAACAAGGACAAACTCACATAATAACAGGGGATTGTGCAAGTACATTTTAAGATGCCACACTCTTTAGCCAAGCGGGTGAGTAACCAGGAGTAGGCTCCCTAGCCAGGGGAACATAGGGGTGGTATCTGTGAATGCACCTTATTTAGCCTTGAAATTGATTAGGATTGAGCACAGCTCCTTGGAAGAAGAGAAACTAAAACATGCCAACACTATGTTCATATTGGGGGTGAGGTGCAGTGTAAGGAAAAGGAAGGCAATTCCACTTTAAACCACTCACATCCACTCTCAGCACCCTACAGTCATCTGGGCAAAGCCATTCCTGTGTTTCTGGCTGCCCACAACCAAGGTCAGAGCTCTCATCATCTCTCTGTATCCTTTGGTCCATACTGCTGCACCCTGCCCTTCAACTGTGCAAACACAGATGGACCCGCAAGCAGAAACTGGAAATGACCCATGTCAGGAAGTCTTTCTCATGCCATGTGGCTTATGATCAAAACCGAGGAATTTCTTTGACAGGGGTAAAGGGCAGTATTTATTTTTAAGGGAATTATATTACAGAGAGAAACCAGATTAATTTTTTAAAATAAAAAACACATTCTGAAAGGAAAAATACATTTGCTGTGCAACAGCCCTGTCTATACACTGAGTCCTTACATGACAAATTACATCCACAAGGTTCTTTCAAGAGTGGAAATTTCCACTTGGGCAGCTACTTCCAAATAGAAAAGTAGCCTGCAAATTCAGAAACCAGAAAAGGTATGCTAATTATAAAAAGACTTAATGGCATTTTAGCCATTATTGAATGTTCTAAATCTAAGAGCTTCCATTGTTGCTTCATTTTCCAAAATAGTTTGAAAGATTAACAAAAGTAGGTAGGAGATCTCCAGGTTCTAAACAGTTCAGAAAATGAAATAATTGTCTTAACTGTTGCAAACTGACCCCAACATCATTAAACACTTGTTGGAAGGCAGCATGTGCACGCTGCATACTATTAGTTGTTCAGCTCAAGCTCCCAGTTTCATCTCATAAAATTGACAGCACTCAGGGAAATGTGGGCACTAGGTCTGAATTTTAACATGAGTATTTAAATGCTGCACATAAAGTTTACAGACCTGTTTGTTTTAAAATAAGGGTAGTGTCTGACTCTAAGTACAGTGCTGAACGAAAGAAAAGGGAGGGAATTCTCAAGACTCACTATTCAGAAACACTTGCATTTTACAGGAATTTAGCAACACGCACAAACACAGGCACACATGCACCCCTTAGTGCACAAAAGCCTAAAGGATCACTCAATTTAAAGCTTCATACTTAGCGACCAGTTATTAAAATTAGAATCATTTTAAGACTAATAATGTTTTGCTTCTCCTTCTGCATTTGCAGATATAAACTCTACAGGGACAGAAGTCAGTCAAGCTTATTCCCTTCTGCTGCAACTTTAGAATACATGCTCTAGCCAACTGGCACATTTGTTTTTAGGTCAACATTTAAGTGGGACCCTCTGGGACCTAGGTTCGAGTTTAGCCTATGACAGCTTTGTGAAATGAGTTCTGGCAGTCTCAGCCCCTCTCAATGAATGTATTTCCACTGTGATCTGCCTCTGTGAAGAGATGTCACCACCAAAATAAAAATATATTTAAAGAGAGCAAATATCATTTGGAAGTGTTGTGAATAGATAGCTGCTCTGTTGCAACAACAAGTATCTTCCATCAAGAGCTGGTCTAACCTTAAATAGTTACTTGAATTGAGGATAAGCTGCCTTATTTGAGCAGCTCTTTTGGAAGACTAGAATGAAATATTTTATAAATGCAATATGCATTCATCTGTGCTTTCTCCTTAACCTCTTGTTCAAAGCTCAGGCTCACACATAGGCTTCAAGGCAAATGTCATTCATCTCCTACATTTCTTTCTCTGCAGTATCTTCAACAATCACAGCCATAATTCCCTCAATACGATGGTGTTCATAGTAAAATTACTTTTCCCAGCACCTGCAAATACCGCTGTGATTTCCAGAGGTTTCTCTACCCTATTTTGGAGGCTGCCTGTGTACCAACTGAAATTTTTCAATACTCATCAGCAACAATACAGACATCCTCTCCACCTTCAGATACCACTGGATATGATCTAGTGTAGAAATGAATTACAGTTGCTTTTTTGGAAGAGAAATAAATTCTGCCTATTAAGGCACTTAAAAAAAAAATAAGAGAAAGAATAGTTGTCTTCTATTCCTGATTATGTTAACATTATTTATAAATGGAAATTAAAAGAAGCATGATTTTCTCATTACTGTGTTCCCTGGCAGGTGGTTCTCCCCTTCCCTTCTTCCTCCTTCTCATAAGGGATGTTATTGCTGTAACTTGGTCTAATAAAACTGCAACTTTGGGGAAAATGAAAAATTGCATTGGTTTAAAAGTGTTGGAGGCAATAAAGCCATGGACTTCAATTAATTTCAAGTATGGGAGCGGTTTAAGGCCAACCAGCAGAAATTCTATTCTGCCCATGTAAAAATGAGGTTTCACCACATTTACTTTTTATAACCCATATAAAAGTCATGTAAAAGTAATGAATATCTAAAAGTCATCTCAGTGGACTGGCAAAGACTGTCTGTATTCTTGAAACTCATCTTACATATTTCTGCCTATGCTGCAAGGATCCATAGATAATCCCAACTAAAACATCAAACTACCAAGAAAACAGCCTCCTTTCCAATCCATTTCCCTGCCTTGCAGTAGACCTCCTTCCAAGCCACTTCTGCATGGAAAAGTGCTGGCAAAAGAAAGGAAAACTTAGATCATGTGGTTATAATTATTACCAGGCAAGGAATATTTCTTCAGCTCAGTGGTAAAGTAAAACTCTGTCGCTCTCTGCTCCCAATAGTGTCCATCGCAAAACAACTGCCTCATTAAATCTCTGCAGTAAGATTAATATGCCGTAGCTGCACTACATTATAACTTGGTACTCTATAAAAAGCACATTTAATGGTTAGAGCCAGAGCTTAGATACAAAGTATTACTATAAAAACTTCTGGCAGCATGTACACAGTGCAGGCCCTCTGTACTGCTTGCTCTATCAGGTTTTTAATATCAGCACTGCATTCCTGCTATGGAGAAAAACAGAATGCTAAATCCTGCCCAGAAATAAACAGAGAACAACACAGGACATGATGGTAAATAAAGAAATAGCAATGCAACTTAACCACTGAGAACTATTTTAAGAAAAATAAAAATGCAGAGGAACCACCATTCCTTGACATTTATCGCTGGATTTGCAGTTGCCTATCTTTCAACCTCATGTGTCTACAGCAGGTCAAGTTTCCTTTTTCCAAAAATTTGCAAATAGCCAAATGGAGACACATGTACATTGAAAAGACTTTGAGAAAATTCCCACTAAAAAAGACGAAGAACTCCCTTGCTTTTATTTACTCTCTTCAATCTACTTTATGCACAAAGCCATTAGAACGTATAAAAGGCACGAAACACAAACCCGCAGGACACACACAGAAATATAAAGCTGAAGAAAAAATTAACTGCATTCCTCACCTTCATAAGAGGAATAACTCCAACTGTTCTCAAACAGATTACCTACATGTATTCAGACATGACTAGCCTTCTAGGAATATCCTAAAGGAGCCAGCCCTTACTCCAGAAGGTGACCTCAGCTGAATGAGTAAGACTATTCAGATGAGTCAGTCCTTCTCTTCAGATAAAATTCTGTGAAACCAGTACCAAAGACAGGATCAAATTATTCCTCGCATTCTCCGAAGCAAGTTAGGGAATAAAGAAGCCCTTGTAGTAACAATTATTTCTTTGTGATTATTAAAAATACTTATCCCTGCAATCCTGACTCAAACAACAGTTTTGTCCACCCAATCTCACTTATTAAAATTAAAGAGCCCTTAATTAATCTCTGGTAAGAAATTATACAATCTTTAAAGAAATCAGCCCTATCCACATAGTTTAGAAATACTGAAATAGTTTAAATTAAATAAATAATAAAGTTCATCTTTGGCATGAGGGTTAGTTACATGGGGAATGTAGAGAAAGACTAAATTTAACAAAAAAGGAAATAAGAAAAAAATAAAAATAAAAGCATGCTTTGTTTTAGCAGCATCTCACTTTCAGCCAGCTGACCTACAAAAGGCGGAATTTCTAATTGTCAGAAATTCAAAGGTAAGGGCAAAGAACGTTATTTTTCCATTGCAAGCCCCAAGAATTCATGGTAAGCTGAAACAGGTAGAGAAGAGTGCAGGCTTTGCAAAAACACCCCGATACAAAAATCCCTCACAGTGTGGTCAAATGGTAAGCAAGCACTAATGAAGGAATTCAGCATTACCAGTCTGTGCGGCTGTGTGTCCCACACCTGCCTGATGGTCCTCTGTTTCATTTTCTTCTACTGTCAGAAAAAGGTAAACAAAACAAAAACAAAACAAACAAAAAAGATGTTAGGTAGGTAGCTGAAGTGTTTCAAGCACCTTTACACCAGCCTCAGTTCTGAAAGCCAGCAATGCTTGCACAACACGGGCAAGAAAAGCTGCACTGCAAAGTGCGAAAGTGTAGACCAGACCAAGACAGAATACATTGCTGTATGGAAGCTACAAATCTGAGAGCAGAGTGACCAAATCTTTTTCATGGCTTAAAAAAACAAATCGAATTTCCTCTGGGATATTTGTCTTCAATGCACTTTACTGTATTTGATTACAGATCTAAATAAGAGAACAATTATGGGCTTTAAGATTCTGCTTGCTCCACACAGATAAGAGAAAGCCTTCTCCTGGCAGATGGGAGAGGTGTGTGTGCTAGTTCATACATAAGCTTTGAAAAATAGTAATAATCCTATATTCAGTAGCAAACAGCAGTGCAGACGGCCTTGCAAAGGAGAACTAACCCCATGCTGTTTTACTGTATATACCATGCCAGCATCTTTCCCTTGGCTCACAGCTTTCCAGAGCAGTAGAACTAAAAACAATACAATTCTTGTCAGATTCACTATTCAAAACTTGTTGGGTGAGTGAACCTAACAAGAGCCATTCTGCTGCTACTTTGAAAAATTAGAGAGCGCTGTTCTCTTACGTTCTGATACGATGCCTAAGTAAGATTGACTCTCCCAAAGCAAAAGTAAGGGAAGAGCTAAAAGGCAGAACCATTTCCTTTTTATTCTCCCAAAGACC